>CATOCB010000339.1:1200000-1727058 GCA_951411735.1 Somateria mollissima
GAACCAGGTCACCGGGTCATGTCGGGACCCAGCCCGGGTCCCCGGGACGGGTTTTTACCCCAGCCGCAGATCACCGGGTCCTGTCGGGTACCCGGGTCGGGTCCCCTGGACAGGTCGGCACCCCGGCCCCGGGTCACGGGGTCATGTCGGGTCGCTGTCCCGGGTACCAGTGTCAGGTGACCACCCCGGCCCCGGGAGACGGAGTCATACCGGGTCCCCGGCCCGGGTCCCCGGGTTGCATCGGGACAAAAGCACCGGATCACTGGATCACGTGGGGGCCCGGGCCCGGGTCCCCGGGTTGCATCGGGACACCAGCGAAGGACCACCGGGTCCTGTCGGGTCCCCGGCCCGGGTCCCCTGGACAGGTCATTAACCCGGCCCCAGGTCACCGGGTCATGTCGCGCTCCCGGCCTGGTTCCCACGTTCCGGTGACCACCCCGGCACCAGGACCCCGGGTCCCGTGGGGACCCCGGCCCCAGGTGACCGGGTCACGTGGGGTCACCGGCCCCAGGTCAGCGGGTCACGTGGGGTCACCGGCCCCAGGTCACCGGGTCACGTGGGGACACCGGCCCCAGGTGACCGGGTCACGTGGGGACACCGGCCCCAGGTCACTGCGTCAGGTCGGGACCCCGAACCCAGGTCCACGAGTCCGTCGACACCACAGCCCCGGGTCACCGGGTCGTGTCGGGTAACCGGCCTGGTTCCCAGGTTCCGATGACCACCCCGGCACCAGGACCCCGGGTCACGTGGGGACACCGGCCCCAGGTCACCGGGTCACGTGGGGTCACCGGCCCCAGGTGACCGGGTCACGTGGGGTCACCGGCCCCAGGTCAGCGGGTCACGTGGGGACACCGGCCCCAGGTGACCAGGTCACGTGGGGACACCGGCCCCAGGTCACCGGGTCACGTGGGGACCCCGGCCCCAGGTCAGCGGGTCACGTGGGGACACCGGCCCCAGGTCAGCGGGTCACGTGGGGACACCGGACCCAGGTAACCAAGGCAGGTCGGGACCCAGCCCGGGTCCCCGGGACGGGTTTTTACCCCAGCCGCAGATCACCGGGTCCTGTCGGGTCCCCGGCCCGGGTCCCCTGGACAGGTCGATAACCCGGCCCCAGGTCACCCGGTCATCTCGCGCACCCGGCCTGGTTCCCAGGTTCCGATGACCACCCCGGCACCAGGACCCCGGGTCCCGTGGGGACCCCGGCCCCAGGTGACCGGGTCACGTGGGGTCACCGGCCCCAGGTCAGCGGGTCACGTGGGGACCCCGGCCCCAGGTCACCGGATCACGTGGGGTCACCGGCCCCAGGTCAGAGGGTCACGTGGGGACCCCGGACCCACGTCACCTGGTCATGTGTGGTACCCAGCGTGGTTCCCAGGTTCCGATGACCTCCCCGGCACCAGGACCCCGGGTCACGTGGGGACACCGGCCCCAGGTGACCGGGTCACGTGGGGTCACCGGCCCCAGGTCAGCGGGTCACGTGGGGTCACCGGCCCCAGGTCAGCGGGTCACGTGGGGACACCGGCCCCAGGTAACCAAGGCAGGTCGGGACCCAGCCCGGGTCCCCGGGACGGGTTTTTACCCCAGCCGCAGATCACCGGGTCCTGTCGGGTCCCCGGCCCGGGTCCCCTGGACAGGTCGATAACCCGGCCCCAGGTCACCCGGTCATCTCGCGCACCCGGCCTGGTTCCCAGGTTCCGATGACCACCCCGGCACCAGGACCCCGGGTCACGTGGGGACCCCGGCCCCAGGTGACCGGGTCACGTGGGGTCACCGGCCCCAGGTCAGCGGGTCAAGTGGGGACCCCGGCCCCAGGTCACCGGGTCACGTGGGGACACCGGCCCCAGGTCAGAGGGTCACGTGGGGACCCCGGACCCAGGTCACCTGGTCATGTGTGGTACCCAGCGTGGTTCCCAGGTTCCGATGACCTCCCCGGCACCAGGGCCCCGGGTCACGTGGGGACACCGGCCCCAGGTGACCGGGTCACGTGGGGTCACCGGCCCCAGGTCAGCGGGTCACGTGGGGTCACCGGCCCCAGGTCAGCGGGTCACGTGGGGACACCGGCCCCAGGTGACCGGGTCACGTGGGGTCACCGGCCCCAGGTCAGCGGGTCACGTGGGGACACCGGCCCCAGGTGACCGGGTCACGTGGGGTCACCGGCCCCAGGTCAGCGGGTCACGTGGGGACCCCGGCCCCAGGTCAGCGGGTCAGGTTGGGACACCGGCCCCAGGTGACCGGGTCACGTGGGGACACCGGTCCCAGGTCAGCGGGTCACGTGGGGACCCCGGCCCCAGGTCAGCGGGTCACGTGGGGTCACCGGCTCCAGGTCAGAGGGTCACGTGGGGACCCCGGACCCAGGTCACCTAGTCATGTGTGGTACCCAGCCTGGTTCCAAGGTTCCGATGACCACCCCGGCACCAGGACCCCGGGTCACGTGGGGACATCGGCCCCAGGTCACCGGGTCACGTGGGGTCACCGGCCCCAGGTGACCGGGTCACGTGGGGTCACCGGCCCCAGGTCAGCGGGTCACGTGGGGTCACCGGCCCCAGGTCAGCGGGTCACGTGGGGACACCGGCCCCAGGTGACCGGGTCACGTGGGGACACCGGCCCCAGGTGACCGGGTCACGTGGGGACACCGGCCCCAGGTCAGCGGGTCACGTTGGGACACCGGCCCCAGGTCACCGGGTCACGTGGGGACCCCGGCCCCAGGTCACCGGGTCACGTGGGGACACCGGCCCCAGGTCAGCGGGTCACGTGGGGACCCCGGACCCAGGTCAGCGGGTCACGTGGGGACACCGGCCCCAGGTAACCAAGGCAGGTCGGGACCCAGCCCGGGTCCCCGGGACGGGTTTTTACCCCAGCCGCAGATCACCGGGTCCTGTCGGGTCCCCGGCCCGGGTCCCCTGGACAGGTCGATAACCCGGCCCCAGGTCACCCGGTCATCTCGCGCACCCGGCCTGGTTCCCAGGTTCCGATGACCACCCCGGCACCAGGACCCCGGGTCACGTGGGGACCCCGGCCCCAGGTGACCGGGTCACGTGGGGTCACCGTCCCCAGGTCAGCGGGTCAAGTGGGGACCCCGGCCCCAGGTCACCGGGTCACGTGGGGTCACCGGCCCCAGGTCAGAGGGTCACGTGGGGACCCCGGACCCAGGTCACCTGGTCATGTGTGGTACCCAGCGTGGTTCCCAGGTTCCGATGACCTCCCCGGCACCAGGGCCCCGGGTCACGTGGGGACACCGGCCCCAGGTGACCGGGTCACGTGGGGTCACCGGCCCCAGGTCAGCGGGTCACGTGGGGTCACCGGCCCCAGGTCAGCGGGTCACGTGGGGACACCGGCCCCAGGTGACCGGGTCACGTGGGGACACCGGCCCCAGGTCAGCGGGTCACGTGGGGACACCGGCCCCAGGTGACCGGGTCACGTGGGGACCCCGGCCCCAGGTCAGCGGGTCACGTGGGGACCCCGGCCCCAGGTCAGCGGGTCAGGTTGGGACACCGGCCCCAGGTGACCGGGTCACGTGGGGACACCGGTCCCAGGTCAGCGGGTCACGTGGGGACCCCGGCCCCAGGTCAGCGGGTCACGTGGGGTCACCGGCTCCAGGTCAGAGGGTCACGTGGGGACCCCGGACCCAGGTCATCTAGTCATGTGTGGTACCCAGCCTGGTTCCAAGGTTCCGATGACCACCCCGGCACCAGGACCCCGGGTCACGTGGGGACATCGGCCCCAGGTCACCGGGTCACGTGGGGTCACCGGCCCCAGGTGACCGGGTCACGTGGGGTCACCGGCCCCAGGTCAGCGGGTCACGTGGGGTCACCGGCCCCAGGTCAGCGGGTCACGTGGGGACACCGGCCCCAGGTGACCGGGTCACGTGGGGACACCGGCCCCAGGTGACCGGGTCACGTGGGGACACCGGCCCCAGGTCAGCGGGTCACGTTGGGACACCGGCCCCAGGTCACCGGGTCACGTGGGGACCCCGGCCCCAGGTCACCGGGTCACGTGGGGACACCGGCCCCAGGTCAGCGGGTCACGTGGGGACCCCGGACCCAGGTCAGCGGGTCACGTGGGGACACCGGCCCCAGGTAACCAAGGCAGGTCGGGACCCAGCCCGGGTCCCCGGGACGGGTTTTTACCCCAGCCGCAGATCACCGGGTCCTGTCGGGTCCCCGGCCCGGGTCCCCTGGACAGGTCGATAACCCGGCCCCAGGTCACCCGGTCATCTCGCGCACCCGGCCTGGTTCCCAGGTTCCGATGACCACCCCGGCACCAGGACCCCGGGTCACGTGGGGACCCCGGCCCCAGGTGACCGGGTCACGTGGGGTCACCGTCCCCAGGTCAGCGGGTCAAGTGGGGACCCCGGCCCCAGGTCACCGGGTCACGTGGGGTCACCGGCCCCAGGTCAGAGGGTCACGTGGGGACCCCGGACCCAGGTCACCTGGTCATGTGTGGTACCCAGCGTGGTTCCCAGGTTCCGATGACCTCCCCGGCACCAGGGCCCCGGGTCACGTGGGGACACCGGCCCCAGGTGACCGGGTCACGTGGGGTCACCGGCCCCAGGTCAGCGGGTCACGTGGGGTCACCGGCCCCAGGTCAGCGGGTCACGTGGGGACACCGGCCCCAGGTGACCGGGTCACGTGGGGACACCGGCCCCAGGTCAGCGGGTCACGTGGGGACACCGGCCCCAGGTGACCGGGTCACGTGGGGACCCCGGCCCCAGGTCAGCGGGTCACGTGGGGACCCCGGCCCCAGGTCAGCGGGTCAGGTTGGGACACTGGCCCCAGGTGACCGGGTCACGTGGGGACACCGGTCCCAGGTCACCGGGTCACGTGGGGACCCCGGCCCCAGGTCAGCGGGTCACGTGGGGGCACCGGCCCCAGGTAACCAAGGCAGGTCGGGACCCAGCCCGGGTCCCCGGGACGGGTTTTTACCCCAGCCGCAGATCACCGGGTCCTGTCGGGTCCCCGGCCCGGGTCCCCTGGACAGGTCGATAACCCGGCCCCAGGTCACCCGGTCATCTCGCGCACCCGGCCTGGTTCCAAGGTTCCGATGAGCACCCCGGCACCAGGACCCCGGGTCTCGTGGGGACACCGGCCCCAGGTGACCGGGTCACGTGGGGTCACCGTCCCCAGGTCAGCGGGTCACGTGGGGACCCCGGCCCCAGGTCACCGGATCACGTGGGGTCACCGGCCCCAGGTCAGAGGGTCACGTGGGGACCCCGGACCCAGGTCAACTGGTCATGTGTGGTACCCAGCGTGGTTCCCAGGTTCCGATGACCTCCCCGGCACCAGGGCCCCGGGTCACGTGGGGACAATGGCCCCAGGTGACCGGGTCATGTGGGGTCAACGGCCCCAGGTCAGCGGGTCACGTGGGGTCACCGGCCCCAGGTGACCGGGTCACGTGGGGACACCGGCCCCAGGTGACCGGGTCACGTGGGGTCACCGGCCCCAGGTCAGCGGGTCACGTGGGGACCCCGGCCCCAGGTCAGCGGGTCACGTGGGGACACCGGCCCCAGGTGACCGGGTCACGTGGGGACACCGGCCTCAGGTCAGCGGGTCACGTGGGGACACCGGCCCCAGGTCAGCGGGTCACGTGGGGACCCCGGCCCCAGGTCAGCGGGTCACGTGGGGACACCGGCCCCAGGTAACCGGGTCATACCGAGTCCCCGGACCCAGGTCACCGGGTCAGTTCGGGACCCCGGACCCAGGTCGGGTCATGTCACGTCCCATGCCCGGGTCCCCGGGTTGGATTTTTACCCAGGCCCCGGGTCACAGGGTCATGTCGGGTCAACGGCCTGGGTACAAGGGTCTGGTGACCACCCCGACCCCAGGTCCCCGGGTCATGACGGGACACCGGACCAGGTCCCCGAGTCCGGTCGACACCACAGCCCCAGGTCACCGGGTCACGTCGGCACCCCGGAACCAGGTCACCGGGTCATGTCGGGACCCAGCCCGGGTCCCCGGGACGGGTTTTTACCCCAGCCGCAGATCACCGGGTCCTGTCGGGTACCCGGGTCGGGTCCCCTGGACAGGTCGGCACCCCGGCCCCGGGTCACGGGGTCATGTCGGGTCGCTGTCCCGGGTACCAGTGTCAGGTGACCACCCCGGCCCCGGGAGACGGAGTCATACCGGGTCCCCGGCCCGGGTCCCCGGGTTGCATCGGGACAAAAGCACCGGATCACTGGATCACGTGGGGGCCCGGGCCCGGGTCCCCGGGTTGCATCGGGACACCAGCGAAGGACCACCGGGTCCTGTCGGGTCCCCGGCCCGGGTCCCCTGGACAGGTCATTAACCCGGCCCCAGGTCACCGGGTCATGTCGTGCTCCCGGCCTGGTTCCCACGTTCCGGTGACCACCCCGGCACCAGGACCCCGGGTCCCGTGGGGACCCCGGCCCCAGGTGACCGGGTCACGTGGGGTCACCGGCCCCAGGTCAGCGGGTCACGTGGGGACCCCGGACCCAGGTCACCGGATCACGTGGGGTCACCGGCCCCAGGTCAGAGGGTCACGTGGGGACCCCGGACCCAGGTCAACTGGTCATGTGTGGTACCCAGCGTGGTTCCCAGGTTCCGATGACCTCCCCGGCACCAGGGCCCCGGGTCACGTGGGGACAATGGCCCCAGGTGACCGGGTCATGTGGGGTCAACGGCCCCAGGTCAGCGGGTCACGTGGGGTCACCGGCCCCAGGTGACCGGGTCACGTGGGGACACCGGCCCCAGGTGACCGGGTCACGTGGGGTCACCGGCCCCAGGTCAGCGGGTCACGTGGGGACCCCGGCCCCAGGTCAGCGGGTCACGTGGGGACACCGGCCCCAGGTGACCGGGTCACGTGGGGACACCGGCCTCAGGTCAGCGGGTCACGTGGGGACACCGGCCCCAGGTCAGCGGGTCACGTGGGGACCCCGGCCCCAGGTCAGCGGGTCACGTGGGGACACCGGCCCCAGGTAACCGGGTCATACCGAGTCCCCGGACCCAGGTCACCGGGTCAGTTCGGGACCCCGGACCCAGGTCGGGTCATGTCACGTCCCATGCCCGGGTCCCCGGGTTGGATTTTTACCCAGGCCCCGGGTCACAGGGTCATGTCGGGTCAACGGCCTGGGTACAAGGGTCTGGTGACCACCCCGACCCCAGGTCCCCGGGTCATGACGGGACACCGGACCAGGTCCCCGAGTCCGGTCGACACCACAGCCCCAGGTCACCGGGTCACGTCGGCACCCCGGAACCAGGTCACCGGGTCATGTCGGGACCCAGCCCGGGTCCCCGGGACGGGTTTTTACCCCAGCCGCAGATCACCGGGTCCTGTCGGGTACCCGGGTCGGGTCCCCTGGACAGGTCGGCACCCCGGCCCCGGGTCACGGGGTCATGTCGGGTCGCTGTCCCGGGTACCAGTGTCAGGTGACCACCCCGGCCCCGGGAGACGGAGTCATACCGGGTCCCCGGCCCGGGTCCCCGGGTTGCATCGGGACAAAAGCACCGGATCACTGGATCACGTGGGGGCCCGGGCCCGGGTCCCCGGGTTGCATCGGGACACCAGCGAAGGACCACCGGGTCCTGTCGGGTCCCCGGCCCGGGTCCCCTGGACAGGTCATTAACCCGGCCCCAGGTCACCGGGTCATGTCGCGCTCCCGGCCTGGTTCCCACGTTCCGGTGACCACCCCGGCACCAGGACCCCGGGTCCCGTGGGGACCCCGGCCCCAGGTGACCGGGTCACGTGGGGTCACCGGCCCCAGGTCAGCGGGTCACGTGGGGTCACCGGCCCCAGGTCACCGGGTCACGTGGGGACACCGGCCCCAGGTGACCGGGTCACGTGGGGACACCGGCCCCAGGTCACTGCGTCAGGTCGGGACCCCGAACCCAGGTCCACGAGTCCGTCGACACCACAGCCCCGGGTCACCGGGTCGTGTCGGGTAACCGGCCTGGTTCCCAGGTTCCGATGACCACCCCGGCACCAGGACCCCGGGTCACGTGGGGACACCGGCCCCAGGTCACCGGGTCACGTGGGGTCACCGGCCCCAGGTGACCGGGTCACGTGGGGTCACCGGCCCCAGGTCAGCGGGTCACGTGGGGACACCGGCCCCAGGTGACCAGGTCACGTGGGGACACCGGCCCCAGGTCACCGGGTCACGTGGGGACCCCGGCCCCAGGTCAGCGGGTCACGTGGGGACACCGGCCCCAGGTGACCGGGTCACGTGGGGACACCGGCCCCAGGTCAGCGGGTCACGTGGGGACCCCGGCCCCAGGTCAGCGGGTCACGTGGGGACACCGGCCCCAGGTCAGCGGGTCACGTGGGGACACCGGCCCCAGGTAACCAAGGCAGGTCGGGACCCAGCCCGGGTCCCCGGGACGGGTTTTTACCCCAGCCGCAGATCACCGGGACCTGTCGGGTCCCCGGCCCGGGTCCCCTGGACAGGTCGATAACCCGGCCCCAGGTCACCCGGTCATCTCGCGCACCCGGCCTGGTTCCCAGGTTCCGATGACCACCCCGGCACCAGGACCCCGGGTCCCGTGAGGACCCCGGCCCCAGGTGACCGGGTCACGTGGGGTCACCGGCCCCAGGTCAGCGGGTCACGTGGGGACCCCGGCCCCAGGTCACCGGATCACGTGGGGTCACCGGCCCCAGGTCAGAGGGTCACGTGGGGACCCCGGACCCAGGTCACCTGGTCATGTGTGGTACCCAGCGTGGTTCCCAGGTTCCGATGACCTCCCCGGCACCAGGACCCCGGGTCACGTGGGGACACCGGCCCCAGGTGACCGGGTCACGTGGGGTCACCGGCCCCAGGTCAGCGGGTCACGTGGGGTCACCGGCCCCAGGTCAGCGGGTCACGTGGGGACACCGGCCCCAGGTGACCGGGTCACGTGGGGACACCGGCCCCAGGTCAGAGGGTCACGTGGGGACACCGGCCCCAGGTCAGCGGGTCACGTGGGGACCCCGGCCCCAGGTCACCGGGTCACGTGGGGTCACCGGCTCCAGGTCAGAGGGTCACGTGGGGACCCCGGACCCAGGTCACCTAGTCATGTGTGGTACCCAGCCTCGTTCCAAGGTTCCGATGACCACCCCGGCACCAGGACCCCGGGTCACATGGGGACATCGACCCCAGGTGACCGGGTCACGTGGGGTCACCGGCCCCAGGTGACCGGGTCATGTGGGGTCACCGGCCCCAGGTCAGCGGGTCACGTGGGGTCACCGGCCCCAGGTCAGCGGGTCACGTGGGGACACCGGCCCCAGGTGACCGGGTCACGTGGGGACATCGGCCCCAGGTCAGCGGGTCACGTGGGGACCCCCGCCCCAGTTCAGCGGGTCATGTTGGGACACCGGCCCCAGGTGACCGGGTCACGTGGGGACACCGGCCCCAGGTCACCGGGTCACGTGGGGACCCCGGCCCCAGGTCAGCGGGTCACGTGGGGACACCGGCCCCAGGTCAGCGGGTCACGTGGGGACACCGGCCCCAGGTAACCAAGGCAGGTCGGGACACAGCCCGGGTCCCCGGGACGGGTTTTTACCCCAGCCGCAGATCACCGGGTCCTGTCGGGTCCCCGGCCCGGGTCCCCTGGACAGGTCGATAACCCGGCCCCAGGTCACCCGGTCATGTCGCGCACCCGGCCTGGTTCCCAGGTTCCGGTGACCACCCCGGCACCAGGACCCCGGGTCCCGTGGGGACCCCGGCCCCAGGTGACCGGGTCACGTGGGGTCACCGGCCCCAGGTCAGCGGGTCACGTGGGGTCACCGGCCCCAGGTCAGCGGGTCACGTGGGGACACCGGCCCCAGGTGACCGGGTCACGTGGGGACACCGGCCCCAGGTCACCGCGTCAGGTCGGGACCCCGAACCCAGGTCCACGAGTCCGTCGACACCACAGCCCCGGGTCACCGGGTCGTGTCGGGTAACCGGCCTGGTTCCCAGGTTCCGATGACCACCCCGGCACCAGGACCCCGGGTCACGTGGGGACACCGGCCCCAGGTGACCGGGTCACGTGGGGTCACCGGCTCCAGGTCAGCGGGTCACGTGGGGTCACCGGCCCCAGGTGACCGGGTCACGTGGGGACACCGGCCCCAGGTGACCGGGTCACGTGGGGACACCGGCCCCAGGTCACCGGGTCACGTGGGGACCCCGGCCCCAGGTCAGCGGGTCACGTGGGGACACCGGCCCCAGGTAACCAAGGCAGGTCGGGACCCAGCCTGGGTCCCCGGGACGGGTTTTTACCCCAGCCGCAGATCACCGGGTCCTGTCGGGTCCCCGGCCCGGGTCCCCTGGACAGGTCGATAACCCGGCCCCAGGTCACCCGGTCATCTCGCGCACCCGGCCTGGTTCCCAGGTTCCGATGACCACCCCGGCACCAGGACCCCGGGTCACGTGGGGACCCCGGCCCCAGGTGACCGGGTCACGTGGGGTCACCGTCCCCAGGTCAGCGGGTCACGTGTGGACCCCGGCCCCAGGTCACCGGATCACGTGGGGTCACCGGCCCCAGGTCAGAGGGTCACGTGGGGACCCCGGACCCAGGTCACCTGGTCATGTGTGGTACCCAGCGTGGTTCCCAGGTTCCGATGACCTCCCCGGCACCAGGACCCCGTGTCACGTGGGGACACCGGCCCCAGGTGACCGAGTCACGTGGGGTCAACGGCCCCAGGTCAGCGGGTCACGTGGGGTCACCGGCCCCAGGTCAGCGGGTCACGTGGGGACACCCTCCCCAGGTGACCGGGTCACGTGGGGACACCGGCCCCAGGTAACCGGGTCACGTGGGGACCCCGGCCCCAGGTCAGCGGGTCACGTGGGGTCACCGGCCCCAGGTCAGAGGGTCACGTGGGGACCCCGGACCCAGGTCACCTAGTCATGTGTGGCACCCAGCCTGGTTCCAAGGTTCCGATGACCATCCCGGCACCAGGACCCCGGGTCACGTGGGGACACCGGCCTCAGGTGAGCGGGTCACGTGGGGACACCGGCCCCAGGTCATCGGGTCACGTGGGGACCCCGGCCCCAGGTCAGCGGGTCACGTGGGGACACCGGCCCCAGGTCACCGGGTCACGTGGGGACCCCGGCCCCAGGTCAGCGGGTCACGTGGGGTCACCGGCTCCAGGTCAGAGGGTCACGTGGGGATCCCGGACCCAGGTCACCTAGTCATGTGTGGTACCCAGCCTGGTTCCAAGGTTCCGATGACCACCCCGGCACCAGGACCCCAGGTCACGTGGGGACATCGGCCCCAGGTCACCGGGTCACGTGGGGACACCGGCCCCAGGTGACCGGGTCACGTGGGGACACCGGCCCCAGGTGACCGGGTCACGTGGGGACCCCGGCCCCAGGTCAGCGGGTCACGTGGGAACACCGGCCCCAGGTCAGCGGGTCACGTGGGGACACCGGCCCCAGGTAACCAAGGCAGGTCGGGACCCAGCCCGGGTCCCCGGGACGGGTTTTTACCCCAGCCGCAGATCACCGGGTCCTGTCGGGTCCCCGGCCCGGGTCCCCTGGACAGGTCGATAACCCGGCCCCAGGTCACCCGGTCATCTCGCGCACCCGGCCTGGTTCCCAGGTTCGGATGACCACCCCGGCACCAGGACCCCGGGTCACGTGGGGACCCCGGCCCCAGGTGACCGGGTCACGTGGGGTCACCGTCCCCAGGTCAGCGGGTCAAGTGGGGACCCCGGCCCCAGGTCACCGGGTCACGTGGGGTCACCGGCCCCAGGTCAGAGGGTCACGTGGGGTCACCGGCCCCAGGTCAGCGGGTCACGTGGGGTCACCGGCCCCAGGTCAGCGGGTCACGTGGGGACACCGGCCCCAGGTGACCGGGTCACGTGGGGTCACCGGCCCCAGGTCAGCGGGTCACGTGGGGACACCGGCCCCAGGTGACCGGGTCACGTGGGGACCCCGGCCCCAGGTCAGCGGGTCACGTGGGGACACCGGCCCCAGGTCAGCGGGTCAGGTTGGGACACCGGCCCCAGGTGACCGGGTCACGTGGGGACACCGGTCCCAGGTCACCGGGTCACGTGGGGACCCCGGCCCCAGGTCAGCGGGTCACGTGGGGTCACCGGCTCCAGGTCAGAGGGTCACGTGGGGACCCCGGACCCAGGTCACCTAGTCATGTGTGATACCCAGCCTGGTTCCAAGGTTCCGATGACCACCCCGGCACCAGGACCCCGGGTCACGTGGGGACATCGGCCCCAGGTCACCGGGTCACGTGGGGTCACCGGCCCCAGGTCAGCGGGTCACGTGGGGACACCGGCCCCAGGTGACCGGGTCACGTGGGGACACCGGCCCCAGGTGACCGGGTCACGTGGGGACCCCGGCCCCAGGTCAGCGGGTCACGTTGGGACACCGGCCCCAGGTCACCGGGTCACGTGGGGACCCCGGCCCCAGGTCACCGGGTCACGTGGGGACACCGGCCCCAGGTCACCGGGTCACGTGGGGACCCCGGACCCAGGTCAGCGGGTCATGTGTGGTACCCAGCGTGGTTCCCAGGTTCCGATGACCTCCCTGGCACCAGGGCCCCGGGTCACGTGGGGACACCGGCCCCAGGTGACCGGGTCACGTGGGGTCACCGGCCCCAGGTCAGCGGGTCAAGTGGGGACCCCGGCCCCAGGTCACCGGGTCACGTGGGGTCACCGGCCCCAGGTCAGAGGGTCACGTGGGGACCCCGGACCCAGGTCACCTGGTCATGTGTGTTACCCAGCGTGGTTCCCAGGTTCCGATGACCTCCCCGGCACCAGGGCCCCGGGTCACGTGGGGACACCGGCCCCAGGTGACCGGGTCACGTGGGGTCACCGGCCCCAGGTCAGCGGGTCACGTGGGGTCACCGGCCCCAGGTCAGCGGGTCACGTGGGGACACCGGCCCCAGGTGACCGGGTCACGTGGGGTCACCGGCCCCAGGTCAGCGGGTCACGTGGGGACACCGGCCCCAGGTGACCGGGTCACGTGGGGACCCCGGCCCCAGGTCAGCGGGTCACGTGGGGACCCCGGCCCCAGGTCAGCGGGTCAGGTTGGGACACCGGCCCCAGGTGACCGGGTCACGTGGGGACACCGGTCCCAGGTCACCGGGTAACGTGGGGACCCCGGCCCCAGGTCAGCGGGTCACGTGGGGGCACCGGCCCCAGGTAACCAAGGCAGGTCGGGACCCAGCCCGGGTCCCCGGGACGGGTTTTTACCCCAGCCGCAGATCACCGGGTCCTGTCGGGTCCCCGGCCCGGGTCCCCTGGACAGGTCGATAACCCGGCCCCAGGTCACCCGGTCATCTCGCGCACCCGGCCTGGTTCCCAGGTTCCGATGAGCACCCCGGCACCAGGACCCCGGGTCTCGTGGGGACACCGGCCCCAGGTGACCGGGTCACGTGGGGTCACCGTCCCCAGGTCAGCGGGTCACGTGGGGACCCCGGCCCCAGGTCACCGGATCACGTGGGGTCACCGGCCCCAGGTCAGAGGGTCACGTGGGGACCCCGGACCCAGGTCACCTGGTCATGTGTGGTACCCAGCGTGGTTCCCAGGTTACGATGACCTCCCCGGCACCAGGACCCCGTGTCACGTGGGGACACCGGCCCCAGGTGACCGAGTCACGTGGGGTCACCGGCCCCAGGTCAGCGGGTCACGTGGGGTCACCGGCCCCAGGTCAGCGGGTCACGTGGGGACACCGGCCCCAGGTGACCGGGTCACGTGGGGACACCGGCCCCAGGTCAGAGGGTCACGTGGGGACCCCGGACCCAGGTCACCTGGTCATGTCGGGACCCAGCCCGGGTCCCCGGGATTGGTTTTTACCCCAGCCGCAGATCACCGGGTCCTGTCGGGTACCCGTGTCGGGTCCCCTGGACAGGTCGGCACCCCGGCCCCGGGTCACGGGGTCATGTCGGGTCGCTGTCCCGGGTACCAGTGTCAGGTGACCACCCCGGTCCCGGGAGACGGAGTCATACCGGGTCCCCGGCCCGGGTCCCCGGGTTGCATCGGGACACCAGCGAAGGACCACCGGGTCCTGTCGGGTCCCCGGCCCGGGTCCCCTGGACAGGTCGTTAACCCGGCCCCAGGTCACCGGGTCATGTCGCGCACCCGGCCTGGTTCCCAGGTTCCGGTGACCACCCCGGCACCAGGACCCCGGGTCACGTGGGGACCCCGGACCCAGGTCAGCGGGTCACGTGGGGACACCGGCCCCAGGTCACCGCGTCAGGTCGGGACCCCGAACACAGGTCCACGAGTCCGTCGACACCACAGCCCCGGGTCACCGGGTCATGTCGGCACCCCGGAACCAGGTCACCGGGTCATGTCGGGACCCAGCCCGGGTCCCCGGGACGGGTTTTTACCCCAGCCGCAGATCACCGGGTCCTGTCGGGTACCCGGGTCGGGTCCCCTGGACAGGTCGGCACCCCGGCCCCGGGTCACGGGGTCATGTCGGGTCGCTGTCCCGGGTACCAGTGTCAGGTGACCACCCCGGCCCCGGGAGACGGAGTCATACCGGGTCCCCGGCCCGGGTCCCCGGGTTGCATCGGGACAAAAGCACCGGATCACTGGATCACGTGGGGGCCCGGGCCCAGGTCCCCGGGTTGCATCGGGACACCAGCGAAGGATCACCGGGTCCTGTCGGGTCCCCGGCCCGGGTCCCCTGGACAGGTCGTTAACACGGCCCCAGGTCACCGGGTCATGTCGCGCACCCGGCCTGGTTCCCAGGTTCCGGTGACCACCCCGGCACCAGGACCCCGGGTCCCGTGGGGACCCCGGCCCCAGGTGACCGGGTCACGTGGGGTCACCGGCCCCAGGTCAGCGGGTCACGTTGGGTCACCGGCCCCAGGTCAGCGGGTCACGTGGGGACACCGGCCCCAGGTGACCGGGTCACGTGGGGACACCGGCCCCAGGTCAGCGGGTCACGTGGGGACCCCGGACCCAGGTCACCTAGTCATGTGTGGCACCCAGCCTGGTTCCAAGGTTCCGATGACCATCCCGGCACCAGGACCCCGGGTCACGTGGGGACATCGGCCTCAGGTGACCGGGTCACGTGGGGACACCGGCCCCAGGTCAGCGGGTCACGTGGGGACCCCGGCCCCAGGTCAGCGGGTCACGTGGGGACACCGGCCCCAGGTCACCGGGTCACGTGGGGACACCGGCCCCAGGTCAGGGGGTCACGTGGGGTCACCGGCCCCAGGTCAGAGGGTCACGTGGGGACCCCGGACCCAGGTCACCTAGTCATGTGTGGTACCCAGCCTGGTTCCAAGGTTCCGAAAACCACCCCGGCACCAGGACCCCGGGTCACGTGGGGACCCCGGACCCAGGTCACCGGGTCACGTGGGGTCACCGGCCCCAGGTGACCGGGTCACGTGGGGTCACCGGCCCCAGGTCAGCGGGTCACGTGGGGTCACCGGCCCCAGGTCAGCGGGTCACGTGGGGACCCCTGACCCAGGTCAGCGGGTCACGTTGGGACACCGGCCCCAGGTGACCGGGTCACGTGGGGACACCGGCCCCAGGTCAGCGGGTCACGTGGGGACCCCGGCCCCAGGTCAGCGGGTCACGTGGGGACACCGGCCCCAGGTAACCAAGGCAGGTCGGGACCCAGCCCGGGTCCCCGGGACGGGTTTTTACCCCAGCCGCAGATCACCGGGTCCTGTCGGGTCCCCGGCCCGGGTCCCCTGGACAGGTCGATAACCCGGCCCCAGGTCACCGGGTCATGTCGCGCACCCGGCCTGGTTCCCAGGTTCCGATGACCACCCCGGCACCAGGACCCCGGGTCACGTGGGGACACCGGCCCCAGGTGACCAGGTCACGTGGGGTCACCGTCCCCAGGTCAGCGGGTCACGTGGGGACCTCGGCCCCAGTTCACCGGGTCACGTGGGGTCACCGGCCCCAGGTCAGAGGATCACGTGGGGACCCCGGACCCAGGTCACCTGGTCATGTGTGGTACCCAGCGTTGTTCCCAGGTTCCGATGACCTCCCCGGCACCAGGGCCCCGGGTCACGTGGGGACACCGGCCCCAGGTGACCGGGTCACGTGGGGTCACCGGCCCCAGGTCAGCGGGTCACGTGGGGTCACCAGCCCCAGGTCAGCGGGTCACGTGGGGACACCGGCCCCAGGTGACCGGGTCACGTGGGGACACCGGACCCAGGTCAGAGGGTCACGTAGGGACACCGGCCCCAGGTAACCGGGTCACGTGGGGACCCCGGCCCCAGGTCAGCGGGTCACGTGGGGTCACCGGCCCCAGGTCAGAGGGTCACGTGGGGACCCCGGACCCAGGTCACCTAGTCATGTGTGGCACCCAGCCTGGTTCCAAGGTTCCGATGACCATCCCGGCACCAGGACCCCGGGTCACGTGGGGACACCGGCCCCAGGTGACCGGGTCAAGTGGGGACACCGGCCCCAGGTCAGCGGGTCACGTGGGGACCCCGGCCCCAGGTCAGCGGGTCACGTGGGGACACCGGCCCCAGGTCACCGGGTCACGTGGGGACCCCGGCCCCAGGTCAGCGGGTCACGTGGGGTCACCGGCTCCAGGTCAGAGGGTCACGTGGGGACCCCGGACCCAGGTCACCTAGTCATGTGTGGTACCCAGCCTGGTTCCAAGGTTCCGATGACCACCCCGGCACCAGGACCCCGGGTCACGTGGGGACATCGGCCCCAGGTGACCGGGTCACGTGGGGTCATCGGCCCCAGGTCACCGGGTCACGTGGGGTCACCGGCCCCAGGTCAGAGGGTCACGTGGGGTCACCGGCCCCAGGTCAGCGGGTCACGTGGGGACACCGGCCCCAGGTGACCGGGTCACGTGGGGACCCCGGCCCCAGGTCAGCGGGTCACGTGGGGACCCCGGCCCCAGGTCAGCGGGTCACGTTGGGACACCGGCCCCAGGTGACCGGGTCACGTGGGGACACCGGCCCCAGGTCACCGGGTCACGTGGGGACCCCGGACCCAGGTCAGCAGGTCACGTGGGGACACCGGCCCCAGGTCAGCGGGTCACGTGGGGACACCGGCCCCAGGTAACCAAGGCAGGTCGGGACCCAGCCCGGGTCCCCGGGACGGGTTTTTACCCCAGCCGCAGATCACCGGGTCCTGTCGGGTCCCCAGCCCGGGTCCCCTGGACAGGTCGATAACCCGGCCCCAGGTCACCCGGTCATCTCGCGCACCCGGCCTGGTTCCCAGGTTCCGATGACCACCCCGGCACCAGGACCCCGGGTCACGTGGGGACACTGGCCCCAGGTCAGCGGGTCACGTGGGGACCCTGGCCCCAGGTCACCAGGTCACGTGGGGTCACCGGCCCCAGGTCAGCGGGTCACGTGGGGACCCCGGACCCAGGTTAGCGGGTCACGTGGGGACACCGGCCCCAGGTCAGCGGGTCACGTGGGGACACCGGCCCCAGGTAACCAAGGCAGGTCGGGACCCAGCCCGGGTCCCCGGGACGGGTTTTTACCCCAGCCGTAGATCACCGGGTCCTGTCGGGTACCCGGGTCGGGTCCCCTGGACAGGTCGGCACCCCGGCCCCGGGTCACGGGGTCATGTCGGGTCGCTGTCCCGGGTACCAGTGTCAGGTGACCAACCCGGCCCCGGGAGACGGAGTCATACCGGGTCCCCGGCCCGGGTCCCCGGGTTGCATCGGGACACCAGCGAAGGACCACCGGGTCCTGTCGGGTCCCCGGCCCGGGTCCCCTGGACAGGTCGTTAACCCGGCCCCAGGTCACCGGGTCATGTCGCGCACCCGGCCTGGTTCCCAGGTTCCGGTGACCACCCCGGCACCAGGACCCCGGGTCACGTGGGGACCCCGGACCCAGGTCAGCTGGTCACGTGGGGACACCGGCCCCAGGTCACCGCGTCAGGTCGGGACCCCGAACACAGGTCCACGAGTCCGTCGACACCACAGCCCCGGGTCACCGGGTCGTGTCGGGTAACCGGCCTGGTTCCAAGGTTCCGATGACCACCCCGGCACCAGGACCATGGGTCACGAGGGGACACCGGCCCGAGGTGACCGGGTCACGTGGGGACACCGGCCCCAGGTCACCGGGTCACGTGGGGACACCGGCCCCAGGGCAGAGGGTCACGTGGGGTCACCGGCCCCATGTCAGAGGGTCACGTGGGGATTCCGGACCCAGGTCACCTGGTCATGTGTGGTACCCAGCGTGGTTCCCAGGTTCCGGTGACCACCCCGGCACCAGGACCCCGGGTCACGTGGGGACCCCGGACCCAGGTCAGCGGGTCACGTGGGGACACCGGCCCCAGGTCACCGCGTCAGGTCGGGACCCCGAACACAGGTCCACGAGTCCGTCGACACCACAGCCCCGGGTCACCGGGTCGTGTCGGGTAACCGGCCTGGTTCCAAGGTTCCGATGACCACCCCGGCACCAGGACCATGGGTCACGAGGGGACACCGGCCCCAGGTGACCGGGTCACGTGGGGACACCGGCCCCAGGTCACCGGGTCACGTGGGGACACCGGCCCCAGGGCAGAGGGTCACGTGGGGTCACCGGCCCCATGTCAGAGGGTCACGTGGGGATTCCGGACCCAGGTCACCTGGTCATGTGTGGTACCCAGCCTGGTTCCCAGGTTCCGATGACCTCCCCGGCACCAGGACCCCGGGTCACGTGGGGACACCGGCCCCAGGTGACCGGGTAATGTGGGGTCAACGGCCCCAGGTCAGCGGGTCACGTGGGGTCACCGGCCCCAGGTCAGAGGGTCACGTGGGGACACCGGCCCCAGGTGACCGGGTCACGTGGGGTCACCGGCCCCAGGTCAGCGGGTCACGTGGGGACCCCGGCCCCAGGTGACCGGGTCACGTGGGGACACCGGCCCCAGGTGACCGGGTCACGTGGGGACACCGGCCTCAGGTCAGCGGGTCACGTGGGGACACCGGCCCCAGGTCAGCGGGTCACGTGGGGACCCCGGCCCCAGGTCAGCGGGTCACGTTGGGACACCGGCCCCAGGTAACCGGGTCATACCGAGTCCCCGGACCCAGGTCACCGGGTCAGTTCGGGACCCCGGACCCAGGTCGGGTCATGTCACGTCCCATGCCCGGGTCCCCGGGTTGGATTTTTACCCAGGCCCCGGGTCACAGGGTCATGTCGGGTCAACGGCCTGGGTACAAGGGTCTGGTGACCACCCCGACCCCAGGTCCCCGGGTCATGACGGGACACCGGACCAGGTCCCCGAGTCCGGTCGACACCACAGCCCCAGGTCACCGGGTCACGTCGGCACCCCGGAACCAGGTCACCGGGTCATGTCGGGACCCAGCCCGGGTCCCGGGGACGGGTTTTTACCCCAGCCGCAGATCACCAGGTCCTGTCGGGTACCCGGGTCGGGTCCCCTGGACAGGTCGGCACCCCGGCCCCGGGTCACGGGGTCATGTCGGGTCGCTGTCCCGGGTACCAGTGTCAGGTGACCACCCCGGCCCCGGGAGACGGAGTCATACCGGGTCCCCGGCCCGGGTCCCCGGGTTGCATCGGGACAAAAGCACCGGATCACTGGATCACGTGGGGGCCCGGGCCCGGGTCCCCGGGATGCATCGGGACACCAGCGAAGGACCACCGGGTCCTGTCGGGTCCCCGGCCCGGGTCCCCTGGACAGGTCATTAACCCGGCCCCAGGTCACCGGGTCATGTCGCGCTCCCGGCCTGGTTCCCACGTTCCGGTGACCACCCCGGCACCAGGACCCCGGGTCCCGTGGGGACCCCGGCCCCAGGTGACCGGGTCACGTGGGGTCACCGGCCCCAGGTCAGCGGGTCACGTGGGGTCACCGGCCCCAGGTCACCGGGTCACGTGGGGACACCGGCCCCAGGTGACCGGGTCACGTGGGGACACCGGCCCCAGGTCACCGCGTCAGGTCGGGACCCCGAACCCAGGTCCACGAGTCCGTCGACACCACAGCCCCGGGTCACCGGGTCGTGTCGGGTAACCGGCCTGGTTCCAAGGTTCCGATGACCACCCCGGCACCAGGACCCCGGGTCACGTGGGGACACCGGCCCCAGGTGACCGGGTCACGTGGGGACACCGGCCCCAGGTCAGCGGGTCACGTGGGGACCCCGGCCCCAGGTCAGCGGGTCACGTGGGGACACCGGCCCCAGGTCAGCGGGTCACGTGGGGACACCGGCCCCAGGTAACCAAGGCAGGTCGGGACCCAGCCCGGGTCCCCGGGACGGGTTTTTACCCCAGCCGCAGATCACCGGGACCTGTCGGGTCCCCGGCCCGGGTCCCCTGGACAGGTCGATAACCCGGCCCCAGGTCACCCGGTCATCTCGCGCACCCGGCCTGGTTCCCAGGTTCCGATGACCACCCCCGGCACCAGGACCCCGGGTCCCGTGGGGACCCCGGCCCCAGGTGACCGGGTCACGTGGGGTCACCGGCCCCAGGTCAGCGGGTCACGTGGGGACCCCGGCCCCAGGTCACCGGATCACGTGGGGTCACCGGCCCCAGGTCAGAGGGTCACGTGGGGACCCCGGACCCACGTCACCTAGTCATGTGTGGTACCCAGCGTGGTTCCCAGGTTCCGATGACCTCCCCGGCACCAGGACCCCGGGTCACGTGGGGACACCGGCCCCAGGTCACCGGGTCACGTGGGGTCACCGGCCCCAGGTCAGCGGGTCACGTGGGGACACCGGCCTCAGGTGACCGGGTTACGTGGGGACACCGGCCCCAGGTCAGAGGGTCACGTGGGGACCCCGGCCCCAGGTCAGCGGGTCACGTGGGGACCCCGGCCCCCGGTCACCGGGTCACGTGGGGTCACCGGCTCCAGGTCAGAGGGTCACGTGGGGACCCCGGACCCAGGTCACCTAGTCATGTGTGGTACCCAGCCTGGTTCCAAGGTTCCGATGACCACCCCGGCACCAGGACCCCGGGTCACATGGGGACATCGACCCCAGGTGACCGGGTCACGTGGGGTCACCGGCCCCAGGTGACCGGGTCATGTGGGGTCACCGGCCCCAGGTCAGCGGGTCACGTGGGGTCACCGGCCCCAGGTCAGCGGGTCACGTGGGGACACCGGCCCCAGGTGACCGGGTCACGTGGGGACACCGGCCCCAGGTCAGCGGGTCACGTGGGGACCCCGGCCCCAGGTCACCGGGTCACGTTGGGACACCGGCCCCAGGTGACCGGGTCACGTGGGGACACCGGCCCCAGGTCAGCGGGTCACGTGGGGACACCGGCCCCAGGTCAGCGGGTCACGTGGGGTCACCGGCCCCAGGTGACCGGGTCACGTGGGGACACCGGCCCCAGGTCACCGCGTCAGGTCGGGACCCCGAACCCAGGTCCACGAGTCCGTCGACACCACAGCCCCGGGTCACCGGGTCGTGTCGGGTAACCGGCCTGGTTCCCAGGTTCCGATGACCACCCCGGCACCAGGACCCCGGGTCACGTGGGGTCACCGGCCCCAGGTGACCGGGTCACGTGGGGTCACCGGCCCCAGGTCAGCGGGTCACGTGGGGTCACCGGCCCCAGGTGACCGGGTCACGTGGGGACACCGGCCCCAGGTGACCGGGTCACGTGGGGACACCGGCCCCAGGTCAGCGGGTCACGTGGGGACCCCGGCCCCAGGTCAGCGGGTCACGTGGGGACACCGGCCCCAGGTAACCAAGGCAGGTCGGGACCCAGCCCGGGTCCCCGGGACGGGTTTTTACCCCAGCCGCAGATCACCGGGTCCTGTCGGGTCCCCGGCCCGGGTCCCCTGGACAGGTCGATAACCCGGCCCCAGGTCACCCGGTCATCTCGCGCACCCGGCCTGGTTCCCAGGTTCCGATGACCACCCCGGCACCAGGACCCCGGGTCACGTGGGGACCCCGGCACCAGGTGACCGGGTCACGTGGGGTCACCGTCCCCAGGTCAGCGGGTCACGTGTGGACCCCGGCCCCAGGTCACCGGATCACGTGGGGTCACCGGCCCCAGGTCAGAGGGTCACGTGGGGACCCCGGACCCAGGTCACCTGGTCATGTGTGGTACCCAGCGTGGTTCCCAGGTTCCGATGACCTCCCCGGCACCAGGACCCCGTGTCACGTGGGGACACCGGCCCCAGGTGACCGAGTCACGTGGGGTCAACGGCCCCAGGTCAGCGGGTCACGTGGGGTCACCGGCCCCAGGTCAGCGGGTCACGTGGGGACACCGGCCCCAGGTCACCGCGTCAGGTCGGGACCCCGAACACAGGTCCACGAGTCCGTCGACACCACAGCCCCGGGTCACCGGGTCGTGTCGGGTAACCGGCCTGGTTCCAAGGTTCCGATGACCACCCCGGCACCAGGACCATGGGTCACGAGGGGACACCGGCCTCAGGTGACCGGGTCACGTGGGGACACCGGCCCCAGGTCACCGGGTCACGTGGGGACACCGGCCCCAGGGCAGAGGGTCACGTGGGGTCACCGGCCCCATGTCAGAGGGTCACGTGGGGATTCCGGACCCAGGTCACCTGGTCATGTGTGGTACCCAGCGTGGTTCCCAGGTTCCGATGACCTCCCCGGCACCAGGACCCCGGGTCACGTGGGGACACCGGCCCCAGGTGACCGGGTCATGTGGGGTCAACGGCCCCAGGTCAGCGGGTCACGTGGGGTCACCGGCCCCAGGTCAGAGGGTCACGTGGGGACACCGGCCCCAGGTGACCGGGTCACGTGGGGTCACCGGCCCCAGGTCAGCGGGTCACGTGGGGACCCCGGCCCCAGGTGACCGGGTCACGTGGGGACACCGGCCTCAGGTCAGCGGGTCACGTGGGGACACCGGCCCCAGGTCAGCGGGTCACGTGGGGACCCCGGCCCCAGGTCAGCGGGTCACGTTGGGACACCGGCCCCAGGTAACCGGGTCATACCGAGTCCCCGGACCCAGGTCACCGGGTCAGTTCGGGACCCCGGACCCAGGTCGGGTCATGTCACGTCCCATGCCCGGGTCCCCGGGTTGGATTTTTACCCAGGCCCCGGGTCACAGGGTCATGTCGGGTCAACGGCCTGGGTACAAGGGTCTGGTGACCACCCCGACCCCAGGTCCCCGGGTCATGACGGGACACCGGACCAGGTCCCCGAGTCCGGTCGACACCACAGCCCCAGGTCACCGGGTCACGTCGGCACCCCGGAACCAGGTCACCGGGTCATGTCGGGACCCAGCCCGGGTCCCCGGGACGGGTTTTTACCCCAGCCGCAGATCACCGGGTCCTGTCGGGTACCCGGGTCGGGTCCCCTGGACAGGTCGGCACCCCGGCCCCGGGTCACGGGGTCATGTCGGGTCGCTGTCCCGGGTACCAGTGTCAGGTGACCACCCCGGCCCCGGGAGACGGAGTCATACCGGGTCCCCGGCCCGGGTCCCCGGGTTGCATCGGGACAAAAGCACCGGATCACTGGATCACGTGGGGGCCCGGGCCCGGGTCCCCGGGATGCATCGGGACACCAGCGAAGGACCACCGGGTCCTGTCGGGTCCCCGGCCCGGGTCCCCTGGACAGGTCATTAACCCGGCCCCAGGTCACCGGGTCATGTCGCGCTCCCGGCCTGGTTCCCACGTTCCGGTGACCACCCCGGCACCAGGACCCCGGGTCCCGTGGGGACCCCGGCCCCAGGTGACCGGGTCACGTGGGGTCACCGGCCCCAGGTCAGCGGGTCACGTGGGGTCACCGGCCCCAGGTCAGCGGGTCACGTGGGGACACGGGCCCCAGGTGACCGGGTCACGTGGGGACACCGGCCCCAGGTCACCGCGTCAGGTCGGGACCCCGAACCCAGGTCCACGAGTCCGTCGACACCACAGCCCCGGGTCACCGGGTCGTGTCGGGTAACCGGCCTGGTTCCCAGGTTCCGATGACCACCCCGGCACCAGGACCCCGGGTCACGTGGGGACACCGGCCCCAGGTGACCGGGTCACGTGGGGACACCGGCCCCAGGTCAGCGGGTCACGTGGGGACCCCGGCCCCAGGTCAGCGGGTCACGTGGGGACACCGGCCCCAGGTCAGCGGGTCACGTGGGGACACCGGCCCCAGGTAACCAAGGCAGGTCGGGACCCAGCCCGGGTCCCCGGGACGGGTTTTTACCCCAGCCGCAGATCACCGGGACCTGTCGGGTCCCCGGCCCGGGTCCCCTGGACAGGTCGATAACCCGGCCCCAGGTCACCCGGTCATCTCGCGCACCCGGCCTGGTTCCCAGGTTCCGATGACCACCCCGGCACCAGGACCCCGGGTCCCGTGGGGACCCCGGCCCCAGGTGACCGGGTCACGTGGGGTCACCGGCCCCAGGTCAGCGGGTCACGTGGGGACCCCGGCCCCAGGTCACCGGATCACGTGGGGTCACCGGCCCCAGGTCAGAGGGTCACGTGGGGACCCCGGACCCACGTCACCTGGTCATGTGTGGTACCCAGCGTGGTTCCCAGGTTCCGATGACCTCCCCGGCACCAGGACCCCGGGTCACGTGGGGACACCGGCCCCAGGTCACCGGGTCACGTGGGGTCACCGGCCCCAGGTCAGCGGGTCACGTGGGGACACCGGCCTCAGGTGACCGGGTTACGTGGGGACACCGGCCCCAGGTCAGAGGGTCACGTGGGGACCCCGGCCCCAGGTCAGCGGGTCACGTGGGGACCCCGGCCCCCGGTCACCGGGTCACGTGGGGTCACCGGCTCCAGGTCAGAGGGTCACGTGGGGACCCCGGACCCAGGTCACCTAGTCATGTGTGGTACCCAGCCTGGTTCCAAGGTTCCGATGACCACCCCGGCACCAGGACCCCGGGTCACATGGGGACATCGACCCCAGGTGACCGGGTCACGTGGGGTCACCGGCCCCAGGTGACCGGGTCATGTGGGGTCACCGGCCCCAGGTCAGCGGGTCACGTGGGGTCACCGGCCCCAGGTCAGCGGGTCACGTGGGGACACCGGCCCCAGGTGACCGGGTCACGTGGGGACACCGGCCCCAGGTCAGCGGGTCACGTGGGGACACCGGCCCCAGGTCACCGGGTCACGTTGGGACACCGGCCCCAGGTGACCGGGTCACGTGGGGACACCGGCCCCAGGTCAGCGGGTCACGTGGGGACACCGGCCCCAGGTAACCAAGGCAGGTCGGGACCCAGCCCGGGTCCCCGGGACGGGTTTTTACCCCAGCCGCAGATCACCGGGTCCTGTCGGGTCCCCGGCCCGGGTCCCCTGGACAGGTCGATAACCCGGCCCCAGGTCACCCGGTCATGTCGCGCACCCGGCCTGGTTCCCAGGTTCCGGTGACCACCCCGGCACCAGGACCCCGGGTCCCGTGGGGACCCCGGCCCCAGGTGACCGGGTCACGTGGGGTCACCGGCCCCAGGTCAGCGGGTCACGTGGGGTCACCGGCCCCAGGTCAGCGGGTCACGTGGGGTCACCGGCCCCAGGTGACCGGGTCACGTGGGGACACCGGCCCCAGGTCACCGCGTCAGGTCGGGACCCCGAACCCAGGTCCACGAGTCCGTCGACACCACAGCCCCGGGTCACCGGGTCGTGTCGGGTAACCGGCCTGGTTCCCAGGTTCCGATGACCACCCCGGCACCAGGACCCCGGGTCACGTGGGGACACCGGCCCCAGGTGACCGGGTCACGTGGGGTCACCGGCCCCAGGTCAGCGGGTCACGTGGGGTCACCGGCCCCAGGTGACCGGGTCACGTGGGGACACCGGCCCCAGGTGACCGGGTCACGTGGGGACACCGGCCCCAGGTCAGCGGGTCACGTGGGGACCCCGGCCCCAGGTCAGCGGGTCACGTGGGGACACCGGCCCCAGGTAACCAAGGCAGGTTGGGACCCAGCCCGGGTCCCCGGGACGGGTTTTTACCCCAGCCGCAGATCACCGGGTCCTGTCGGGTCCCCGGCCCGGGTCCCCTGGACAGGTCGATAACCCGGCCCCAGGTCACCCGGTCATCTCGCGCACCCGGCCTGGTTCCCAGGTTCCGATGACCACCCCGGCACCAGGACCCCGGGTCACGTGGGGTCCCCGGCACCAGGTGACCGGGTCACGTGGGGTCACCGTCCCCAGGTCAGCGGGTCACGTGTGGACCCCGGCCCCAGGTCACCGGATCACGTGGGGTCACCGGCCCCAGGTCAGAGGGTCACGTGGGGACCCCGGACCCAGGTCACCTGGTCATGTGTGGTACCCAGCGTGGTTCCCAGGTTCCGATGACCTCCCCGGCACCAGGACCCCGTGTCACGTGGGGACACCGGCCCCAGGTGACCGAGTCACGTGGGGTCAACGGCCCCAGGTCAGCGGGTCACGTGGGGTCACCGGCCCCAGGTCAGCGGGTCACGTGGGGACACCGGCCCCAGGTCAGCGGGTCACGTGGGGACACCGGCCCCAGGTAACCGGGTCACGTGGGGACCCCGGCCCCAGGTCAGCGGGTCACGTGGGGACCCCGGACCCAGGTCACCTAGTCATGTGTGGCACCCAGCCTGGTTCCAAGGTTCCGATGACCATCCCGGCACCAGGACCCCAGGTCACGTGGGGACATCGGCCCCAGGTCACCGGGTCACGTGGGGACACCGGCCCCAGGTGACCGGGTCACGTGGGGACACCGGCCCCAGGTGACCGGGTCACGTGGGGACCCCGGCCCCAGGTCAGCGGGTCACGTGGGAACACCGGCCCCAGGTCAGCGGGTCACGTGGGGACACCGGCCCCAGGTAACCAAGGCAGGTCGGGACCCAGCCCGGGTCCCCGGGACGGGTTTTTACCCCAGCCGCAGATCACCGGGTCCTGTCGGGTCCCCGGCCCGGGTCCCCTGGACAGGTCGATAACCCGGCCCCAGGTCACCCGGTCATCTCGCGCACCCGGCCTGGTTCCCAGGTTCCGGTGACCACCCCGGCACCAGGACCCCGGGTCACGTGGGGACACCAGCCCCAGGTGACCGGGTCACGTGGGGTCACCGGCCCCAGGTCAGCGGGTCACGTGGGGACCCCGGCCCCAGGTCAGCGGGTCACGTGGGGTCACCGGCCCCAGGTCAGAGGGTCACGTGGGGACCCCGGCCCCAGGTCACCTGGTCATGTGTGGTACCCAGCGTGGTTCCCAGGTTCCGATGACCTCCCCGGCACCAGGGTCCCCGGGTCACGTGGGGACACCGGCCCCAGGTGACCGGGTCACGTGGGGACATTGGCCCCAGGTCAGCGGGTCACGTGGGGACACCGGCCCCAGGTGACCGGGTCACGTGGGGTCACCGGCCCCAGGTCAGCGGGTCACGTGGGGTCACCGGCCCCAGGTCAGCGGGTCACGTGGGGACACCGGACCCAGGTCAGCGGGTCACGTGGGGACACCGGCCCCAGGTAACCGGGTCATACCGAGTCCCCGGACCCAGGTCACCGGGTCAGTTCGGGACCCCGGACCCAGGTCGGGTCATGTCACGTCCCATGCCCGGGTCCCCGGGTTGGATTTTTACCCAGGCCCCGGGTCACAGGGTCATGTCGGGTCAACGGCCTGGGTACAAGGGTCTGGTGACCACCCCGACCCCAGGTCCCCGGGTCATGACGGGACACCGGACCAGGTCCCCGAGTCCGGTCGACACCACAGCCCCAGGTCACCGGGTCACGTCGGCACCCCGGAAACAGGTCACCGGGTCATGTCGGGACCCAGCCCAGGTCCCCGGGACGGGTTTTTACCCCAGCCGCAGATCACCGGGTCCTGTCGGGTACCCGGGTCGGGTCCCCTGGACAGGTCGGCACCCCGGCCCCGGGTCACGGGGTCATGTCGGGTCGCTGTCCCGGGTACCAGTGTCAGGTGACCACCCCGGCCCCGGGAGATGGAGTCATACCGGATCCCCGGCCCGGGTCCCCGGGTTGCATCGGGACAAAAGCACCGGATCACTGGATCACGTGGGGGCCCGGGCCCGGGTCCCCGGGTTGCATCGGGACACCAGCGAAGGACCACCGGGTCCTGTCGGGTCCCCGGCCCTGGTCCCCTGGACAGGTCGTTAACCCGGCCCCAGGTCACCGGGTCATGTCGCGCACCCGGCCTGGTTCCCACGTTCCGGTGACCACCCCGGCACCAGGACCCCGGGTCCCGTGGGGACCCCGGCCCCAGGTGACCGGGTCACGTGGGGTCACCGTCCCCAGGTCAGCGGGTCATGTGGGGACCCCGGCCCCAGGTCACCGGATCACGTGGGGTCACCGGCCCCAGGTCAGAGGGTCACGTGGGGACCCCGGACCCAGGTCACCTTGTCATGTGTGGTACCCAGCGTGGTTCCCAGGTTCCGATGACCTCCCCGGCACCAGGGCCCCGGGTCACGTGGGGACACCGGCCCCAGGTGACCGGGTTACGTGGGGTCACCGGCCCCAGGTCAGCGGGTCACGTGGGGTCACCGGCCCCAGGTCAGCGGGTCACGTGGGGACACCGTCCTCAGGTGACCGGGTCACGTGGAGACACCGGCCCCAGGTCACCGGGTCACGTGGGGACCCCGGCCCCAGGTCAGCGGGTCACGTGGGGACACCGGCCCCAGGTGACCGGGTCACGTGGGGACCCCGGCCCCAGGTCAGCGGGTCACGTGGTGTCACCGGCCCCAGGTTAGCGGGTCACGTGGGGACCCCGGACCCAGGTCACCTAGTCATGTGTGGTACCCAGCCTGGTTCCAAGGTTCCGATGACCACCCCGGCACCAGGACCCCGGGTCACTTGGGGACATCGGCCCCAGGTCAGCGGGTCACGTGGGGTCACCGGCCCCAGGTCAGCGGGTCACGTGGAGACACCGGCCCCAGGTCAGCGGGTCACGTGGGGACACCGGCCCCAGGTCAGAGGGTCACGTGGGCACCCCGGACCCATGTCACCGGGTCATGTCGGGACCCAGCCCGGGTCCCCGGGACGGGTTTTTACCCCAGCCGCAGATCACCGGGTCCTGTCGGGTACCCGGGTCGGGTCCCCTGGACAGGTCGGCACCCCGGCCCCGGGTCACGGGGTCATGTCGGGTCGCTGTCCCGGGTACCAGTGTCAGGTGACCACCCCGGCCCCGGGAGACCGAGTCATACCGGGTCCCCGGCCCTGGTCCCCGGGTTGCATCGGGACACCAGCGAAGGACCACCGGGTCCTGTCGGGTCCCCGGCCCGGTTCCCCTGGACAGGTCGTTAACCCGGCCCCAGGTCACCGGGTCATGTCGCGCACCCGGCCTGGTTCCCAGGTTCCGGTGACCACCCCGGCACCAGGACCCCGGGTCACGTGGGGACCCCGGACCCAGGTCAGCGGGTCACGTGGGGACACCGGCCCCAGGTCACCGCGTCAGGTCGGGACCCCGAACACAGGTCCACGAGTCCGTCGACACCACAGCCCCGGGTCACCGGGTCGTGTCGGGTAACCGGCCTGGTTCCAAGGTTCCGATGACCACCCCGGCACCAGGACCCCGGGTCACGTGGGGACACCGGCCCCAGGTGACCGGATCACGTGGGGACACCGGCCCCAGGTCAGCGGGTCACGTGGGGACCCCGGCCCCAGGGCAGAGGGTCACGTGGGGTCACCGGCCCCAGGTCAGAGGGTCACGCGGGGACCCCGGACCCAGGTCACCTGGTCATGTGTGGTACCCAGCCTGGTTCCCAGGTTCCGATGACCTCCCCAGCACCAGGACCCCGGATCACGTGGGGACACCGGCCCCAGGTGACCGGGTCACGTGGGGTCACCGGCCCCAGGTCAGCGGGTCACGTGGGGTCACCGTCCCCAGGTCAGCGGGTCACGTGGGGACACCGGCCCCAGGTGACCGGGTCACGTGGGGTCACCGGCCCCAGGTCAGCGGGTCACGTGGGGACACCGGCCCCAGGTGACCGGGTCACGTGGGGACCCCGGACCCAGGTCACCGGGTCATGTCGGGACCCAGCCCGGGTCCCCGGGACGGGTTTTTACCCCAGCCGCAGATCACCGGGTCCTGTCGGGTACCCGGGTCGGGTCCCCTGGACAGGTCGGCACCCCGGCCCCGGGTCACGGGGTCATGTCGGGTCGCTGTCCCGGGTACCAGTGTCAGGTGACCACCCCGGCACCAGGACCCCGGGTCACGTGGGGACACCGGCCCCAGGTGACCGGGTCACGTGGGGTCACCGGCCCCAGGTCAGCGGGTCACGTGGGGTCACCGGCCCCAGGTCAGCGGGTCACGTGGGGACACCGGCCCCAGGTGACCGGGTCACGTGCGGACACCGGCCCCAGGTCACCGCGTCAAGTCGGGACCCCGAACCCAGGTCCACGAGTCCGTCGACACCACAGCCCCGGGTCACCGGGTCGTGTCGGGCAACCGGCCTGGTTCCCAGGTTCCGATGACCACCCCGGCACCAGGACCCCGGGTCACGTGGGGACACCGGCCCCAGGTGACCGGGTCACGTGGGGTCACCGTCCCCAGGTCAGCGGGTAACGTGGGGTCACCGGCCCCAGGTCAGCGGGTCACGTGGGGACCCCGGCCCCAGGTCAGCGGGTCACGTGGGGTTAACGTCCCCAGGTCAGCTGGTCACGTGGGGACACCGGCCCCAGGTGACCGGGTCACGTGGGGTCACCGGCCCCATGTCAACGGGTCACGTGGGGTCACCGGCCCCAGGTCAGCGGGTCACGTGGGGTCACCGGCCCCAGGTCAGAGGGTCACGTGGGGACCCCGGACCCAGGTCACCTGGTCATGTGTAGTACCCAGCGTGGTTCCCAGTTTCCGGTGACCACCCCGGCACCAGGACCCCGGGTCATGTGGGGACCCCGGACCCAGGTCAGCGGGTCACGTGGGGACACCGGCCCCAGGTCACCGCGTCAGGTCGGGACCCCGAACACAGGTCCACGAGTCCTTCGACACCACAGCCCCGGGTCACCGGGTCGTGTCGGGTAACCGGCCTGGTTCCCAGGTTCCGATGACCACCCCGGCACCAGGACCCCGGGTCACGTGGGGACACCGGCCCCAGGTGACCGGGTCACGTGGGGACACCGGCCCCAGGTCAGCGGGTCACGTGGGGACCCCGGCCCCAGGGCAGAGGGTCACGTGGGGACACCGGCCCCAGGTCAGAGGGTCACGTGGGGACCCCGGACCCAGGTCACCTGGTCATGTGTGGTACCCAGCCTGGTTCCCAGGTTCCGATGACCTCCCCGGCACCAGGACCCCGGGTCCCGTGGGGACCCCGGCCCCAGGTGACCGGGTCACGTGGGGTCACCGGCCCCAGGTCAGCGGGTCACGTGGGGTCACCGGCCCCAGGTCAGCGGGTCACGTGGGGACACCGGCCCCAGGTCAGAGGGTCACGTGGGGACCCCGGACCCAGGTCACCTGGTCATGTGTGGTACCCAGCGTGGTTCCCAGGTTACGATGACCTCCCCGGCACCAGGACCCCGGGTCACGTGGGGACACCGGCCCCAGGTGACCGGGTCACGTGGGGTCACCGTCCCAAGGTCAGCGGGTCACGTGGGGTCACCGGCCCCAGGTCAGCGGGTCACGTGGGGACTCCGGCCCCAGGTCAGCGGGTCACGTGGGGACCCCGGACCCAGGTCAGCGGGTCACGAGGGGTCAACGGCCCCAGGTCAGCTGGTCACGTGGGGACACCGGCCCCAGGTGACCGGGTCACGTGGGGTCACCGGCCCCATGTCAACGGGTCACGTGGGGTCACCGGCCCCAGGTCAGCGGGTCACGTGGGGTCACCGGCCCCAGGTCAGAGGGTCACGTGGGGACCCCGGACCCAGGTCACCTGGTCATGTGTGGTACCCAGCGTGGTTCCCAGGTTCCGGTGACCACCCCGGCACCAGGACCCCGGGTCACGTGGGGACCCCGGACCCAGGTCAGCGGGTCACGTGGGGACACCGGCCCCAGGTCACCGCGTCAGGTCGGGACCCCGAACACAGGTCCACGAGTCCGTCGACACCACAGCCCCGGGTCACCGGGTCGTGTCGGGTAACCGGCCTGGTTCCCAGGTTCCGATGACCACCCCGGCACCAGGACCCCGGGTCACGTGGGGACACCGGCCCCAGGTCACCGGGTCACGTGGGGACACCGGCCCCAGGTCAGCGGGTCACGTGGGGACACCGGCCCCAGGTCAGCGGGTCACGTGGGGACCCCGGCCACAGGGCAGAGGGTCACGTGGGGTCACCGGCCCCAGGTCAGAGGGTCACGCGGGGACCCCGGACCCAGGTCACCTGGTCATGTGTGGTACCCAGCCTGGTTCCCAGGTTCCGATGACCACCCCGGCACCAGGACCCCGGGTCACGTGGGGACACCGGTCCCAGGTCAGCGGGTCACGTGGGGACCCCGGCCCCAGGTGACCGGGTCACGTGGGGTCACCGGCCCCAGGTCAGCGGGTCACGTGGGGACACCGGCCCCAGGTCAGAGGGTCACGTGGGGACCCCGGACCCAGGTCACCTGGTCATGTGTGGTACCCAGCGTGGTTCCCAGGTTCCGATGACCTCCCCGGCACCAGGACCCCGGGTCACGTGGGGACACCGGCCCCAGGTCACCGGGTCACGTGGGGTCACCGGCCCCAGGTGACCGGGTCACGTGGGGTCACCGGCCCCAGGTCAGCGGGTCACGTGGGGACACCGGCCCCAGGTGACCGGGTCACGTGGGGTCACCGGCCCCAGGTCAGCTGTCACGTGGGGACACCGGCCCCAGGTCACCGGGTCACGTCGGCACCCCGGAACCAGGTCACCGGGTCATGTCGGGACCCAGCCCGGGTCCCCAGGACGGGTTTTTACCCCAGCCGCAGATCACCGGGTCCTGTCGGGTACCCGGGTCGGGTCCCCTGGACAGGTCGGCACCCCGGCCCCGGGTCACGGGGTCATGTCGGGTCGCTGTCCCGGGTACCAGTGTCAGGTGACCACCCCGGCACCAGGACCCCGGGTCACGTGGGGACACCGGCCCCAGGTGACCGGGTCACGTGGGGTCACCGGCCCCAGGTGACCGGGTCACGTGGGGTCACCGGCCCCAGGTCAGCGGGTCACGTGTGGACACCGGCCCCAGGTGACCGGGTCACGTGCAGACACTGGCCCCAGGTCAGCGGGTCACGTGGGGACCCCGGCCCCAGGTCAGCGGGTCACGTGGGGACACCGGCCCCAGGTGACCGGGTCACGTGGGGACCCCGGCCCCAGGTCACCGCGTCAGGTCGGGACCCCGAACCCAGGTCCACGAGTCCGTCGACACCACAGCCCCGGGTCACCGGGTCGTGTCGGGTAACCGGCCTGGTTCCCAGGTTCCGATGACCACCCCGGCACCAGGACCGCGGGTCACGTGGGGACACCGGCCCCAGGTGACCGGGTCATGTGGGGTCACCGTCCCCAGGTCAGCGGGTCACGTGGGGTCACCGGCCCCAGGTCAGCGGGTCACGTGGGGACCCCGGCCCCAGGTCAGCGGGTCACGTGGGGACCCCGGCCCCAGGTCAGCGGGTCACGTGGGGTCACCGGCCCCAGGTCAGCTGGTCACGTGGGGACACCGGCCCCAGGTGACCGGGTCACGTGTGGTCACCGGCCCCAGGTCAGCTGGTCACGTGGGGTCACCGGCCCCAGGTCAGCGGGTCACGTGGGGTCACCGGCCCCAGGTCAGCGGGTCACGTGGGGACCCCGGCCCCAGGTCAGCGGGTCACGTGGGGACCCCGGCCCCAGGTCAGCGGGTCACGTGGGGTCACCGGCCCCAGGTCAGCGGGTCACGTGGGGTCACCGGCCCCAGGTCAGAGGGTCACGTGGGGACCCCGGACCCAGGTCACCTGGTCATGTGTGGTACCCAGCGTGGTTCCCAGGTTCCGATGACCTCCCCAGCACCAGGACCCCGGGTCACGTGGGGACACCGGCCCCAGGTGACCGGGTCACGTGGGGTCACCGGCCCCAGGTCAGCGGGTCACGTGGGGTCACCGGCCCCAGGTCAGCGGGTCACGTGGGGACACCGGCCCCAGGTGACCGGGTCACGTGGGGACACCGGCCCCAGGTCAGCGGGTCACGTGGGGACACCGGCCCCAGGTAACCTGGTCACGTGGAGACCCCGGCCCCAGGTCAGCGGGTCACGTGGGGTCACCGGCCCCAGGTCTGAGGGTCACGTGGGGACCCCGGACCCAGGTCACCTAGTCATGTGTGGCACCCAGCCTGGTTCCAAGGTTCCGATGACCATCCCGGCACCAGGACCCCGGGTCACGTGGGGACACCGGCCTCAGGTGACCGGGTCACGTGGGGACACCGGCCCCAGGTCACCGGGTCACGTGGGGACCCCGGCCCCAGGTCAGCGGGTCACGTGGGGACACCGGCCCCAGGTAACCGGGTCACGTGGGGACCCCGGCCCCAGGTCAGCGGGTCACGTGGGGTCACCGGCCCCAGGTCAGAGGGTCACGTGGGGACCCTGGACCCAGGTCACCTAGTGATGTGTGGTACCCAGCCTGTTTCCAAGGTTCCGATGACCACCCCGGCACCAGGACCCCGGGTCACGTAGGGACATCGGCCCCAGGTCACCGGGTCACGTGGGGTCACCGGCCCCAGGTGACCGGGTCACGTGGGGTCACCGGCCCCAGGTCAGCGGGTCACGTGGGGTCACCGGCCCCAGGTCAGCGGGTCACGTGGGGACACCGGCCCCAGGTGACCGGGTCACGTGGGGACACCGGCCCCAGGTCAGCGGGTCACGTGGGGACCCCGGCCCCAGGTCAGCGGGTCACGTTGGGACACCGGCCCCAGGTCAGCGGGTCACGTGGGGACACCGGCCCCAGGTGACCGGGTCACGTGGGGACCCCGGACCCAGGTCAGCGGGTCACGTGGGGACACCGGCCCCAGGTGACCGGGTCACGTGGGGACCCCGGACCCAGGTCAGCGGGTCACGTGGGGACACCGGCCCCAGGTCAGCGGGTCATGTGGGGACCCCGGCACCAGGTCAGCGGGTCACGTGGGGACACCGGCCCCAGGTGACCGGGTCACGTGGGGACCCCGGCCCCAGGTCAGCGGGTCACGTGGGGACCCCGGCCCCAGGTGACCGGGTCACGTGGGGTCACCGGCCCCAGGTCAGCGGGTCACGTGGGGTCACCGGCCCCAGGTCAGCGGGTCACGTGGGGACACCGGCCCCAGGTGACCGGGTCACGTGGGGACACTGGCCCCAGGTCAGAGGGTCACGTGGGGTCACCGGCCCCAGGTCAGCGGGTCACGTGGGGACACCGGCCCCAGGTCAGAGGGTCACGTGGGGACCCCGGACCCAGGTCACCTAGTCATGTGTGGTACCCAGCGTGGTTCCCAGGTTCCGATGACCTCCCCGGCCCCAGGGCCCCGGGTCACGTGGGGACACCGGCCCCAGGTGACCGGGTCACGTGGGGTCACCGGCCCCAGGTCAGCGGGTCACGTGGGGACACCGGCCCCAGGTCAGCGGGTCACGTGGGGTCACCGGCCCCAGGTCAGCGGGTCACGTGGGGACACTGGCCCCAGGTCACCGCGTCAGGTCGGGACCCCAAACACAGGTCCACGAGTCCGTCGACACCACAGCCCCGGGTCACCGGGTCGTGTCGGGTAACCGGCCTGGTTCCAAGGTTCCGATGACCACCCCGGCACCAGGACCCCGGGTCACGTGGGGACACCGGCCCCAGGTGACCGGGTCACGTGGGGACACCGGCCCCAGGTCAGCGGGTCACGTGGGGACACCGGCCCCAGGTCACCGGGTCACGTGGGGACCCCGGCCCCAGGTCACCGGGTCACATGGGGTCACCGGCCCCAGGTCAGAGGGTCACGCGGGGACCCCGGACCCAGGTCACCTGGTCATGTGTGGTACCCAGCCTGGTTCCCAGGTTCCGATGACCACCCCGGCACCAGGACCCCGGGTCACGTGGGGACCCCGGCCCCAGGTGACCGGGTCACGTGGGGTAACCGGCCCCAGGTCAGCGGGTCACGTGGGGTCACTGGCCCCAGGTCAGCGGGTCAAGTGGGGACACCGGCCCCAGGTGACCGGGTCACGTGGGGTCACCGGCCCCAGGTCAGCGGGTCACGTGGGGACCCCGGCCCCAGGTCAGCGGGACACGTGGGGTCACCGGCCCCAGGTCAGAGGGTCACGTGGGGACCCCGGACACAGGTCACCTGGTCATGTGTGGTACCCAGCGTGGTTCCCAGGTTCCGGTGACCACCCCGGCACCAGGACCCCGGATCATGTGGGGACCCCGGCCCCAGGTCAGCGGGTCACGTGGGGACACCGGCCCCAGGTCACCGCGTCAGGTCGGGACCCCGAACCCAGGTCCACGAGTCCGTCGACACCACAGTCCCTGGTCACCGGGTCGTGTCGTGTAACCGGCCTGGTTCCAAGGTTCCGATGACCACCCCGGCACCAGGACCCCGGGTCACGTGGGGACACCGGCCCCAGGTGACCGGGTCACGTGGGCACACCGGCCCGAGGTCAGCGGGTCACGTGGGGACCCCGGCCCCAGGGCAGAGGGTCACGTGGGGACACCGGCCCCAGGGCAGAGGGTCACGTGGGGTCACCGGCCCCAGGTCAGAGGGTCACGCGGGGACCCCGAACCCAGGTCACCTGGTCATGTGTAGTACCCAGCCTGGTTCCCAGGTTCCGATGACCTCCCCGGCACCAGGACCCCGGGTCACGTGGGGACACCGGCCCCAGGTGACCGGGTCACGTGGGGTCACCGGCCCCAGGTCAGCGGGTCACGTGGGGTCACCGGCCCTAGTTCAGCGGGTCACGTGGGGACACCGGCCCCAGGTCAGAGGGTCACGTGGGGACCCCGGACCCAGGTCACCTGGTCATGTGTGGTACCCAGCCTGGTTCCCAGGTTCCGATGACCTCCCCAGCACCAGGACCCCGGGTCAGGTGGGGATACCGGCCCCAGGTGACCGGGTCACGTGGGGTCACCGGCCCCAGGTCAGCGGGTCACGTGGGGATACCGGCCCCAGGTCAGCGGGTCACGTGGGGACACCGGCCCCAGGTGACCGGGTCACGTGGGGTCACCGGCCCCAGGTCAGCGGGTCACGTGGGGACACCGGAACCAGGTCACCGGGTCATGTCGGGACCCAGCCCGGGTCCCCGGGACGGGTTTTTACCCCAGCCGCAGATCACCGGGTCCTGTCGGGTACCCGGGTCGGGTCCCCTGGACAGGTCGGCACCCCGGCCCCAGGTCACCGGGTCATGTCGGGTCGCTGTCCCGGGTACCAGTGTCAGGTGACCACCCCGGCACCAGGACCCCGGGTCACGTGGGGACACCGGCCCCAGGTGACCGGGTCATGTGGGGTCACCGGCCCCATGTCAGCGGGTCACGTGGGGTCATCGGCCCCAGGTCAGCGGGTCACGTGGGGACACCGGCCCCAGGTGACCGGGTCACGTGGCGTCACCGGCCCCAGGTCACCGCGTCAGGTCGGGACCCCGAACCCAGATCCACGAGTCCGTCGACACCACAGCCCTGGGTCACCGGGTCGTGTCGGGAAACCGGCCTGGTTCCCAGATTCCTTTGACCACCCCGGCCCCAGGTCAGCGGGTCACGTGGGGCCCCGGCCCCAGGTCAGCGGGTCACGTGGGGACACCGGCCCCAGGTGACCAGGTCACGTGGGGACACCGGCCTCAGGTCAGCGTGTCACGTGGGGACACCGGCCCCAGGTCAGCGGGTCACGTGGGGACACCGGACCCAGGTAACCCGGTCACGTGGGGACACCGGCCCCAGGTAACCGGGTCATACCGAGTCCCCAGACCCAGGTCACCGGGTCAGTTCGGGACCCCGGACCCAGGTCTGGTCATGTCACGTCCCATGCCCGGGTCCCCGGGTTGGATTTTTACCCAGGCCCCGGGTCACAGGGTCATGTCGGGTCAACGGCCTGGGTACAAGGGTCTGGTGACCACCCCGACACCAGATCCCCGGGTCATGACGGGACACCGGACCAGGTCCCCGAGTCCGGTCGACACCACAGCCCCAGGTCACCGGGTCACGTCGGCACCCCGGAACCAGGTCACCGGGTCATGTCGGGACCCAGCCCGGGTCCCCGGGACGGGTTTTTACCCAAGCCCCAGATCACCGGGTCCTGTCGGGTACCCGGGTCGGGTCCCCTGGACAGGTCGGCACCCCGGCCCCGGGTCACGGGGTCATGTCGGGTCGCTGTCCCGGGTACCAGTGTCAGGTGACCACCCCGGCCCCGGGAGACGGAGTCATACCGGGTCCCCGGCCCGGGTCCCCGGGTTGCATCGGGACAAAACCACCGGATCACTGGATCACGTGGGGGCCCGGGCCCGGGTCCCCGGGTTGCATCGGGACACCAGCGAAGGACCACCGGGTCCTGTCGGGTCCCCGGCCCGGGTCCCCTGGACAGGTCGTTAACCCGGCCCCAGGTCACCGGGTCATGTCGCGCACCCGGCCTGGTTCCCACGTTCCGGTGACCACCCCGGCACCAGGACCCCGGGTCCCGTGAGGACCCCGGCCCCAGGTGACCGGGTCACGTGGGGTCACCGGCCCCAGGTCAGCGGGTCACGTGGGGACACTGGCCCCAGGTGACCGGGTCACGTGGGGACACCGGCCCCAGGTCACCGCGTCAGGTCGGGACTCCGAACCCAGGTCCACGAGTCCGTCGACACCACAGCCCCGGGTCACCGGGTCGTGTCGGGTAACCGGCCTGGTTCCAAGGTTCCGATGACCACCCCGGCACCAGGACCCCGGGTCACGTGGGGACACCGGCCCCAGGTGACCGGGTCACGTGGGGACACCGGCCCCAGGTCAGCGGGTCACGTGGGGACCCCGGCCCCAGGTCAGCGGGTCACGTTGGGACACCGGCCCCAGGTGACCGGGTCACGTGGGGACACCATCCCCAGGTCACCGGGTCACGTGGGGACCCCGGACCCAGGTCAGCGGGTCACGTGGGGACACCGGCCCCAGGTCAGCGGGTCACGTGGGGACACCGGCCCCAGGTAACCAAGGCAGGTCGGGACCCAGCCCGGGTCCCCGGGACGGGTTTTTACCCCAGCCGCAGATCACCGGGTCCTGTCGGGTCCCCGGCCCGGGTCCCCTGGACAGGTCGATAACCCGGCCCCAGGTCACCCGGTCATCTCGCGCACCCGGCCTGGTTCCCAAGTTCCGATGACCACCCCGGCACCAGGACCACGGGTCACGTGGGGACACCGGCCCCAGGTGACCGGGTCACGTGGGGTCACCGGCCCCAGGTCAGCGGGTCACGTGGGGACCCCGGCCCCAGGTCAGCGGGTCACGTGTGGTCACCGGCCCCAGGTCAGAGGGTCACGTGGGGACCCCGGACCCAGGTCACCTGGTCATGTGTGGTACCCAGCGTGGTTCCCAGGTTCCGATGACCTCCCCGGCACCAGGACCCCGGGTCACGTGGGGTCAACGGCCCTAGGTGACCGGGTCACGTGGGGTCACCGGCCCCAGGTGACCGGGTCACGTGGGGTCACCGGCCCCAGGTCAGCGGGTCACGTGGGGACACCGGCCCAAGGTCAGAGGGTCACGTGGGGACCCCGGACCCAGGTCACCGGGTCATGTCGGGACCCAGCCCGGGTCCCCGGGACGGGTTTTTACCCCAGCCGCAGATCACCGGGTCCTGTCGGGTACCCGGGTCGGGTCCCCTGGACAGGTCGGCACCCCGGCCCCGGGTCACGGGGTCATGTCGGGTCGCTGTCCCGGGTACCAGTGTCAGGTGACCACCCCGGCCCCGGGAGAAGGAGTCATACCGGGTCCCCGGCCCGGGTCCCCGGGTTGCATCGGGACAAAAGCACCGGATCACTGGATCACGTGGGGGCCCGGGCCCGGGTCCCCGGGTTGCATCGGGACACCAGCGAAGGACCACCGGGTCCTGTCGGGTCCCCGGCCCGGGTCCCCTGGACAGGTCGTTAACCCGGCCCCAGGTCACCGGGTCATGTCGCGCACCCGGCCTGGTTCCCAGGTTCCGGTGACCACCCCGGCACCAGGACCCCGGGTCCCGTTGGGACCCCGGCCCCAGGTGACCGGGTCACGTGGGGTCACCGGCCCCAGGTCAGCGGGTCACGTGGGGACACCGGCCCCAGGTCAGCGGGTCACGTGGCGACACCGGCCCCAGGTAACCGGGTCACGTGGGGACCCCGGCCCCAGGTCAGCGGGTCACGTGGGGACACCGGCCCCAGGTCAGAGGGTCACGCGGGGACCCCGGACCCAGGTTACCTGGTCATGTGTGGTACCCAGCCTGGTTCCCAGGTTCCGATGACCACCCCGGCACCAGGACTCCGGGTCACGTGGGGACACCGGCCCCAGGTGACCGGGTCACGTGGGGTCACCGGCCCCAGGTCAGCGGGTCACGTGGGGACACCGGCCCCAGGTGACCGGGTCACGTGGGGACACCGGCCCCAGGTCAGCGGGTCACGTTGGGACCCCGACACCAGGTCAGCGGGTCACGTGGGGACCCCGGCCCCAGGTGACCGGGTCACGTGGGGACACCGGCCCCAGGTCACCGGGTCACGTGGGGACCCCGGACCCAGGTCAGCGGGTCACGTGGGGTCACCGGCCCCAGGTCAGCGTGTCACGTGGGGACTTCGGCCCCAGGTAACCAAGGCAGGTCGGGACCCAGCCCGGGTCCCCGGGACGGGTTTTTACCCCAGCCGCAGATCACCGGGTCCTGTCGGGTCCCCGGCCCGGGTCCCCTGGACAGGTCGATAACCCGGCCCCAGGTCACCCGGTCATCTCGCGCACCCGGCCTGGTTCCCAGGTTCCGATGACCACCCCGGCACCAGGACTCCGGGTCACGTGGGGACACCGGCCCCAGGTGACCGGGTCACGTGGGGTCACCGTCCCCAGGTCACCGGGTCACGTGGGGACCCCTGCCCCAGGTCAGCGGGTCACGTGGGGTCACCGGCCCCAGGTCAGAGGGTCACGTGGGGACCCCGGACCCAGGTCACCTGGTCATGTGTGGTACCCAGCGTGGTTCCCAGGTTCCGATGACCTCCCGGGTACCAGGACCCCGGGTCACGTGGGGACACCGGCCCCAGGTCAGCGGGTCACGTGGGGTCACCGGCCCCAGGTCAGCGGGTCACGTGGGGACACCGGCCTTAGGTGACCGGGTCACGTGGGGACCCCGGACCCAGGTCACCTGGTCATGTGTGGTACCCAGCCTGGTTCCCAGGTTCCGATGACCTCCCCGGCACCAGGACCCCCGGTCACGTGGGGACACCGGTCCCATGTGACCGGGTCACGTGGGGTCAACGGCCCCAGGTCAGCGGGTCACGTGGGGTCACCGGCCCCAGGTGACCGGGTCACGTGGGGACACCGGCCCCAGGTCAGCGGGTCACGTGGGGACCCCAGACCCAGGTCAGCGGGTCACGTGGGGTCACCGGCCCCAGGTAACCGGGTCATACCGAGTCCCCGGACCCAGGTCACCGGGTCAGTTCGGGACCCCGGACCCAGGTCGGGTCATGTCACGTCCCATGCCCGGGTCCCCGGGTTGGATTTTTACCCAGGCCCCGGGTCACAGGGTCATGTCGGGTCAACGGCCTGGGTACAAGGGTCTGGTGACCACCCCGACCCCAGGTCCCCGGGTCATGACGGGACACCGGACCAGGGTCCCCGAGTCCGGTCGACACCACAGCCCCAGGTCACCGGGTCACGTCGGCACCCCGGAACCAGGTCACCGGGTCAGGTCGGGACCCAGCCCGGGTCCCCGGGACGGGTTTTTACCCCAGCCGCAGATCACCGGGTCCTGTCGGGTCCCCGTCCCGGGTCCCCTGGACAGGTCGTTAACCCGGCCCCAGGTAACCGGGTCATGTCGCGCACCCGGCCTGGTTCCCACGTTCCGGTGACCACCCCGGCACCAGGACCCCGGGTCCCGTGGGGACCCCGGACCCAGGTGACCGGGTCACGTGGGGACACCGGCCCCAGGTCAGCGGGTCACGTGGGGACCCCGGCACCACGTCAGCGGGTCACGTGGGGACACCGGCCCCAGGTGACTGGGTCACGTGGGGACACCGGCCCCAGGTGACCGGGTCACGTGGGGTCACCGGCCCCAGGTCACCGGGTCACGTGGGGACCCCGGCCCCAGGTCAGAGTGTCACGTGGGGTCACCGGCCCCAGGTCAGCGGGTCACGTGGGGACACCGGCCCCAGGTCAGAGGGTCACGCGGGGACCCCGTACCCAGGTTACCTGGTCATGTGTGGTACCCAGCCTGGTTCCCAGGTTCCGATGACCACCCCGGCACCAGGACTCCGGGTCATGTGGGGACCCCGGCCCCAGGTGACCGGGTCACGTGGGGTCACCGGCCCCAGGTCAGCGGGTCACGTGGGGTCACCGGCCCCAGGTCAGCGGGTCACGTGGGGACACCGGCCCCAGGTGACCGGGTCACGTGGGGACACCGGCCCCAGGTCAGCGGGTCACGTGGGGACACCGGCCCCAGGTAACCAAGGCAGGTCGGGACCCAGCCCGGGTCCCCGGGACGGGTTTTTACCCCAGCCGCAGATCACCGGGTCCTGTTGGGTCCCCGGCCCGGGACCCCTGGACAGGTCGATAACCCGGCCCCAGGTCACCCGGTCATCTCGCGCACCCGGCCTGGTTCCCAGGTTCCGATGACCACCCCGGCACCAGGACCCCGGGTCCCGTAGGGACACCGGCCCCAGGTGACCGGGTCACGTGGGGTCACCGGCCCCAGGTCAGCGGGTCACGTGGGGTCACCGTCCCCAGGTCAGCGGGTCACGTGGGGACACCGGCCCCAGGTGACCGGGTCACGTGGGGACACCGGCCCCAGGTCAGAGGGTCACGTGGGGACCAGGGACCCAGGTCACCTGGTCATGTGTGGTACCCAGCCTGGTTCCCAGGTTCCGATGACCTCCCCGGCACCAGGACCCCGGGTCACGTGGGGACACCGGCCCCAGGTGACCGGGTCACGTGGGGTCAACGGCCCCAGGTCAGCGGGTCACGTGGGGTCACCGGCCCCAGGTGACCGGGTCACGTGGGGACCCCGGCCCCAGGTCAGCGGGTCACGTGGGGACACCGGCCCCAGGTGACCGGGTCACGTGGGGATACCGGCCTCAGGTCAGCGGGTCACGTGGGGACACCGGCCCCAGGTCAGCGGGTCACGTGGGGATCCCGGACCCAGGTCAGCGGGTCACGTGGGGACACCGGCCCCAGGTAACCGGGTCATACCGAGTCCCCGGACCCAGGTCACCGGGTCAGTTCGGGACCCCGGACCCAGGTCGGGTCATGTCACGTCCCAAGCCCGGGTCCCCGGGTTGGATTTTTACCCAGGCCCCGGGTCACAGGGTCATGTCGGGTCAAAGGCCTGGGTACAAGGGTCTGGTGACCACCCCGACCCCAGGTCCCCGGGTCATGACGGGACACCGGACCAGGTCCCCGAGTCCGGTCGACACCACAGCCCCAGGTCACCGGGTCACGTCGGCACCCCGGAACCAGGTCACCGGGTCATGTCGGGACCCAGCCCGGGTCCCCGGGACAGGTTTTTACCCCAGCCGCAGATCACCGGGTCCTGTCGGGTACCCGGGTCGGGTCCCCTGGACAGGTCGGCACCCCGGCCCCGGGTCACGGGGTCATGTCGGGTCGCTGTCCCGGGTACCAGTGTCAGGTGACCACCCCGGCCCCGGGAGACGGAGTCATACCGGGTCCCCGGCCCGGGTTCCCGGGTTGCATCGGGACAAAAGCACCGGATCACTGGATCACGTGGGGGCCCGGGCCCGGGTCCCCAGGTTGCATCGGGACACCAGCGAAGGACCACCGGGTCCTGTCGGGTCCCCGGCCCGGGTCCCCTGGACAGGTCGTTAACCCGGCCCCAGGTCACCGGGTCATGTCGCGCACCCGGCCTGGTTCCCAGGTTCCGATGACCACCCCGGCACCAGGACCCCGGGTCACGTGGGGACCCCGGCCCCAGGTGACCGGGTCACGTGGGGTCACCGGCCCCAGGTCAGCGGGTCACGTGGGGTCACCGGCCCCAGGTAAGCGGGTCACGTGGGGACACCGGCCCCAGGTGACCGGGTCACGTGGGGTCACCGGCCCCAAGTCAGCGGGTCACGTGGGGTCACCGGCCCCAGGTCAGCGGGTCAGGTGGGGTCACCGGCCCCAGGTCAGCGGGTCACATGGGGACCCCGGCCCCAGGTCAGCGGGTCACGTGGGGACACCGGCCCCAGGTCAGCGGGTCACGTGGGGACACCGGCCCCAGGTAACCAAGGCAGGTCGGGACCCAGCCCGGGTCCCCGGGACGGGTTTTTACCCCAGCCGCAGATCACCGGGTCCTGTCGGGTCCCCGGCCCGGGTCCCCTGGACAGGTCGATAACCCGGCCCCAGGTCACCCGGTCATCTCGCGCACCCGGCCTGGTTCCCAGGTTCCGATGACCACCCCGGCACCAGGACCCCGGGTCACGTGGGGACACCGGCCCCAGGTGACCGGGTCACGTGGGGTCACCGCCCCCAGGTCAGCGGGTCACGTGGGGACCCCGGCCCCACGTCACCGGATCACGTGGGGTCACCGGCCCCAGGTCAGCGGGTAACGTGGGGACCCCGGCCCCAGGTCAGCGGGTCACGTGGGGACACCGGCCCCAGGTGACCGGGTCACGTGGGGACACCGGCCTCAGGTCAGCGGGTCACGTGGGGACCCCGGCCCCAGGTCAGCGGGTCACGTGGGGACACCGGCCCCAGGTCAGCGGGTCACGTGGGGACCCCGGACCCAGGTCAGCGGGTCACGTGGGGACACCGGCCCCAGGTAACCGGGTCATACCGAGTCCCCGGACCCAGGTCACTGGGTCAGTTCGGGACCCCGGACCCAGGTCGGGTCATGTCACGTCCCATGCCCGGGTCCCCGGGTTGGATTTTTACCCAGGCCCCGGGTCACAGGGTCATGTCGGGTCAACGGCCTGGGTACAAGGGTCTGGTGACCACCCCGACCCCAGGTCCCCGGGTCATGACGGGACACCGGACCAGGTCCCCGAGTCCGGTCGACACCACAGCCCCAGGTCACCGGGTCACGTCGGCACCCCGGAACCAGGTCACCGGGTCATGTCGGGACCCAGCCCGGGTCCCCGGGACGGGTTTTTACCCCAGCCGCAGATCACCGGGTCCTGTCGGGTACCCGGGTCGGGTCCCCTGGACAGGTCGGCACCCCGGCCCCGGGTCACGGGGTCATGTCGGGTCGCTGTCCCGGGTACCAGTGTCAGGTGACCACCCCGGCCCCGGGAGACGGAGTCATACCGGGTCCCCGGCCCGGGTCCCCGGGTTGCATCGGGACAAAAGCACCGGATCACTGGATCACGTGGGGGCCCGGGCCCGGGTCCCCGGGTTGCATCGGGACACCAGCGAAGGACCACCGGGTCCTGTCGGGTCCCCGGCCCGGGTCCCCTGGACAGGTCGTTAACCCGGCCCCAGGTCACCGGGTCATGTCGCGCACCCGGCCTGGTTCCCACGTTCCGGTGACCACCCCGGCACCAGGACCCCGGGTCCCGTGGGGTCACCGGCCCCAGGTGACCGGGTCACGTGGGGTCACCGGCCCCAGGTCAGCGGGTCACGTGGGGACACCGGCCCCAGGTGACCGGGTCACGTGGGGACACCGGCCCCAGGTAACCGGGTCACGTGGGGACCCCGGACCCAGGTCACCGGGTCATGTCGGGACCCAGCCCGGGTCCCCGGGACGGGTTTTTACCCCAGCCGCAGATCACCGGGTCCTGTCGGGTACCCGGGTCGGGTCCCCTGCACAGGTCGGCACCCCGGCCCCGGGTCACGGGGTCATGTCGGGTCGCTGTCCCGGGTACCAGTGTCAGGTGACCACCCCGGCCCCGGGAGACGGAGTCATACCGGGTCCCCGGCCCGGGTCCCCGGGTTGCATCGGGACAAAAGCACCGGATCACTGGATCACGTGGGGGCCCGGGCCCGGGTCCCCGGGTTGCATCGGGACACCAGCGAAGAATCAACGGGTCCTGTCGGGTCCCCGGCCCGGGTCCCCTGGACAGGTCGTTAACCCGGCCCCAGGTCACCGGGTCATGTCGCGCACCCGGCCTGGTTCCCAGGTTCCGGTGACCACCCCGGCACCAGGATCCCGGGTCACGTGGGGAACCCGGACCCAGGTCAGCAGGTCACGTGGGGACACCGGCCCCAGGTAACCAAGGCAGGTCGGGACCCAGCCCGGGTCCCCGGGACGGGTTTTTACCCCAGCCGCAGATCACCGGGTCCTGTCGGGTCCCCGGCCCGGGTCCCCTGGACAGGTCGATAACCCGGCCCCAGGTCACCCGGTCATCTCGCGCACCCGGCCTGGTTCCCAAGTTCCGATGACCACCCCGGCACCAGGACCACGGGTCACGTGGGGACACCGGCCCCAGGTGACCGGGTCACGTGGGGTCACCGGCCCCAGGTCAGCGGGTCACGTGGGGACCCCGGCCCCAGGTCACCGGGTCACGTGTGGTCACCGGCCCCAGGTCAGAGGGTCACGTGGGGACCCCGGACCCAGGTCACCTGGTCATGTGTGGTACCCAGCGTGGTTCCCAGGTTCCGATGACCTCCCCGGCACCAGGACCCCGGGTCACGTGGGGTCACCGGCCCTAGGTGACCGGGTCACGTGGGGTCACCGGCCCCAGGTGACCGGGTCACGTGGGGTCACCGGCCCCAGGTCAGCGGGTCACGTGGGGACACCGGCCCAAGGTCAGAGGGTCACGTGGGGACCCCGGACCCAGGTCACCGGGTCATGTCGGGACCCAGCCCGGGTCCCGGGGACGGGTTTTTACCCCAGCCGCAGATCACCGGGTCCTGTCGGGTACCCGGGTCGGGTCCCCTGGACAGGTCGGCACCCCGGCCCCGGGTCACGGGGTCATGTCGGGTCGCTGTCCCGGGTACCAGTGTCAGGTGACCACCCCGGCCCCGGGAGAAGGAGTCATACCGGGTCCCCGGCCCGGGTCCCCGGGTTGCATCGGGACAAAAGCACCGGATCACTGGATCACGTGGGGGCCCGGGCCCGGGTCCCCGGGTTGCATCGGGACACCAGCGAAGGACCACCGGGTCCTGTCGGGTCCCCGGCCCGGGTCCCCTGGACAGGTCGTTAACCCGGCCCCAGGTCACCGGGTCATGTCGCGCACCCGGCCTGGTTCCCACGTTCCGGTGACCACCCCGGCACCAGGACCCCGGGTCCCGTTGGGACCCCGGCCCCAGGTGACCGGGTCACGTGGGGTCACCGGCCCCAGGTCAGCGGGTCACGTGGGGTCACCGGCCCCAGGTCAGCGGGTCACGTGGGGACACCGGCCCCAGGTGACCGGGTCACGTGGGGACACCGGCCCCAGGTCAGAGGGTCACGTGGGGACCCCGGACCCAGGTCACCTGGTCATGTCGGGACCCAGCCCGGGTCCCCGGGATTGGTTTTTACCCCAGCCGCAGATCACCGGGTCCTGTCGGGTACCCGTGTCGGGTCCCCTGGACAGGTCGGCACCCCGGCCCCGGGTCACGGGGTCATGTCGGGTCGCTGTCCCGGGTACCAGTGTCAGGTGACCACCCCGGTCCCGGGAGACGGAGTCATACCGGGTCCCCGGCCCGGGTCCCCGGGTTGCATCGGGACACCAGCGAAGGACCACCGGGTCCTGTCGGGTCCCCGGCCCGGGTCCCCTGGACAGGTCGTTAACCCGGCCCCAGGTCACCGGGTCATGTCGCGCACCCGGCCTGGTTCCCAGGTTCCGGTGACCACCCCGGCACCAGGACCCCGGGTCACGTGGGGACCCCGGACCCAGGTCAGCGGGTCACGTGGGGACACCGGCCCCAGGTCACCGCGTCAGGTCGGGACCCCGAACACAGGTCCACGAGTCCGTCGACACCACAGCCCCGGGTCACCGGGTCATGTCGGCACCCCGGAACCAGGTCACCGGGTCATGTCGGGACCCAGCCCGGGTCCCCGGGACGGGTTTTTACCCCAGCCGCAGATCACCGGGTCCTGTCGGGTACCCGGGTCGGGTCCCCTGGACAGGTCGGCACCCCGGCCCCGGGTCACGGGGTCATGTCGGGTCGCTGTCCCGGGTACCAGTGTCAGGTGACCACCCCGGCCCCGGGAGACGGAGTCATACCGGGTCCCCGGCCCGGGTCCCCGGGTTGCATCGGGACAAAAGCACCGGATCACTGGATCACGTGGGGGCCCGGGCCCAGGTCCCCGGGTTGCATCGGGACACCAGCGAAGGATCACCGGGTCCTGTCGGGTCCCCGGCCCGGGTCCCCTGGACAGGTCGTTAACACGGCCCCAGGTCACCGGGTCATGTCGCGCACCCGGCCTGGTTCCCAGGTTCCGGTGACCACCCCGGCACCAGGACCCCGGGTCCCGTGGGGACCCCGGCCCCAGGTGACCGGGTCACGTGGGGTCACCGGCCCCAGGTCAGCGGGTCACGTTGGGTCACCGGCCCCAGGTCAGCGGGTCACGTGGGGACACCGGCCCCAGGTGACCGGGTCACGTGGGGACACCGGCCCCAGGTCAGCGGGTCACGTGGGGACCCCGGACCCAGGTCACCTAGTCATGTGTGGCACCCAGCCTGGTTCCAAGGTTCCGATGACCATCCCGGCACCAGGACCCCGGGTCACGTGGGGACATCGGCCTCAGGTGACCGGGTCACGTGGGGACACCGGCCCCAGGTCAGCGGGTCACGTGGGGACCCCGGCCCCAGGTCAGCGGGTCACGTGGGGACACCGGCCCCAGGTCACCGGGTCACGTGGGGACACCGGCCCCAGGTCAGGGGGTCACGTGGGGTCACCGGCCCCAGGTCAGAGGGTCACGTGGGGACCCCGGACCCAGGTCACCTAGTCATGTGTGGTACCCAGCCTGGTTCCAAGGTTCCGAAAACCACCCCGGCACCAGGACCCCGGGTCACGTGGGGACCCCGGACCCAGGTCACCGGGTCACGTGGGGTCACCGGCCCCAGGTGACCGGGTCACGTGGGGTCACCGGCCCCAGGTCAGCGGGTCACGTGGGGTCACCGGCCCCAGGTCAGCGGGTCACGTGGGGACCCCTGACCCAGGTCAGCGGGTCACGTTGGGACACCGGCCCCAGGTGACCGGGTCACGTGGGGACACCGGCCCCAGGTCAGCGGTTCACGTGGGGACCCCGGCCCCAGGTCAGCGGGTCACGTGGGGACACCGGCCCCAGGTAACCAAGGCAGGTCGGGACCCAGCCCGGGTCCCCGGGACGGGTTTTTACCCCAGCCGCAGATCACCGGGTCCTGTCGGGTCCCCGGCCCGGGTCCCCTGGACAGGTCGATAACCCGGCCCCAGGTCACCCTGTCATCTCGCGCACCCGGCCTGGTTCCCAGGTTCCGATGACCACCCCGGCACCAGGACCCCGGGTCACGTGGGGACACCGGCCCCAGGTGACCAGGTCACGTGGGGTCACCGTCCCCAGGTCAGCGGGTCACGTGGGGACCTCGGCCCCAGTTCACCGGGTCACGTGGGGTCACCGGCCCCAGGTCAGAGGATCACGTGGGGACCCCGGACCCAGGTCACCTGGTCATGTGTGGTACCCAGCGTTGTTCCCAGGTTCCGATGACCTCCCCGGCACCAGGGCCCCGGGTCACGTGGGGACACCGGCCCCAGGTGACCGGGTCACGTGGGGTCACCGGCCCCAGGTCAGCGGGTCACGTGGGGTCACCAGCCCCAGGTCAGCGGGTCACGTGGGGACACCGGCCCCAGGTGACCGGGTCACGTGGGGACACCGGACCCAGGTCAGAGGGTCACGTAGGGACACCGGCCCCAGGTAACCGGGTCACGTGGGGACCCCGGCCCCAGGTCAGCGGGTCACGTGGGGTCACCGGCCCCAGGTCAGAGGGTCACGTGGGGACCCCGGACCCAGGTCACCTAGTCATGTGTGGCACCCAGCCTGGTTCCAAGGTTCCGATGACCATCCCGGCACCAGGACCCCGGGTCACGTGGGGACACCGGCCCCAGGTGACCGGGTCAAGTGGGGACACCGGCCCCAGGTCAGCGGGTCACGTGGGGACCCCGGCCCCAGGTCAGCGGGTCACGTGGGGACACCGGCCCCAGGTCACCGGGTCACGTGGGGACCCCGGCCCCAGGTCAGCGGGTCACGTGGGGTCACCGGCTCCAGGTCAGAGGGTCACGTGGGGACCCCGGACCCAGGTCACCTAGTCATGTGTGGTACCCAGCCTGGTTCCAAGGTTCCGATGACCACCCCGGCACCAGGACCCCGGGTCACGTGGGGACATCGGCCCCAGGTGACCGGGTCACGTGGGGTCATCGGCCCCAGGTCACCGGGTCACGTGGGGTCACCGGCCCCAGGTCAGAGGGTCACGTGGGGTCACCGGCCCCAGGTCAGCGGGTCACGTGGGGACACCGGCCCCAGGTGACCGGGTCACGTGGGGACCCCGGCCCCAGGTCAGCGGGTCACGTGGGGACCCCGGCCCCAGGTCAGCGGGTCACGTTGGGACACCGGCCCCAGGTGACCGGGTCACGTGGGGACACCGGCCCCAGGTCACCGGGTCACGTGGGGACCCCGGACCCAGGTCAGCAGGTCACGTGGGGACACCGGCCCCAGGTCAGCGGGTCACGTGGGGACACCGGCCCCAGGTAACCAAGGCAGGTCGGGACCCAGCCCGGGTCCCCGGGACGGGTTTTTACCCCAGCCGCAGATCACCGGGTCCTGTCGGGTCCCCAGCCCGGGTCCCCTGGACAGGTCGATAACCCGGCCCCAGGTCACCCGGTCATCTCGCGCACCCGGCCTGGTTCCCAGGTTCCGATGACCACCCCGGCACCAGGACCCCGGGTCACGTGGGGACACTGGCCCCAGGTCAGCGGGTCACGTGGGGACCCTGGCCCCAGGTCACCAGGTCACGTGGGGTCACCGGCCCCAGGTCAGCGGGTCACGTGGGGACCCCGGACCCAGGTTAGCGGGTCACGTGGGGACACCGGCCCCAGGTCAGCGGGTCACGTGGGGACACCGGCCCCAGGTAACCAAGGCAGGTCGGGACCCAGCCCGGGTCCCCGGGACGGGTTTTTACCCCAGCCGTAGATCACCGGGTCCTGTCGGGTACCCGGGTCGGGTCCCCTGGACAGGTCGGCACCCCGGCCCCGGGTCACGGGGTCATGTCGGGTCGCTGTCCCAGGTACCAGTGTCAGGTGACCACCCCGGCCCCGGGAGACCGAGTCATACCGGGTCCCCGGCCCGGGTCCCCGGGTTGCATCGGGACACCAGCGAAGGACCACCGGGTCCTGTCGGGTCCCCGGCCCGGGTCCCCTGGACAGGTCGTTAACCCGGCCCCAGGTCACCGGGTCATGTCGCGCACCCGGCCTGGTTCCCAGGTTCCGGTGACCACCCCGGCACCAGGACCCCGGGTCACGTGGGGACCCCGGACCCAGGTCAGCTGGTCACGTGGGGACACCGGCCCCAGGTCACCGCGTCAGGTCGGGACCCCGAACACAGGTCCACGAGTCCGTCGACACCACAGCCCCGGGTCACCGGGTCGTGTCGGGTAACCGGCCTGGTTCCAAGGTTCCGATGACCACCCCGGCACCAGGACCATGGGTCACGAGGGGACACCGGCCCGAGGTGACCGGGTCACGTGGGGACACCGGCCCCAGGTCACCGGGTCACGTGGGGACACCGGCCCCAGGGCAGAGGGTCACGTGGGGTCACCGGCCCCATGTCAGAGGGTCACGTGGGGATTCCGGACCCAGGTCACCTGGTCATGTGTGGTACCCAGCGTGGTTCCCAGGTTCCGGTGACCACCCCGGCACCAGGACCCCGGGTCACGTGGGGACCCCGGACCCAGGTCAGCGGGTCACGTGGGGACACCGGCCCCAGGTCACCGCGTCAGGTCGGGACCCCGAACACAGGTCCACGAGTCCGTCGACACCACAGCCCCGGGTCACCGGGTCGTGTCGGGTAACCGGCCTGGTTCCAAGGTTCCGATGACCACCCCGGCACCAGGACCATGGGTCACGAGGGGACACCGGCCCCAGGTGACCGGGTCACGTGGGGACACCGGCCCCAGGTCACCGGGTCACGTGGGGACACCGGCCCCAGGGCAGAGGGTCACGTGGGGTCACCGGCCCCATGTCAGAGGGTCACGTGGGGATTCCGGACCCAGGTCACCTGGTCATGTGTGGTACCCAGCCTGGTTCCCAGGTTCCGATGACCTCCCCGGCACCAGGACCCCGGGTCACGTGGGGACACCGGCCCCAGGTGACCGGGTAATGTGGGGTCAACGGCCCCAGGTCAGCGGGTCACGTGGGGTCACCGGCCCCAGGTCAGAGGGTCACGTGGGGACACCGGCCCCAGGTGACCGGGTCACGTGGGGTCACCGGCCCCAGGTCAGCGGGTCACGTGGGGACCCCGGCCCCAGGTGACCGGGTCACGTGGGGACACCGGCCCCAGGTGACCGGGTCACGTGGGGACACCGGCCTCAGGTCAGCGGGTCACGTGGGGACACCGGCCCCAGGTCAGCGGGTCACGTGGGGACCCCGGCCCCAGGTCAGCGGGTCACGTTGGGACACCGGCCCCAGGTAACCGGGTCATACCGAGTCCCCGGACCCAGGTCACCGGGTCAGTTCGGGACCCCGGACCCAGGTCGGGTCATGTCACGTCCCATGCCCGGGTCCCCGGGTTGGATTTTTACCCAGGCCCCGGGTCACAGGGTCATGTCGGGTCAACGGCCTGGGTACAAGGGTCTGGTGACCACCCCGACCCCAGGTCCCCGGGTCATGACGGGACACCGGACCAGGTCCCCGAGTCCGGTCGACACCACAGCCCCAGGTCACCGGGTCACGTCGGCACCCCGGAACCAGGTCACCGGGTCATGTCGGGACCCAGCCCGGGTCCCGGGGACGGGTTTTTACCCCAGCCGCAGATCACCAGGTCCTGTCGGGTACCCGGGTCGGGTCCCCTGGACAGGTCGGCACCCCGGCCCCGGGTCACGGGGTCATGTCGGGTCGCTGTCCCGGGTACCAGTGTCAGGTGACCACCCCGGCCCCGGGAGACGGAGTCATACCGGGTCCCCGGCCCGGGTCCCCGGGTTGCATCGGGACAAAAGCACCGGATCACTGGATCACGTGGGGGCCCGGGCCCGGGTCCCCGGGATGCATCGGGACACCAGCGAAGGACCACCGGGTCCTGTCGGGTCCCCGGCCCGGGTCCCCTGGACAGGTCATTAACCCGGCCCCAGGTCACCGGGTCATGTCGCGCTCCCGGCCTGGTTCCCACGTTCCGGTGACCACCCCGGCACCAGGACCCCGGGTCCCGTGGGGACCCCGGCCCCAGGTGACCGGGTCACGTGGGGTCACCGGCCCCAGGTCAGCGGGTCACGTGGGGTCACCGGCCCCAGGTCACCGGGTCACGTGGGGACACCGGCCCCAGGTGACCGGGTCACGTGGGGACACCGGCCCCAGGTCACCGCGTCAGGTCGGGACCCCGAACCCAGGTCCACGAGTCCGTCGACACCACAGCCCCGGGTCACCGGGTCGTGTCGGGTAACCGGCCTGGTTCCAAGGTTCCGATGACCACCCCGGCACCAGGACCCCGGGTCACGTGGGGACACCGGCCCCAGGTGACCGGGTCACGTGGGGACACCGGCCCCAGGTCAGCGGGTCACGTGGGGACCCCGGCCCCAGGTCAGCGGGTCACGTGGGGACACCGGCCCCAGGTCAGCGGGTCACGTGGGGACACCGGCCCCAGGTAACCAAGGCAGGTCGGGACCCAGCCCGGGTCCCCGGGACGGGTTTTTACCCCAGCCGCAGATCACCGGGACCTGTCGGGTCCCCGGCCCGGGTCCCCTGGACAGGTCGATAACCCGGCCCCAGGTCACCCGGTCATCTCGCGCACCCGGCCTGGTTCCCAGGTTCCGATGACCACCCCGGCACCAGGACCCCGGGTCCCGTGGGGACCCCGGCCCCAGGTGACCGGGTCACGTGGGGTCACCGGCCCCAGGTCAGCGGGTCACGTGGGGACCCCGGCCCCAGGTCACCGGATCACGTGGGGTCACCGGCCCCAGGTCAGAGGGTCACGTGGGGACCCCGGACCCACGTCACCTAGTCATGTGTGGTACCCAGCGTGGTTCCCAGGTTCCGATGACCTCCCCGGCACCAGGACCCCGGGTCACGTGGGGACACCGGCCCCAGGTCACCGGGTCACGTGGGGTCACCGGCCCCAGGTCAGCGGGTCACGTGGGGACACCGGCCTCAGGTGACCGGGTTACGTGGGGACACCGGCCCCAGGTCAGAGGGTCACGTGGGGACCCCGGCCCCAGGTCAGCGGGTCACGTGGGGACCCCGGCCCCCGGTCACCGGGTCACGTGGGGTCACCGGCTCCAGGTCAGAGGGTCACGTGGGGACCCCGGACCCAGGTCACCTAGTCATGTGTGGTACCCAGCCTGGTTCCAAGGTTCCGATGACCACCCCGGCACCAGGACCCCGGGTCACATGGGGACATCGACCCCAGGTGACCGGGTCACGTGGGGTCACCGGCCCCAGGTGACCGGGTCATGTGGGGTCACCGGCCCCAGGTCAGCGGGTCACGTGGGGTCACCGGCCCCAGGTCAGCGGGTCACGTGGGGACACCGGCCCCAGGTGACCGGGTCACGTGGGGACACCGGCCCCAGGTCAGCGGGTCACGTGGGGACCCCGGCCCCAGGTCACCGGGTCACGTTGGGACACCGGCCCCAGGTGACCGGGTCACGTGGGGACACCGGCCCCAGGTCAGCGGGTCACGTGGGGACACCGGCCCCAGGTCAGCGGGTCACGTGGGGTCACCGGCCCCAGGTGACCGGGTCACGTGGGGACACCGGCCCCAGGTCACCGCGTCAGGTCGGGACCCCGAACCCAGGTCCACGAGTCCGTCGACACCACAGCCCCGGGTCACCGGGTCGTGTCGGGTAACCGGCCTGGTTCCCAGGTTCCGATGACCACCCCGGCACCAGGACCCCGGGTCACGTGGGGTCACCGGCCCCAGGTGACCGGGTCACGTGGGGTCACCGGCCCCAGGTCAGCGGGTCACGTGGGGTCACCGGCCCCAGGTGACCGGGTCACGTGGGGACACCGGCCCCAGGTGACCGGGTCACGTGGGGACACCGGCCCCAGGTCAGCGGGTCACGTGGGGACCCCGGCCCCAGGTCAGCGGGTCACGTGGGGACACCGGCCCCAGGTAACCAAGGCAGGTCGGGACCCAGCCCGGGTCCCCGGGACGGGTTTTTACCCCAGCCGCAGATCACCGGGTCCTGTCGGGTCCCCGGCCCGGGTCCCCTGGACAGGTCGATAACCCGGCCCCAGGTCACCCGGTCATCTCGCGCACCCGGCCTGGTTCCCAGGTTCCGATGACCACCCCGGCACCAGGACCCCGGGTCACGTGGGGACCCCGGCACCAGGTGACCGGGTCACGTGGGGTCACCGTCCCCAGGTCAGCGGGTCACGTGTGGACCCCGGCCCCAGGTCACCGGATCACGTGGGGTCACCGGCCCCAGGTCAGAGGGTCACGTGGGGACCCCGGACCCAGGTCACCTGGTCATGTGTGGTACCCAGCGTGGTTCCCAGGTTCCGATGACCTCCCCGGCACCAGGACCCCGTGTCACGTGGGGACACCGGCCCCAGGTGACCGAGTCACGTGGGGTCAACGGCCCCAGGTCAGCGGGTCACGTGGGGTCACCGGCCCCAGGTCAGCGGGTCACGTGGGGACACCGGCCCCAGGTCACCGCGTCAGGTCGGGACCCCGAACACAGGTCCACGAGTCCGTCGACACCACAGCCCCGGGTCACCGGGTCGTGTCGGGTAACCGGCCTGGTTCCAAGGTTCCGATGACCACCCCGGCACCAGGACCCCGGGTCACGTGGGGACACCGGCCCCAGGTGACCAGGTCACGTGGGGTCACCGTCCCCAGGTCAGCGGGTCACGTGGGGACCTCGGCCCCAGTTCACCGGGTCACGTGGGGTCACCGGCCCCAGGTCAGAGGATCACGTGGGGACCCCGGACCCAGGTCACCTGGTCATGTGTGGTACCCAGCGTTGTTCCCAGGTTCCGATGACCTCCCCGGCACCAGGGCCCCGGGTCACGTGGGGACACCGGCCCCAGGTGACCGGGTCACGTGGGGTCACCGGCCCCAGGTCAGCGGGTCACGTGGGGTCACCAGCCCCAGGTCAGCGGGTCACGTGGGGACACCGGCCCCAGGTGACCGGGTCACGTGGGGACACCGGACCCAGGTCAGAGGGTCACGTAGGGACACCGGCCCCAGGTAACCGGGTCACGTGGGGACCCCGGCCCCAGGTCAGCGGGTCACGTGGGGTCACCGGCCCCAGGTCAGAGGGTCACGTGGGGACCCCGGACCCAGGTCACCTAGTCATGTGTGGCACCCAGCCTGGTTCCAAGGTTCCGATGACCATCCCGGCACCAGGACCCCGGGTCACGTGGGGACACCGGCCCCAGGTGACCGGGTCAAGTGGGGACACCGGCCCCAGGTCAGCGGGTCACGTGGGGACCCCGGCCCCAGGTCAGCGGGTCACGTGGGGACACCGGCCCCAGGTCACCGGGTCACGTGGGGACCCCGGCCCCAGGTCAGCGGGTCACGTGGGGTCACCGGCTCCAGGTCAGAGGGTCACGTGGGGACCCCGGACCCAGGTCACCTAGTCATGTGTGGTACCCAGCCTGGTTCCAAGGTTCCGATGACCACCCCGGCACCAGGACCCCGGGTCACGTGGGGACATCGGCCCCAGGTGACCGGGTCACGTGGGGTCATCGGCCCCAGGTCACCGGGTCACGTGGGGTCACCGGCCCCAGGTCAGAGGGTCACGTGGGGTCACCGGCCCCAGGTCAGCGGGTCACGTGGGGACACCGGCCCCAGGTGACCGGGTCACGTGGGGACCCCGGCCCCAGGTCAGCGGGTCACGTGGGGACCCCGGCCCCAGGTCAGCGGGTCACGTTGGGACACCGGCCCCAGGTGACCGGGTCACGTGGGGACACCGGCCCCAGGTCACCGGGTCACGTGGGGACCCCGGACCCAGGTCAGCAGGTCACGTGGGGACACCGGCCCCAGGTCAGCGGGTCACGTGGGGACACCGGCCCCAGGTAACCAAGGCAGGTCGGGACCCAGCCCGGGTCCCCGGGACGGGTTTTTACCCCAGCCGCAGATCACCGGGTCCTGTCGGGTCCCCAGCCCGGGTCCCCTGGACAGGTCGATAACCCGGCCCCAGGTCACCCGGTCATCTCGCGCACCCGGCCTGGTTCCCAGGTTCCGATGACCACCCCGGCACCAGGACCCCGGGTCACGTGGGGACACTGGCCCCAGGTCAGCGGGTCACGTGGGGACCCTGGCCCCAGGTCACCAGGTCACGTGGGGTCACCGGCCCCAGGTCAGCGGGTCACGTGGGGACCCCGGACCCAGGTTAGCGGGTCACGTGGGGACACCGGCCCCAGGTCAGCGGGTCACGTGGGGACACCGGCCCCAGGTAACCAAGGCAGGTCGGGACCCAGCCCGGGTCCCCGGGACGGGTTTTTACCCCAGCCGTAGATCACCGGGTCCTGTCGGGTACCCGGGTCGGGTCCCCTGGACAGGTCGGCACCCCGGCCCCGGGTCACGGGGTCATGTCGGGTCGCTGTCCCGGGTACCAGTGTCAGGTGACCACCCCGGCCCCGGGAGACCGAGTCATACCGGGTCCCCGGCCCGGGTCCCCGGGTTGCATCGGGACACCAGCGAAGGACCACCGGGTCCTGTCGGGTCCCCGGCCCGGGTCCCCTGGACAGGTCGTTAACCCGGCCCCAGGTCACCGGGTCATGTCGCGCACCCGGCCTGGTTCCCAGGTTCCGGTGACCACCCCGGCACCAGGACCCCGGGTCACGTGGGGACCCCGGACCCAGGTCAGCTGGTCACGTGGGGACACCGGCCCCAGGTCACCGCGTCAGGTCGGGACCCCGAACACAGGTCCACGAGTCCGTCGACACCACAGCCCCGGGTCACCGGGTCGTGTCGGGTAACCGGCCTGGTTCCAAGGTTCCGATGACCACCCCGGCACCAGGACCATGGGTCACGAGGGGACACCGGCCCGAGGTGACCGGGTCACGTGGGGACACCGGCCCCAGGTCACCGGGTCACGTGGGGACACCGGCCCCAGGGCAGAGGGTCACGTGGGGTCACCGGCCCCATGTCAGAGGGTCACGTGGGGATTCCGGACCCAGGTCACCTGGTCATGTGTGGTACCCAGCGTGGTTCCCAGGTTCCGGTGACCACCCCGGCACCAGGACCCCGGGTCACGTGGGGACCCCGGACCCAGGTCAGCGGGTCACGTGGGGACACCGGCCCCAGGTCACCGCGTCAGGTCGGGACCCCGAACACAGGTCCACGAGTCCGTCGACACCACAGCCCCGGGTCACCGGGTCGTGTCGGGTAACCGGCCTGGTTCCAAGGTTCCGATGACCACCCCGGCACCAGGACCATGGGTCACGAGGGGACACCGGCCCCAGGTGACCGGGTCACGTGGGGACACCGGCCCCAGGTCACCGGGTCACGTGGGGACACCGGCCCCAGGGCAGAGGGTCACGTGGGGTCACCGGCCCCATGTCAGAGGGTCACGTGGGGATTCCGGACCCAGGTCACCTGGTCATGTGTGGTACCCAGCCTGGTTCCCAGGTTCCGATGACCTCCCCGGCACCAGGACCCCGGGTCACGTGGGGACACCGGCCCCAGGTGACCGGGTAATGTGGGGTCAACGGCCCCAGGTCAGCGGGTCACGTGGGGTCACCGGCCCCAGGTCAGAGGGTCACGTGGGGACACCGGCCCCAGGTGACCGGGTCACGTGGGGTCACCGGCCCCAGGTCAGCGGGTCACGTGGGGACCCCGGCCCCAGGTGACCGGGTCACGTGGGGACACCGGCCCCAGGTGACCGGGTCACGTGGGGACACCGGCCTCAGGTCAGCGGGTCACGTGGGGACACCGGCCCCAGGTCAGCGGGTCACGTGGGGACCCCGGCCCCAGGTCAGCGGGTCACGTTGGGACACCGGCCCCAGGTAACCGGGTCATACCGAGTCCCCGGACCCAGGTCACCGGGTCAGTTCGGGACCCCGGACCCAGGTCGGGTCATGTCACGTCCCATGCCCGGGTCCCCGGGTTGGATTTTTACCCAGGCCCCGGGTCACAGGGTCATGTCGGGTCAACGGCCTGGGTACAAGGGTCTGGTGACCACCCCGACCCCAGGTCCCCGGGTCATGACGGGACACCGGACCAGGTCCCCGAGTCCGGTCGACACCACAGCCCCAGGTCACCGGGTCACGTCGGCACCCCGGAACCAGGTCACCGGGTCATGTCGGGACCCAGCCCGGGTCCCGGGGACGGGTTTTTACCCCAGCCGCAGATCACCAGGTCCTGTCGGGTACCCGGGTCGGGTCCCCTGGACAGGTCGGCACCCCGGCCCCGGGTCACGGGGTCATGTCGGGTCGCTGTCCCGGGTACCAGTGTCAGGTGACCACCCCGGCCCCGGGAGACGGAGTCATACCGGGTCCCCGGCCCGGGTCCCCGGGTTGCATCGGGACAAAAGCACCGGATCACTGGATCACGTGGGGGCCCGGGCCCGGGTCCCCGGGATGCATCGGGACACCAGCGAAGGACCACCGGGTCCTGTCGGGTCCCCGGCCCGGGTCCCCTGGACAGGTCATTAACCCGGCCCCAGGTCACCGGGTCATGTCGCGCTCCCGGCCTGGTTCCCACGTTCCGGTGACCACCCCGGCACCAGGACCCCGGGTCCCGTGGGGACCCCGGCCCCAGGTGACCGGGTCACGTGGGGTCACCGGCCCCAGGTCAGCGGGTCACGTGGGGTCACCGGCCCCAGGTCACCGGGTCACGTGGGGACACCGGCCCCAGGTGACCGGGTCACGTGGGGACACCGGCCCCAGGTCACCGCGTCAGGTCGGGACCCCGAACCCAGGTCCACGAGTCCGTCGACACCACAGCCCCGGGTCACCGGGTCGTGTCGGGTAACCGGCCTGGTTCCAAGGTTCCGATGACCACCCCGGCACCAGGACCCCGGGTCACGTGGGGACACCGGCCCCAGGTGACCGGGTCACGTGGGGACACCGGCCCCAGGTCAGCGGGTCACGTGGGGACCCCGGCCCCAGGTCAGCGGGTCACGTGGGGACACCGGCCCCAGGTCAGCGGGTCACGTGGGGACACCGGCCCCAGGTAACCAAGGCAGGTCGGGACCCAGCCCGGGTCCCCGGGACGGGTTTTTACCCCAGCCGCAGATCACCGGGACCTGTCGGGTCCCCGGCCCGGGTCCCCTGGACAGGTCGATAACCCGGCCCCAGGTCACCCGGTCATCTCGCGCACCCGGCCTGGTTCCCAGGTTCCGATGACCACCCCGGCACCAGGACCCCGGGTCCCGTGGGGACCCCGGCCCCAGGTGACCGGGTCACGTGGGGTCACCGGCCCCAGGTCAGCGGGTCACGTGGGGACCCCGGCCCCAGGTCACCGGATCACGTGGGGTCACCGGCCCCAGGTCAGAGGGTCACGTGGGGACCCCGGACCCACGTCACCTAGTCATGTGTGGTACCCAGCGTGGTTCCCAGGTTCCGATGACCTCCCCGGCACCAGGACCCCGGGTCACGTGGGGACACCGGCCCCAGGTCACCGGGTCACGTGGGGTCACCGGCCCCAGGTCAGCGGGTCACGTGGGGACACCGGCCTCAGGTGACCGGGTTACGTGGGGACACCGGCCCCAGGTCAGAGGGTCACGTGGGGACCCCGGCCCCAGGTCAGCGGGTCACGTGGGGACCCCGGCCCCCGGTCACCGGGTCACGTGGGGTCACCGGCTCCAGGTCAGAGGGTCACGTGGGGACCCCGGACCCAGGTCACCTAGTCATGTGTGGTACCCAGCCTGGTTCCAAGGTTCCGATGACCACCCCGGCACCAGGACCCCGGGTCACATGGGGACATCGACCCCAGGTGACCGGGTCACGTGGGGTCACCGGCCCCAGGTGACCGGGTCATGTGGGGTCACCGGCCCCAGGTCAGCGGGTCACGTGGGGTCACCGGCCCCAGGTCAGCGGGTCACGTGGGGACACCGGCCCCAGGTGACCGGGTCACGTGGGGGACACCGGCCCCAGGTCAGCGGGTCACGTGGGGACCCCGGCCCCAGGTCACCGGGTCACGTTGGGACACCGGCCCCAGGTGACCGGGTCACGTGGGGACACCGGCCCCAGGTCAGCGGGTCACGTGGGGACACCGGCCCCAGGTCAGCGGGTCACGTGGGGTCACCGGCCCCAGGTGACCGGGTCACGTGGGGACACCGGCCCCAGGTCACCGCGTCAGGTCGGGACCCCGAACCCAGGTCCACGAGTCCGTCGACACCACAGCCCCGGGTCACCGGGTCGTGTCGGGTAACCGGCCTGGTTCCCAGGTTCCGATGACCACCCCGGCACCAGGACCCCGGGTCACGTGGGGTCACCGGCCCCAGGTGACCGGGTCACGTGGGGTCACCGGCCCCAGGTCAGCGGGTCACGTGGGGTCACCGGCCCCAGGTGACCGGGTCACGTGGGGACACCGGCCCCAGGTGACCGGGTCACGTGGGGACACCGGCCCCAGGTCAGCGGGTCACGTGGGGACCCCGGCCCCAGGTCAGCGGGTCACGTGGGGACACCGGCCCCAGGTAACCAAGGCAGGTCGGGACCCAGCCCGGGTCCCCGGGACGGGTTTTTACCCCAGCCGCAGATCACCGGGTCCTGTCGGGTCCCCGGCCCGGGTCCCCTGGACAGGTCGATAACCCGGCCCCAGGTCACCCGGTCATCTCGCGCACCCGGCCTGGTTCCCAGGTTCCGATGACCACCCCGGCACCAGGACCCCGGGTCACGTGGGGACCCCGGCACCAGGTGACCGGGTCACGTGGGGTCACCGTCCCCAGGTCAGCGGGTCACGTGTGGACCCCGGCCCCAGGTCACCGGATCACGTGGGGTCACCGGCCCCAGGTCAGAGGGTCACGTGGGGACCCCGGACCCAGGTCACCTGGTCATGTGTGGTACCCAGCGTGGTTCCCAGGTTCCGATGACCTCCCCGGCACCAGGACCCCGTGTCACGTGGGGACACCGGCCCCAGGTGACCGAGTCACGTGGGGTCAACGGCCCCAGGTCAGCGGGTCACGTGGGGTCACCGGCCCCAGGTCAGCGGGTCACGTGGGGACACCGGCCCCAGGTCACCGCGTCAGGTCGGGACCCCGAACACAGGTCCACGAGTCCGTCGACACCACAGCCCCGGGTCACCGGGTCGTGTCGGGTAACCGGCCTGGTTCCAAGGTTCCGATGACCACCCCGGCACCAGGACCATGGGTCACGAGGGGACACCGGCCTCAGGTGACCGGGTCACGTGGGGACACCGGCCCCAGGTCACCGGGTCACGTGGGGACACCGGCCCCAGGGCAGAGGGTCACGTGGGGTCACCGGCCCCATGTCAGAGGGTCACGTGGGGATTCCGGACCCAGGTCACCTGGTCATGTGTGGTACCCAGCGTGGTTCCCAGGTTCCGATGACCTCCCCGGCACCAGGACCCCGGGTCACGTGGGGACACCGGCCCCAGGTGACCGGGTCATGTGGGGTCAACGGCCCCAGGTCAGCGGGTCACGTGGGGTCACCGGCCCCAGGTCAGAGGGTCACGTGGGGACACCGGCCCCAGGTGACCGGGTCACGTGGGGTCACCGGCCCCAGGTCAGCGGGTCACGTGGGGACCCCGGCCCCAGGTGACCGGGTCACGTGGGGACACCGGCCCCAGGTGACCGGGTCACGTGGGGACACCGGCCTCAGGTCAGCGGGTCACGTGGGGACACCGGCCCCAGGTCAGCGGGTCACGTGGGGACCCCGGCCCCAGGTCAGCGGGTCACGTTGGGACACCGGCCCCAGGTAACCGGGTCATACCGAGTCCCCGGACCCAGGTCACCGGGTCAGTTCGGGACCCCGGACCCAGGTCGGGTCATGTCACGTCCCATGCCCGGGTCCCCGGGTTGGATTTTTACCCAGGCCCCGGGTCACAGGGTCATGTCGGGTCAACGGCCTGGGTACAAGGGTCTGGTGACCACCCCGACCCCAGGTCCCCGGGTCATGACGGGACACCGGACCAGGTCCCCGAGTCCGGTCGACACCACAGCCCCAGGTCACCGGGTCACGTCGGCACCCCGGAACCAGGTCACCGGGTCATGTCGGGACCCAGCCCGGGTCCCCGGGACGGGTTTTTACCCCAGCCGCAGATCACCGGGTCCTGTCGGGTACCCGGGTCGGGTCCCCTGGACAGGTCGGCACCCCGGCCCCGGGTCACGGGGTCATGTCGGGTCGCTGTCCCGGGTACCAGTGTCAGGTGACCACCCCGGCCCCGGGAGACGGAGTCATACCGGGTCCCCGGCCCGGGTCCCCGGGTTGCATCGGGACAAAAGCACCGGATCACTGGATCACGTGGGGGCCCGGGCCCGGGTCCCCGGGATGCATCGGGACACCAGCGAAGGACCACCGGGTCCTGTCGGGTCCCCGGCCCGGGTCCCCTGGACAGGTCATTAACCCGGCCCCAGGTCACCGGGTCATGTCGCGCTCCCGGCCTGGTTCCCACGTTCCGGTGACCACCCCGGCACCAGGACCCCGGGTCCCGTGGGGACCCCGGCCCCAGGTGACCGGGTCACGTGGGGTCACCGGCCCCAGGTCAGCGGGTCACGTGGGGTCACCGGCCCCAGGTCAGCGGGTCACGTGGGGACACGGGCCCCAGGTGACCGGGTCACGTGGGGACACCGGCCCCAGGTCACCGCGTCAGGTCGGGACCCCGAACCCAGGTCCACGAGTCCGTCGACACCACAGCCCCGGGTCACCGGGTCGTGTCGGGTAACCGGCCTGGTTCCAAGGTTCCGATGACCACCCCGGCACCAGGACCCCGGGTCACGTGGGGACACCGGCCCCAGGTGACCGGGTCACGTGGGGACACCGGCCCCAGGTCAGCGGGTCACGTGGGGACCCCGGCCCCAGGTCAGCGGGTCACGTGGGGACACCGGCCCCAGGTCAGCGGGTCACGTGGGGACACCGGCCCCAGGTAACCAAGGCAGGTCGGGACCCAGCCCGGGTCCCCGGGACGGGTTTTTACCCCAGCCGCAGATCACCGGGACCTGTCGGGTCCCCGGCCCGGGTCCCCTGGACAGGTCGATAACCCGGCCCCAGGTCACCCGGTCATCTCGCGCACCCGGCCTGGTTCCCAGGTTCCGATGACCACCCCGGCACCAGGACCCCGGGTCCCGTGGGGACCCCGGCCCCAGGTGACCGGGTCACGTGGGGTCACCGGCCCCAGGTCAGCGGGTCACGTGGGGACCCCGGCCCCAGGTCACCGGATCACGTGGGGTCACCGGCCCCAGGTCAGAGGGTCACGTGGGGACCCCGGACCCACGTCACCTGGTCATGTGTGGTACCCAGCGTGGTTCCCAGGTTCCGATGACCTCCCCGGCACCAGGACCCCGGGTCACGTGGGGACACCGGCCCCAGGTCACCGGGTCACGTGGGGTCACCGGCCCCAGGTCAGCGGGTCACGTGGGGACACCGGCCTCAGGTGACCGGGTTACGTGGGGACACCGGCCCCAGGTCAGAGGGTCACGTGGGGACCCCGGCCCCAGGTCAGCGGGTCACGTGGGGACCCCGGCCCCCGGTCACCGGGTCACGTGGGGTCACCGGCTCCAGGTCAGAGGGTCACGTGGGGACCCCGGACCCAGGTCACCTAGTCATGTGTGGTACCCAGCCTGGTTCCAAGGTTCCGATGACCACCCCGGCACCAGGACCCCGGGTCACATGGGGACATCGACCCCAGGTGACCGGGTCACGTGGGGTCACCGGCCCCAGGTGACCGGGTCATGTGGGGTCACCGGCCCCAGGTCAGCGGGTCACGTGGGGTCACCGGCCCCAGGTCAGCGGGTCACGTGGGGACACCGGCCCCAGGTGACCGGGTCACGTGGGGACACCGGCCCCAGGTCAGCGGGTCACGTGGGGACACCGGCCCCAGGTCATCGGGTCACGTTGGGACACCGGCCCCAGGTGACCGGGTCACGTGGGGACACCGGCCCCAGGTCAGCGGGTCACGTGGGGACACCGGCCCCAGGTAACCAAGGCAGGTCGGGACCCAGCCCGGGTCCCCGGGACGGGTTTTTACCCCAGCCGCAGATCACCGGGTCCTGTCGGGTCCCCGGCCCGGGTCCCCTGGACAGGTCGATAACCCGGCCCCAGGTCACCCGGTCATGTCGCGCACCCGGCCTGGTTCCCAGGTTCCGGTGACCACCCCGGCACCAGGACCCCGGGTCCCGTGGGGACCCCGGCCCCAGGTGACCGGGTCACGTGGGGTCACCGGCCCCAGGTCAGCGGGTCACGTGGGGTCACCGGCCCCAGGTCAGCGGGTCACGTGGGGTCACCGGCCCCAGGTGACCGGGTCACGTGGGGACACCGGCCCCAGGTCACCGCGTCAGGTCGGGACCCCGAACCCAGGTCCACGAGTCCGTCGACACCACAGCCCCGGGTCACCGGGTCGTGTCGGGTAACCGGCCTGGTTCCCAGGTTCCGATGACCACCCCGGCACCAGGACCCCGGGTCACGTGGGGACACCGGCCCCAGGTGACCGGGTCACGTGGGGTCACCGGCCCCAGGTCAGCGGGTCACGTGGGGTCACCGGCCCCAGGTGACCGGGTCACGTGGGGACACCGGCCCCAGGTGACCGGGTCACGTGGGGACACCGGCCCCAGGTCAGCGGGTCACGTGGGGACCCCGGCCCCAGGTCAGCGGGTCACGTGGGGACACCGGCCCCAGGTAACCAAGGCAGGTTGGGACCCAGCCCGGGTCCCCGGGACGGGTTTTTACCCCAGCCGCAGATCACCGGGTCCTGTCGGGTCCCCGGCCCGGGTCCCCTGGACAGGTCGATAACCCGGCCCCAGGTCACCCGGTCATCTCGCGCACCCGGCCTGGTTCCCAGGTTCCGATGACCACCCCGGCACCAGGACCCCGGGTCACGTGGGGTCCCCGGCACCAGGTGACCGGGTCACGTGGGGTCACCGTCCCCAGGTCAGCGGGTCACGTGTGGACCCCGGCCCCAGGTCACCGGATCACGTGGGGTCACCGGCCCCAGGTCAGAGGGTCACGTGGGGACCCCGGACCCAGGTCACCTGGTCATGTGTGGTACCCAGCGTGGTTCCCAGGTTCCGATGACCTCCCCGGCACCAGGACCCCGTGTCACGTGGGGACACCGGCCCCAGGTGACCGAGTCACGTGGGGTCAACGGCCCCAGGTCAGCGGGTCACGTGGGGTCACCGGCCCCAGGTCAGCGGGTCACGTGGGGACACCGGCCCCAGGTCAGCGGGTCACGTGGGGACACCGGCCCCAGGTAACCGGGTCACGTGGGGACCCCGGCCCCAGGTCAGCGGGTCACGTGGGGACCCCGGACCCAGGTCACCTAGTCATGTGTGGCACCCAGCCTGGTTCCAAGGTTCCGATGACCATCCCGGCACCAGGACCCCAGGTCACGTGGGGACATCGGCCCCAGGTCACCGGGTCACGTGGGGACACCGGCCCCAGGTGACCGGGTCACGTGGGGACACCGGCCCCAGGTGACCGGGTCACGTGGGGACCCCGGCCCCAGGTCAGCGGGTCACGTGGGAACACCGGCCCCAGGTCAGCGGGTCACGTGGGGACACCGGCCCCAGGTAACCAAGGCAGGTCGGGACCCAGCCCGGGTCCCCGGGACGGGTTTTTACCCCAGCCGCAGATCACCGGGTCCTGTCGGGTCCCCGGCCCGGGTCCCCTGGACAGGTCGATAACCCGGCCCCAGGTCACCCGGTCATCTCGCGCACCCGGCCTGGTTCCCAGGTTCCGGTGACCACCCCGGCACCAGGACCCCGGGTCACGTGGGGACACCAGCCCCAGGTGACCGGGTCACGTGGGGTCACCGGCCCCAGGTCAGCGGGTCACGTGGGGACCCCGGCCCCAGGTCAGCGGGTCACGTGGGGTCACCGGCCCCAGGTCAGAGGGTCACGTGGGGACCCCGGCCCCAGGTCACCTGGTCATGTGTGGTACCCAGCGTGGTTCCCAGGTTCCGATGACCTCCCCGGCACCAGGGTCCCCGGGTCACGTGGGGACACCGGCCCCAGGTGACCGGGTCACGTGGGGACATTGGCCCCAGGTCAGCGGGTCACGTGGGGACACCGGCCCCAGGTGACCGGGTCACGTGGGGTCACCGGCCCCAGGTCAGCGGGTCACGTGGGGTCACCGGCCCCAGGTCAGCGGGTCACGTGGGGACACCGGACCCAGGTCAGCGGGTCACGTGGGGACACCGGCCCCAGGTAACCGGGTCATACCGAGTCCCCGGACCCAGGTCACCGGGTCAGTTCGGGACCCCGGACCCAGGTCGGGTCATGTCACGTCCCATGCCCGGGTCCCCGGGTTGGATTTTTACCCAGGCCCCGGGTCACAGGGTCATGTCGGGTCAACGGCCTGGGTACAAGGGTCTGGTGACCACCCCGACCCCAGGTCCCCGGGTCATGACGGGACACCGGACCAGGTCCCCGAGTCCGGTCGACACCACAGCCCCAGGTCACCGGGTCACGTCGGCACCCCGGAAACAGGTCACCGGGTCATGTCGGGACCCAGCCCAGGTCCCCGGGACGGGTTTTTACCCCAGCCGCAGATCACCGGGTCCTGTCGGGTACCCGGGTCGGGTCCCCTGGACAGGTCGGCACCCCGGCCCCGGGTCACGGGGTCATGTCGGGTCGCTGTCCCGGGTACCAGTGTCAGGTGACCACCCCGGCCCCGGGAGACGGAGTCATACCGGATCCCCGGCCCGGGTCCCCGGGTTGCATCGGGACAAAAGCACCGGATCACTGGATCACGTGGGGGCCCGGGCCCGGGTCCCCGGGTTGCATCGGGACACCAGCGAAGGACCACCGGGTCCTGTCGGGTCCCCGGCCCTGGTCCCCTGGACAGGTCGTTAACCCGGCCCCAGGTCACTGGGTCATGTCGCGCACCCGGCCTGGTTCCCACGTTCCGGTGACCACCCCGGCACCAGGACCCCGGGTCCCGTGGGGACCCCGGCCCCAGGTGACCGGGTCACGTGGGGTCACCGGCCCCAGGTCAGCGGGTCACGTGGGGTCACCGGCCCCAGGTCAGCAGGTCACGTGGGGACACCGGCCCCAGGTGACCGGGTCACGTGGGGACACCGGCCCCAGGTCACCGGGTCACGTGGGGACCCCGGACCCAGGTCAGCGGGTCACGTGGGGACACCGGCCCCAGGTCAGCGGGTCACGTGGGGACACCGGCCCCAGGTAACCAAGGCAGGTCGGGACCCAGCCCGGGTCCCCGGGACGGGTTTTTACCCCAGCCGCAGATCACCGGGTCCTGTCGGGTCCCCGGCCCGGGTCCCCTGGACAGGTCGATAACCCGGCCCCAGGTCACCCGGTCATCTCGCGCACCCGGCCTGGTTCCCAGGTTCCGATGACCACCCCGGCACCAGGACCCCGGGTCACGTGGGGACCCCAGCCCCAGGTAACCGGGTCACGTGGGGTCACCGTCCCCAGGTCAGCGGGTCATGTGGGGACCCCGGCCCCAGGTCACCGGATCACGTGGGGTCACCGGCCCCAGGTCAGAGGGTCACGTGGGGACCCCGGACCCAGGTCACCTTGTCATGTGTGGTACCCAGCGTGGTTCCCAGGTTCCGATGACCTCCCCGGCACCAGGGCCCCGGGTCACGTGGGGACACCGGCCCCAGGTGACCGGGTTACGTGGGGTCACCGGCCCCAGGTCAGCGGGTCACGTGGGGTCACCGGCCCCAGGTCAGCGGGTCACGTGGGGACACCGTCCTCAGGTGACCGGGTCACGTGGAGACACCGGCCCCAGGTCACCGGGTCACGTGGGGACCCCGGCCCCAGGTCAGCGGGTCACGTGGGGACACCGGCCCCAGGTGACCGGGTCACGTGGGGACCCCGGCCCCAGGTCAGCGGGTCACGTGGTGTCACCGGCCCCAGGTTAGCGGGTCACGTGGGGACCCCGGACCCAGGTCACCTAGTCATGTGTGGTACCCAGCCTGGTTCCAAGGTTCCGATGACCACCCCGGCACCAGGACCCCGGGTCACTTGGGGACATCGGCCCCAGGTCAGCGGGTCACGTGGGGTCACCGGCCCCAGGTCAGCGGGTCACGTGGAGACACCGGCCCCAGGTCAGCGGGTCACGTGGGGACACCGGCCCCAGGTCAGAGGGTCACGTGGGCACCCCGGACCCATGTCACCGGGTCATGTCGGGACCCAGCCCGGGTCCCCGGGACGGGTTTTTACCCCAGCCGCAGATCACCGGGTCCTGTCGGGTACCCGGGTCGGGTCCCCTGGACAGGTCGGCACCCCGGCCCCGGGTCACGGGGTCATGTCGGGTCGCTGTCCCGGGTACCAGTGTCAGGTGACCACCCCGGCCCCGGGAGACCGAGTCATACCGGGTCCCCGGCCCTGGTCCCCGGGTTGCATCGGGACACCAGCGAAGGACCACCGGGTCCTGTCGGGTCCCCGGCCCGGTTCCCCTGGACAGGTCGTTAACCCGGCCCCAGGTCACCGGGTCATGTCGCGCACCCGGCCTGGTTCCCAGGTTCCGGTGACCACCCCGGCACCAGGACCCCGGGTCACGTGGGGACCCCGGACCCAGGTCAGCGGGTCACGTGGGGACACCGGCCCCAGGTCACCGCGTCAGGTCGGGACCCCGAACACAGGTCCACGAGTCCGTCGACACCACAGCCCCGGGTCACCGGGTCGTGTCGGGTAACCGGCCTGGTTCCAAGGTTCCGATGACCACCCCGGCACCAGGACCCCGGGTCACGTGGGGACACCGGCCCCAGGTGACCGGATCACGTGGGGACACCGGCCCCAGGTCAGCGGGTCACGTGGGGACCCCGGCCCCAGGGCAGAGGGTCACGTGGGGTCACCGGCCCCAGGTCAGAGGGTCACGCGGGGACCCCGGACCCAGGTCACCTGGTCATGTGTGGTACCCAGCCTGGTTCCCAGGTTCCGATGACCTCCCCAGCACCAGGACCCCGGATCACGTGGGGACACCGGCCCCAGGTGACCGGGTCACGTGGGGTCACCGGCCCCAGGTCAGCGGGTCACGTGGGGTCACCGTCCCCAGGTCAGCGGGTCACGTGGGGACACCGGCCCCAGGTGACCGGGTCACGTGGGGTCACCGGCCCCAGGTCAGCGGGTCACGTGGGGACACCGGCCCCAGGTGACCGGGTCACGTGGGGACCCCGGACCCAGGTCACCGGGTCATGTCGGGACCCAGCCCGGGTCCCCGGGACGGGTTTTTACCCCAGCCGCAGATCACCGGGTCCTGTCGGGTACCCGGGTCGGGTCCCCTGGACAGGTCGGCACCCCGGCCCCGGGTCACGGGGTCATGTCGGGTCGCTGTCCCGGGTACCAGTGTCAGGTGACCACCCCGGCACCAGGACCCCGGGTCACGTGGGGACACCGGCCCCAGGTGACCGGGTCACGTGGGGTCACCGGCCCCAGGTCAGCGGGTCACGTGGGGTCACCGGCCCCAGGTCAGCGGGTCACGTGGGGACACCGGCCCCAGGTGACCGGGTCACGTGCGGACACCGGCCCCAGGTCACCGCGTCAAGTCGGGACCCCGAACCCAGGTCCACGAGTCCGTCGACACCACAGCCCCGGGTCACCGGGTCGTGTCGGGCAACCGGCCTGGTTCCCAGGTTCCGATGACCACCCCGGCACCAGGACCCCGGGTCACGTGGGGACACCGGCCCCAGGTGACCGGGTCACGTGGGGTCACCGTCCCCAGGTCAGCGGGTAACGTGGGGTCACCGGCCCCAGGTCAGCGGGTCACGTGGGGACCCCGGCCCCAGGTCAGCGGGTCACGTGGGGTTAACGGCCCCAGGTCAGCTGGTCACGTGGGGACACCGGCCCCAGGTGACCGGGTCACGTGGGGTCACCGGCCCCATGTCAACGGGTCACGTGGGGTCACCGGCCCCAGGTCAGCGGGTCACGTGGGGTCACCGGCCCCAGGTCAGAGGGTCACGTGGGGACCCCGGACCCAGGTCACCTGGTCATGTGTAGTACCCAGCGTGGTTCCCAGTTTCCGGTGACCACCCCGGCACCAGGACCCCGGGTCATGTGGGGACCCCGGACCCAGGTCAGCGGGTCACGTGGGGACACCGGCCCCAGGTCACCGCGTCAGGTCGGGACCCCCGAACACAGGTCCACGAGTCCTTCGACACCACAGCCCCGGGTCACCGGGTCGTGTCGGGTAACCGGCCTGGTTCCCAGGTTCCGATGACCACCCCGGCACCAGGACCCCGGGTCACGTGGGGACACCGGCCCCAGGTGACCGGGTCACGTGGGGACACCGGCCCCAGGTCAGCGGGTCACGTGGGGACCCCGGCCCCAGGGCAGAGGGTCACGTGGGGACACCGGCCCCAGGTCAGAGGGTCACGTGGGGACCCCGGACCCAGGTCACCTGGTCATGTGTGGTACCCAGCCTGGTTCCCAGGTTCCGATGACCTCCCCGGCACCAGGACCCCGGGTCCCGTGGGGACCCCGGCCCCAGGTGACCGGGTCACGTGGGGTCACCGGCCCCAGGTCAGCGGGTCACGTGGGGTCACCGGCCCCAGGTCAGCGGGTCACGTGGGGACACCGGCCCCAGGTCAGAGGGTCACGTGGGGACCCCGGACCCAGGTCACCTGGTCATGTGTGGTACCCAGCGTGGTTCCCAGGTTACGATGACCTCCCCGGCACCAGGACCCCGGGTCACGTGGGGACACCGGCCCCAGGTGACCGGGTCACGTGGGGTCACCGTCCCAAGGTCAGCGGGTCACGTGGGGTCACCGGCCCCAGGTCAGCGGGTCACGTGGGGACTCCGGCCCCAGGTCAGCGGGTCACGTGGGGACCCCGGACCCAGGTCAGCGGGTCACGAGGGGTCAACGGCCCCAGGTCAGCTGGTCACGTGGGGACACCGGCCCCAGGTGACCGGGTCACGTGGGGTCACCGGCCCCATGTCAACGGGTCACGTGGGGTCACCGGCCCCAGGTCAGCGGGTCACGTGGGGTCACCGGCCCCAGGTCAGAGGGTCACGTGGGGACCCCGGACCCAGGTCACCTGGTCATGTGTGGTACCCAGCGTGGTTCCCAGGTTCCGGTGACCACCCCGGCACCAGGACCCCGGGTCACGTGGGGACCCCGGACCCAGGTCAGCGGGTCACGTGGGGACACCGGCCCCAGGTCACCGCGTCAGGTCGGGACCCCGAACACAGGTCCACGAGTCCGTCGACACCACAGCCCCGGGTCACCGGGTCGTGTCGGGTAACCGGCCTGGTTCCCAGGTTCCGATGACCACCCCGGCACCAGGACCCCGGGTCACGTGGGGACACCGGCCCCAGGTCACCGGGTCACGTGGGGACACCGGCCCCAGGTCAGCGGGTCACGTGGGGACACCGGCCCCAGGTCAGCGGGTCACGTGGGGACCCCGGCCACAGGGCAGAGGGTCACGTGGGGTCACCGGCCCCAGGTCAGAGGGTCACGCGGGGACCCCGGACCCAGGTCACCTGGTCATGTGTGGTACCCAGCCTGGTTCCCAGGTTCCGATGACCACCCCGGCACCAGGACCCCGGGTCACGTGGGGACACCGGTCCCAGGTCAGCGGGTCACGTGGGGACCCCGGCCCCAGGTGACCGGGTCACGTGGGGTCACCGGCCCCAGGTCAGCGGGTCACGTGGGGACACCGGCCCCAGGTCAGAGGGTCACGTGGGGACCCCGGACCCAGGTCACCTGGTCATGTGTGGTACCCAGCGTGGTTCCCAGGTTCCGATGACCTCCCCGGCACCAGGACCCCGGGTCACGTGGGGACACCGGCCCCAGGTCACCGGGTCACGTGGGGTCACCGGCCCCAGGTGACCGGGTCACGTGGGGTCACCGGCCCCAGGTCAGCGGGTCACGTGGGGACACCGGCCCCAGGTGACCGGGTCACGTGGGGTCACCGGCCCCAGGTCAGCTGTCACGTGGGGACACCGGCCCCAGGTCACCGGGTCACGTCGGCACCCCGGAACCAGGTCACCGGGTCATGTCGGGACCCAGCCCGGGTCCCCAGGACGGGTTTTTACCCCAGCCGCAGATCACCGGGTCCTGTCGGGTACCCGGGTCGGGTCCCCTGGACAGGTCGGCACCCCGGCCCCGGGTCACGGGGTCATGTCGGGTCGCTGTCCCGGGTACCAGTGTCAGGTGACCACCCCGGCACCAGGACCCCGGGTCACGTGGGGACACCGGCCCCAGGTGACCGGGTCACGTGGGGTCACCGGCCCCAGGTGACCGGGTCACGTGGGGTCACCGGCCCCAGGTCAGCGGGTCACGTGTGGACACCGGCCCCAGGTGACCGGGTCACGTGCAGACACTGGCCCCAGGTCAGCGGGTCACGTGGGGACCCCGGCCCCAGGTCAGCGGGTCACGTGGGGACACCGGCCCCAGGTGACCGGGTCACGTGGGGACCCCGGCCCCAGGTCACCGCGTCAGGTCGGGACCCCGAACCCAGGTCCACGAGTCCGTCGACACCACAGCCCCGGGTCACCGGGTCGTGTCGGGTAACCGGCCTGGTTCCCAGGTTCCGATGACCACCCCGGCACCAGGACCGCGGGTCACGTGGGGACACCGGCCCCAGGTGACCGGGTCATGTGGGGTCACCGTCCCCAGGTCAGCGGGTCACGTGGGGTCACCGGCCCCAGGTCAGCGGGTCACGTGGGGACCCCGGCCCCAGGTCAGCGGGTCACGTGGGGACCCCGGCCCCAGGTCAGCGGGTCACGTGGGGTCACCGGCCCCAGGTCAGCTGGTCACGTGGGGACACCGGCCCCAGGTGACCGGGTCACGTGTGGTCACCGGCCCCAGGTCAGCTGGTCACGTGGGGTCACCGGCCCCAGGTCAGCGGGTCACGTGGGGTCACCGGCCCCAGGTCAGCGGGTCACGTGGGGACCCCGGCCCCAGGTCAGCGGGTCACGTGGGGACCCCGGCCCCAGGTCAGCGGGTCACGTGGGGTCACCGGCCCCAGGTCAGCGGGTCACGTGGGGTCACCGGCCCCAGGTCAGAGGGTCACGTGGGGACCCCGGACCCAGGTCACCTGGTCATGTGTGGTACCCAGCGTGGTTCCCAGGTTCCGATGACCTCCCCAGCACCAGGACCCCGGGTCACGTGGGGACACCGGCCCCAGGTGACCGGGTCACGTGGGGTCACCGGCCCCAGGTCAGCGGGTCACGTGGGGTCACCGGCCCCAGGTCAGCGGGTCACGTGGGGACACCGGCCCCAGGTGACCGGGTCACGTGGGGACACCGGCCCCAGGTCAGCGGGTCACGTGGGGACACCGGCCCCAGGTAACCTGGTCACGTGGAGACCCCGGCCCCAGGTCAGCGGGTCACGTGGGGTCACCGGCCCCAGGTCTGAGGGTCACGTGGGGACCCCGGACCCAGGTCACCTAGTCATGTGTGGCACCCAGCCTGGTTCCAAGGTTCCGATGACCATCCCGGCACCAGGACCCCGGGTCACGTGGGGACACCGGCCTCAGGTGACCGGGTCACGTGGGGACACCGGCCCCAGGTCACCGGGTCACGTGGGGACCCCGGCCCCAGGTCAGCGGGTCACGTGGGGACACCGGCCCCAGGTAACCGGGTCACGTGGGGACCCCGGCCCCAGGTCAGCGGGTCACGTGGGGTCACCGGCCCCAGGTCAGAGGGTCACGTGGGGACCCTGGACCCAGGTCACCTAGTGATGTGTGGTACCCAGCCTGTTTCCAAGGTTCCGATGACCACCCCGGCACCAGGACCCCGGGTCACGTAGGGACATCGGCCCCAGGTCACCGGGTCACGTGGGGTCACCGGCCCCAGGTGACCGGGTCACGTGGGGTCACCGGCCCCAGGTCAGCGGGTCACGTGGGGTCACCGGCCCCAGGTCAGCGGGTCACGTGGGGACACCGGCCCCAGGTGACCGGGTCACGTGGGGACACCGGCCCCAGGTCAGCGGGTCACGTGGGGACCCCGGCCCCAGGTCAGCGGGTCACGTTGGGACACCGGCCCCAGGTCAGCGGGTCACGTGGGGACACCGGCCCCAGGTGACCGGGTCACGTGGGGACCCCGGACCCAGGTCAGCGGGTCACGTGGGGACACCGGCCCCAGGTGACCGGGTCACGTGGGGACCCCGGACCCAGGTCAGCGGGTCACGTGGGGACACCGGCCCCAGGTCAGCGGGTCATGTGGGGACCCCGGCACCAGGTCAGCGGGTCACGTGGGGACACCGGCCCCAGGTGACCGGGTCACGTGGGGACCCCGGCCCCAGGTCAGCGGGTCACGTGGGGACCCCGGCCCCAGGTGACCGGGTCACGTGGGGTCACCGGCCCCAGGTCAGCGGGTCACGTGGGGTCACCGGCCCCAGGTCAGCGGGTCACGTGGGGACACCGGCCCCAGGTGACCGGGTCACGTGGGGACACTGGCCCCAGGTCAGAGGGTCACGTGGGGTCACCGGCCCCAGGTCAGCGGGTCACGTGGGGACACCGGCCCCAGGTCAGAGGGTCACGTGGGGACCCCGGACCCAGGTCACCTAGTCATGTGTGGTACCCAGCGTGGTTCCCAGGTTCCGATGACCTCCCCGGCCCCAGGGCCCCGGGTCACGTGGGGACACCGGCCCCAGGTGACCGGGTCACGTGGGGTCACCGGCCCCAGGTCAGCGGGTCACGTGGGGACACCGGCCCCAGGTCAGCGGGTCACGTGGGGTCACCGGCCCCAGGTCAGCGGGTCACGTGGGGACACTGGCCCCAGGTCACCGCGTCAGGTCGGGACCCCAAACACAGGTCCACGAGTCCGTCGACACCACAGCCCCGGGTCACCGGGTCGTGTCGGGTAACCGGCCTGGTTCCAAGGTTCCGATGACCACCCCGGCACCAGGACCCCGGGTCACGTGGGGACACCGGCCCCAGGTGACCGGGTCACGTGGGGACACCGGCCCCAGGTCAGCGGGTCACGTGGGGACACCGGCCCCAGGTCACCGGGTCACGTGGGGACCCCGGCCCCAGGTCACCGGGTCACATGGGGTCACCGGCCCCAGGTCAGAGGGTCACGCGGGGACCCCGGACCCAGGTCACCTGGTCATGTGTGGTACCCAGCCTGGTTCCCAGGTTCCGATGACCACCCCGGCACCAGGACCCCGGGTCACGTGGGGACCCCGGCCCCAGGTGACCGGGTCACGTGGGGTAACCGGCCCCAGGTCAGCGGGTCACGTGGGGTCACTGGCCCCAGGTCAGCGGGTCAAGTGGGGACACCGGCCCCAGGTGACCGGGTCACGTGGGGTCACCGGCCCCAGGTCAGCGGGTCACGTGGGGACCCCGGCCCCAGGTCAGCGGGACACGTGGGGTCACCGGCCCCAGGTCAGAGGGTCACGTGGGGACCCCGGACACAGGTCACCTGGTCATGTGTGGTACCCAGCGTGGTTCCCAGGTTCCGGTGACCACCCCGGCACCAGGACCCCGGATCATGTGGGGACCCCGGCCCCAGGTCAGCGGGTCACGTGGGGACACCGGCCCCAGGTCACCGCGTCAGGTCGGGACCCCGAACCCAGGTCCACGAGTCCGTCGACACCACAGTCCCTGGTCACCGGGTCGTGTCGTGTAACCGGCCTGGTTCCAAGGTTCCGATGACCACCCCGGCACCAGGACCCCGGGTCACGTGGGGACACCGGCCCCAGGTGACCGGGTCACGTGGGCACACCGGCCCGAGGTCAGCGGGTCACGTGGGGACCCCGGCCCCAGGGCAGAGGGTCACGTGGGGACACCGGCCCCAGGGCAGAGGGTCACGTGGGGTCACCGGCCCCAGGTCAGAGGGTCACGCGGGGACCCCGAACCCAGGTCACCTGGTCATGTGTAGTACCCAGCCTGGTTCCCAGGTTCCGATGACCTCCCCGGCACCAGGACCCCGGGTCACGTGGGGACACCGGCCCCAGGTGACCGGGTCACGTGGGGTCACCGGCCCCAGGTCAGCGGGTCACGTGGGGTCACCGGCCCTAGTTCAGCGGGTCACGTGGGGACACCGGCCCCAGGTCAGAGGGTCACGTGGGGACCCCGGACCCAGGTCACCTGGTCATGTGTGGTACCCAGCCTGGTTCCCAGGTTCCGATGACCTCCCCAGCACCAGGACCCCGGGTCAGGTGGGGATACCGGCCCCAGGTGACCGGGTCACGTGGGGTCACCGGCCCCAGGTCAGCGGGTCACGTGGGGATACCGGCCCCAGGTCAGCGGGTCACGTGGGGACACCGGCCCCAGGTGACCGGGTCACGTGGGGTCACCGGCCCCAGGTCAGCGGGTCACGTGGGGACACCGGAACCAGGTCACCGGGTCATGTCGGGACCCAGCCCGGGTCCCCGGGACGGGTTTTTACCCCAGCCGCAGATCACCGGGTCCTGTCGGGTACCCGGGTCGGGTCCCCTGGACAGGTCGGCACCCCGGCCCCAGGTCACCGGGTCATGTCGGGTCGCTGTCCCGGGTACCAGTGTCAGGTGACCACCCCGGCACCAGGACCCCGGGTCACGTGGGGACACCGGCCCCAGGTGACCGGGTCATGTGGGGTCACCGGCCCCATGTCAGCGGGTCACGTGGGGTCATCGGCCCCAGGTCAGCGGGTCACGTGGGGACACCGGCCCCAGGTGACCGGGTCACGTGGCGTCACCGGCCCCAGGTCACCGCGTCAGGTCGGGACCCCGAACCCAGATCCACGAGTCCGTCGACACCACAGCCCTGGGTCACCGGGTCGTGTCGGGAAACCGGCCTGGTTCCCAGATTCCTTTGACCACCCCGGCCCCAGGTCAGCGGGTCACGTGGGGCCCCGGCCCCAGGTCAGCGGGTCACGTGGGGACACCGGCCCCAGGTGACCAGGTCACGTGGGGACACCGGCCTCAGGTCAGCGTGTCACGTGGGGACACCGGCCCCAGGTCAGCGGGTCACGTGGGGACACCGGACCCAGGTAACCCGGTCACGTGGGGACACCGGCCCCAGGTAACCGGGTCATACCGAGTCCCCAGACCCAGGTCACCGGGTCAGTTCGGGACCCCGGACCCAGGTCTGGTCATGTCACGTCCCATGCCCGGGTCCCCGGGTTGGATTTTTACCCAGGCCCCGGGTCACAGGGTCATGTCGGGTCAACGGCCTGGGTACAAGGGTCTGGTGACCACCCCGACACCAGATCCCCGGGTCATGACGGGACACCGGACCAGGTCCCCGAGTCCGGTCGACACCACAGCCCCAGGTCACCGGGTCACGTCGGCACCCCGGAACCAGGTCACCGGGTCATGTCGGGACCCAGCCCGGGTCCCCGGGACGGGTTTTTACCCAAGCCCCAGATCACCGGGTCCTGTCGGGTACCCGGGTCGGGTCCCCTGGACAGGTCGGCACCCCGGCCCCGGGTCACGGGGTCATGTCGGGTCGCTGTCCCGGGTACCAGTGTCAGGTGACCACCCCGGCCCCGGGAGACGGAGTCATACCGGGTCCCCGGCCCGGGTCCCCGGGTTGCATCGGGACAAAACCACCGGATCACTGGATCACGTGGGGGCCCGGGCCCGGGTCCCCGGGTTGCATCGGGACACCAGCGAAGGACCACCGGGTCCTGTCGGGTCCCCGGCCCGGGTCCCCTGGACAGGTCGTTAACCCGGCCCCAGGTCACCGGGTCATGTCGCGCACCCGGCCTGGTTCCCACGTTCCGGTGACCACCCCGGCACCAGGACCCCGGGTCCCGTGAGGACCCCGGCCCCAGGTGACCGGGTCACGTGGGGTCACCGGCCCCAGGTCAGCGGGTCACGTGGGGACACTGGCCCCAGGTGACCGGGTCACGTGGGGACACCGGCCCCAGGTCACCGCGTCAGGTCGGGACTCCGAACCCAGGTCCACGAGTCCGTCGACACCACAGCCCCGGGTCACCGGGTCGTGTCGGGTAACCGGCCTGGTTCCAAGGTTCCGATGACCACCCCGGCACCAGGACCCCGGGTCACGTGGGGACACCGGCCCCAGGTGACCGGGTCACGTGGGGACACCGGCCCCAGGTCAGCGGGTCACGTGGGGACCCCGGCCCCAGGTCAGCGGGTCACGTTGGGACACCGGCCCCAGGTGACCGGGTCACGTGGGGACACCATCCCCAGGTCACCGGGTCACGTGGGGACCCCGGACCCAGGTCAGCGGGTCACGTGGGGACACCGGCCCCAGGTCAGCGGGTCACGTGGGGACACCGGCCCCAGGTAACCAAGGCAGGTCGGGACCCAGCCCGGGTCCCCGGGACGGGTTTTTACCCCAGCCGCAGATCACCGGGTCCTGTCGGGTCCCCGGCCCGGGTCCCCTGGACAGGTCGATAACCCGGCCCCAGGTCACCCGGTCATCTCGCGCACCCGGCCTGGTTCCCAAGTTCCGATGACCACCCCGGCACCAGGACCACGGGTCACGTGGGGACACCGGCCCCAGGTGACCGGGTCACGTGGGGTCACCGGCCCCAGGTCAGCGGGTCACGTGGGGACCCCGGCCCCAGGTCAGCGGGTCACGTGTGGTCACCGGCCCCAGGTCAGAGGGTCACGTGGGGACCCCGGACCCAGGTCACCTGGTCATGTGTGGTACCCAGCGTGGTTCCCAGGTTCCGATGACCTCCCCGGCACCAGGACCCCGGGTCACGTGGGGTCAACGGCCCTAGGTGACCGGGTCACGTGGGGTCACCGGCCCCAGGTGACCGGGTCACGTGGGGTCACCGGCCCCAGGTCAGCGGGTCACGTGGGGACACCGGCCCAAGGTCAGAGGGTCACGTGGGGACCCCGGACCCAGGTCACCGGGTCATGTCGGGACCCAGCCCGGGTCCCCGGGACGGGTTTTTACCCCAGCCGCAGATCACCGGGTCCTGTCGGGTACCCGGGTCGGGTCCCCTGGACAGGTCGGCACCCCGGCCCCGGGTCACGGGGTCATGTCGGGTCGCTGTCCCGGGTACCAGTGTCAGGTGACCACCCCGGCCCCGGGAGAAGGAGTCATACCGGGTCCCCGGCCCGGGTCCCCGGGTTGCATCGGGACAAAAGCACCGGATCACTGGATCACGTGGGGGCCCGGGCCCGGGTCCCCGGGTTGCATCGGGACACCAGCGAAGGACCACCGGGTCCTGTCGGGTCCCCGGCCCGGGTCCCCTGGACAGGTCGTTAACCCGGCCCCAGGTCACCGGGTCATGTCGCGCACCCGGCCTGGTTCCCAGGTTCCGGTGACCACCCCGGCACCAGGACCCCGGGTCCCGTTGGGACCCCGGCCCCAGGTGACCGGGTCACGTGGGGTCACCGGCCCCAGGTCAGCGGGTCACGTGGGGACACCGGCCCCAGGTCAGCGGGTCACGTGGCGACACCGGCCCCAGGTAACCGGGTCACGTGGGGACCCCGGCCCCAGGTCAGCGGGTCACGTGGGGACACCGGCCCCAGGTCAGAGGGTCACGCGGGGACCCCGGACCCAGGTTACCTGGTCATGTGTGGTACCCAGCCTGGTTCCCAGGTTCCGATGACCACCCCGGCACCAGGACTCCGGGTCACGTGGGGACACCGGCCCCAGGTGACCGGGTCACGTGGGGTCACCGGCCCCAGGTCAGCGGGTCACGTGGGGACACCGGCCCCAGGTGACCGGGTCACGTGGGGACACCGGCCCCAGGTCAGCGGGTCACGTTGGGACCCCGACACCAGGTCAGCGGGTCACGTGGGGACCCCGGCCCCAGGTGACCGGGTCACGTGGGGACACCGGCCCCAGGTCACCGGGTCACGTGGGGACCCCGGACCCAGGTCAGCGGGTCACGTGGGGTCACCGGCCCCAGGTCAGCGGGTCACGTGGGGACTTCGGCCCCAGGTAACCAAGGCAGGTCGGGACCCAGCCCGGGTCCCCGGGACGGGTTTTTACCCCAGCCGCAGATCACCGGGTCCTGTCGGGTCCCCGGCCCGGGTCCCCTGGACAGGTCGATAACCCGGCCCCAGGTCACCCGGTCATCTCGCGCACCCGGCCTGGTTCCCAGGTTCCGATGACCACCCCGGCACCAGGACTCCGGGTCACGTGGGGACACCGGCCCCAGGTGACCGGGTCACGTGGGGTCACCGTCCCCAGGTCACCGGGTCACGTGGGGACCCCTGCCCCAGGTCAGCGGGTCACGTGGGGTCACCGGCCCCAGGTCAGAGGGTCACGTGGGGACCCCGGACCCAGGTCACCTGGTCATGTGTGGTACCCAGCGTGGTTCCCAGGTTCCGATGACCTCCCGGGTACCAGGACCCCGGGTCACGTGGGGACACCGGCCCCAGGTCAGCGGGTCACGTGGGGTCACCGGCCCCAGGTCAGCGGGTCACGTGGGGACACCGGCCTTAGGTGACCGGGTCACGTGGGGACCCCGGACCCAGGTCACCTGGTCATGTGTGGTACCCAGCCTGGTTCCCAGGTTCCGATGACCTCCCCGGCACCAGGACCCCCGGTCACGTGGGGACACCGGTCCCATGTGACCGGGTCACGTGGGGTCAACGGCCCCAGGTCAGCGGGTCACGTGGGGTCACCGGCCCCAGGTGACCGGGTCACGTGGGGACACCGGCCCCAGGTCAGCGGGTCACGTGGGGACCCCAGACCCAGGTCAGCGGGTCACGTGGGGTCACCGGCCCCAGGTAACCGGGTCATACCGAGTCCCCGGACCCAGGTCACCGGGTCAGTTCGGGACCCCGGACCCAGGTCGGGTCATGTCACGTCCCATGCCCGGGTCCCCGGGTTGGATTTTTACCCAGGCCCCGGGTCACAGGGTCATGTCGGGTCAACGGCCTGGGTACAAGGGTCTGGTGACCACCCCGACCCCAGGTCCCCGGGTCATGACGGGACACCGGACCAGGGTCCCCGAGTCCGGTCGACACCACAGCCCCAGGTCACCGGGTCACGTCGGCACCCCGGAACCAGGTCACCGGGTCAGGTCGGGACCCAGCCCGGGTCCCCGGGACGGGTTTTTACCCCAGCCGCAGATCACCGGGTCCTGTCGGGTCCCCGTCCCGGGTCCCCTGGACAGGTCGTTAACCCGGCCCCAGGTAACCGGGTCATGTCGCGCACCCGGCCTGGTTCCCACGTTCCGGTGACCACCCCGGCACCAGGACCCCGGGTCCCGTGGGGACCCCGGACCCAGGTGACCGGGTCACGTGGGGACCCCGGCCCCAGGTCAGCGGGTCACGTGGGGACCCCGGCACCACGTCAGCGGGTCACGTGGGGACACCGGCCCCAGGTGACTGGGTCACGTGGGGACACCGGCCCCAGGTGACCGGGTCACGTGGGGTCACCGGCCCCAGGTCACCGGGTCACGTGGGGACCCCGGCCCCAGGTCAGAGTGTCACGTGGGGTCACCGGCCCCAGGTCAGCGGGTCACGTGGGGACACCGGCCCCAGGTCAGAGGGTCACGCGGGGACCCCGTACCCAGGTTACCTGGTCATGTGTGGTACCCAGCCTGGTTCCCAGGTTCCGATGACCACCCCGGCACCAGGACTCCGGGTCATGTGGGGACCCCGGCCCCAGGTGACCGGGTCACGTGGGGTCACCGGCCCCAGGTCAGCGGGTCACGTGGGGTCACCGGCCCCAGGTCAGCGGGTCACGTGGGGACACCGGCCCCAGGTGACCGGGTCACGTGGGGACACCGGCCCCAGGTCAGCGGGTCACGTGGGGACACCGGCCCCAGGTAACCAAGGCAGGTCGGGACCCAGCCCGGGTCCCCGGGACGGGTTTTTACCCCAGCCGCAGATCACCGGGTCCTGTTGGGTCCCCGGCCCGGGACCCCTGGACAGGTCGATAACCCGGCCCCAGGTCACCCGGTCATCTCGCGCACCCGGCCTGGTTCCCAGGTTCCGATGACCACCCCGGCACCAGGACCCCGGGTCCCGTAGGGACACCGGCCCCAGGTGACCGGGTCACGTGGGGTCACCGGCCCCAGGTCAGCGGGTCACGTGGGGTCACCGTCCCCAGGTCAGCGGGTCACGTGGGGACACCGGCCCCAGGTGACCGGGTCACGTGGGGACACCGGCCCCAGGTCAGAGGGTCACGTGGGGACCAGGGACCCAGGTCACCTGGTCATGTGTGGTACCCAGCCTGGTTCCCAGGTTCCGATGACCTCCCCGGCACCAGGACCCCGGGTCACGTGGGGACACCGGCCCCAGGTGACCGGGTCACGTGGGGTCAACGGCCCCAGGTCAGCGGGTCACGTGGGGTCACCGGCCCCAGGTGACCGGGTCACGTGGGGACCCCGGCCCCAGGTCAGCGGGTCACGTGGGGACACCGGCCCCAGGTGACCGGGTCACGTGGGGATACCGGCCTCAGGTCAGCGGGTCACGTGGGGACACCGGCCCCAGGTCAGCGGGTCACGTGGGGATCCCGGACCCAGGTCAGCGGGTCACGTGGGGACACCGGCCCCAGGTAACCGGGTCATACCGAGTCCCCGGACCCAGGTCACCGGGTCAGTTCGGGACCCCGGACCCAGGTCGGGTCATGTCACGTCCCAAGCCCGGGTCCCCGGGTTGGATTTTTACCCAGGCCCCGGGTCACAGGGTCATGTCGGGTCAAAGGCCTGGGTACAAGGGTCTGGTGACCACCCCGACCCCAGGTCCCCGGGTCATGACGGGACACCGGACCAGGTCCCCGAGTCCGGTCGACACCACAGCCCCAGGTCACCGGGTCACGTCGGCACCCCGGAACCAGGTCACCGGGTCATGTCGGGACCCAGCCCGGGTCCCCGGGACAGGTTTTTACCCCAGCCGCAGATCACCGGGTCCTGTCGGGTACCCGGGTCGGGTCCCCTGGACAGGTCGGCACCCCGGCCCCGGGTCACGGGGTCATGTCGGGTCGCTGTCCCGGGTACCAGTGTCAGGTGACCACCCCGGCCCCGGGAGACGGAGTCATACCGGGTCCCCGGCCCGGGTTCCCGGGTTGCATCGGGACAAAAGCACCGGATCACTGGATCACGTGGGGGCCCGGGCCCGGGTCCCCAGGTTGCATCGGGACACCAGCGAAGGACCACCGGGTCCTGTCGGGTCCCCGGCCCGGGTCCCCTGGACAGGTCGTTAACCCGGCCCCAGGTCACCGGGTCATGTCGCGCACCCGGCCTGGTTCCCAGGTTCCGATGACCACCCCGGCACCAGGACCCCGGGTCACGTGGGGACCCCGGCCCCAGGTGACCGGGTCACGTGGGGTCACCGGCCCCAGGTCAGCGGGTCACGTGGGGTCACCGGCCCCAGGTAAGCGGGTCACGTGGGGACACCGGCCCCAGGTGACCGGGTCACGTGGGGTCACCGGCCCCAAGTCAGCGGGTCACGTGGGGTCACCGGCCCCAGGTCAGCGGGTCAGGTGGGGTCACCGGCCCCAGGTCAGCGGGTCACATGGGGACCCCGGCCCCAGGTCAGCGGGTCACGTGGGGACACCGGCCCCAGGTCAGCGGGTCACGTGGGGACACCGGCCCCAGGTAACCAAGGCAGGTCGGGACCCAGCCCGGGTCCCCGGGACGGGTTTTTACCCCAGCCGCAGATCACCGGGTCCTGTCGGGTCCCCGGCCCGGGTCCCCTGGACAGGTCGATAACCCGGCCCCAGGTCACCCGGTCATCTCGCGCACCCGGCCTGGTTCCCAGGTTCCGATGACCACCCCGGCACCAGGACCCCGGGTCACGTGGGGACACCGGCCCCAGGTGACCGGGTCACGTGGGGTCACCGCCCCCAGGTCAGCGGGTCACGTGGGGACCCCGGCCCCACGTCACCGGATCACGTGGGGTCACCGGCCCCAGGTCAGCGGGTAACGTGGGGACCCCGGCCCCAGGTCAGCGGGTCACGTGGGGACACCGGCCCCAGGTGACCGGGTCACGTGGGGACACCGGCCTCAGGTCAGCGGGTCACGTGGGGACCCCGGCCCCAGGTCAGCGGGTCACGTGGGGACACCGGCCCCAGGTCAGCGGGTCACGTGGGGACCCCGGACCCAGGTCAGCGGGTCACGTGGGGACACCGGCCCCAGGTAACCGGGTCATACCGAGTCCCCGGACCCAGGTCACTGGGTCAGTTCGGGACCCCGGACCCAGGTCGGGTCATGTCACGTCCCATGCCCGGGTCCCCGGGTTGGATTTTTACCCAGGCCCCGGGTCACAGGGTCATGTCGGGTCAACGGCCTGGGTACAAGGGTCTGGTGACCACCCCGACCCCAGGTCCCCGGGTCATGACGGGACACCGGACCAGGTCCCCGAGTCCGGTCGACACCACAGCCCCAGGTCACCGGGTCACGTCGGCACCCCGGAACCAGGTCACCGGGTCATGTCGGGACCCAGCCCGGGTCCCCGGGACGGGTTTTTACCCCAGCCGCAGATCACCGGGTCCTGTCGGGTACCCGGGTCGGGTCCCCTGGACAGGTCGGCACCCCGGCCCCGGGTCACGGGGTCATGTCGGGTCGCTGTCCCGGGTACCAGTGTCAGGTGACCACCCCGGCCCCGGGAGACGGAGTCATACCGGGTCCCCGGCCCGGGTCCCCGGGTTGCATCGGGACAAAAGCACCGGATCACTGGATCACGTGGGGGCCCGGGCCCGGGTCCCCGGGTTGCATCGGGACACCAGCGAAGGACCACCGGGTCCTGTCGGGTCCCCGGCCCGGGTCCCCTGGACAGGTCGTTAACCCGGCCCCAGGTCACCGGGTCATGTCGCGCACCCGGCCTGGTTCCCACGTTCCGGTGACCACCCCGGCACCAGGACCCCGGGTCCCGTGGGGTCACCGGCCCCAGGTGACCGGGTCACGTGGGGTCACCGGCCCCAGGTCAGCGGGTCACGTGGGGACACCGGCCCCAGGTGACCGGGTCACGTGGGGACACCGGCCCCAGGTAACCGGGTCACGTGGGGACCCCGGACCCAGGTCACCGGGTCATGTCGGGACCCAGCCCGGGTCCCCGGGACGGGTTTTTACCCCAGCCGCAGATCACCGGGTCCTGTCGGGTACCCGGGTCGGGTCCCCTGCACAGGTCGGCACCCCGGCCCCGGGTCACGGGGTCATGTCGGGTCGCTGTCCCGGGTACCAGTGTCAGGTGACCACCCCGGCCCCGGGAGACGGAGTCATACCGGGTCCCCGGCCCGGGTCCCCGGGTTGCATCGGGACAAAAGCACCGGATCACTGGATCACGTGGGGGCCCGGGCCCGGGTCCCCGGGTTGCATCGGGACACCAGCGAAGAATCAACGGGTCCTGTCGGGTCCCCGGCCCGGGTCCCCTGGACAGGTCGTTAACCCGGCCCCAGGTCACCGGGTCATGTCGCGCACCCGGCCTGGTTCCCAGGTTCCGGTGACCACCCCGGCACCAGGATCCCGGGTCACGTGGGGAACCCGGACCCAGGTCAGCAGGTCACGTGGGGACACCGGCCCCAGGTAACCAAGGCAGGTCGGGACCCAGCCCGGGTCCCCGGGACGGGTTTTTACCCCAGCCGCAGATCACCGGGTCCTGTCGGGTCCCCGGCCCGGGTCCCCTGGACAGGTCGATAACCCGGCCCCAGGTCACCCGGTCATCTCGCGCACCCGGCCTGGTTCCCAAGTTCCGATGACCACCCCGGCACCAGGACCACGGGTCACGTGGGGACACCGGCCCCAGGTGACCGGGTCACGTGGGGTCACCGGCCCCAGGTCAGCGGGTCACGTGGGGACCCCGGCCCCAGGTCACCGGGTCACGTGTGGTCACCGGCCCCAGGTCAGAGGGTCACGTGGGGACCCCGGACCCAGGTCACCTGGTCATGTGTGGTACCCAGCGTGGTTCCCAGGTTCCGATGACCTCCCCGGCACCAGGACCCCGGGTCACGTGGGGTCACCGGCCCTAGGTGACCGGGTCACGTGGGGTCACCGGCCCCAGGTGACCGGGTCACGTGGGGTCACCGGCCCCAGGTCAGCGGGTCACGTGGGGACACCGGCCCAAGGTCAGAGGGTCACGTGGGGACCCCGGACCCAGGTCACCGGGTCATGTCGGGACCCAGCCCGGGTCCCGGGGACGGGTTTTTACCCCAGCCGCAGATCACCGGGTCCTGTCGGGTACCCGGGTCGGGTCCCCTGGACAGGTCGGCACCCCGGCCCCGGGTCACGGGGTCATGTCGGGTCGCTGTCCCGGGTACCAGTGTCAGGTGACCACCCCGGCCCCGGGAGAAGGAGTCATACCGGGTCCCCGGCCCGGGTCCCCGGGTTGCATCGGGACAAAAGCACCGGATCACTGGATCACGTGGGGGCCCGGGCCCGGGTCCCCGGGTTGCATCGGGACACCAGCGAAGGACCACCGGGTCCTGTCGGGTCCCCGGCCCGGGTCCCCTGGACAGGTCGTTAACCCGGCCCCAGGTCACCGGGTCATGTCGCGCACCCGGCCTGGTTCCCACGTTCCGGTGACCACCCCGGCACCAGGACCCCGGGTCCCGTTGGGACCCCGGCCCCAGGTGACCGGGTCACGTGGGGTCACCGGCCCCAGGTCAGCGGGTCACGTGGGGACACCGGCCCCAGGTCAGCGGGTCACGTGGCGACACCGGCCCCAGGTAACCGGGTCACGTGGGGACCCCGGCCCCAGGTCAGCGGGTCACGTGGGGACACCGGCCCCAGGTCAGAGGGTCACGCGGGGACCCCGGACCCAGGTTACCTGGTCATGTGTGGTACCCAGCCTGGTTCCCAGGTTCCGATGACCACCCCGGCACCAGGACTCCGGGTCACGTGGGGACACCGGCCCCAGGTGACCGGGTCACGTGGGGTCACCGGCCCCAGGTCAGCGGGTCACGTGGGGACACCGGCCCCAGGTGACCGGGTCACGTGGGGACACCGGCCCCGGGTCAGCGGGTCACGTTGGGACCCCGACACAAGGTCAGCGGGTCACGTGGGGACCCCGGCCCCAGGTGACCGGGTCACGTGGGGACACCGGCCCCAGGTCACCGGGTCACGTGGGGTCACCGGCCCCAGGTCAGCGGGTCACGTGGGGACTTCGGCCCCAGGTAACCAAGGCAGGTCGGGACCCAGCCCGGGTCCCCGGGACGGGTTTTTACCCCAGCCGCAGATCACCGGGTCCTGTCGGGTCCCCGGCCCGGGTCCCCTGGACAGGTCGATAACCCGGCCCCAGGTCACCCGGTCATCTCGCGCACCCGGCCTGGTTCCCAGGTTCCGATGACCACCCCGGCACCAGGACTCCGGGTCACGTGGGGACACCGGCCCCAGGTGACCGGGTCACGTGGGGTCACCGGCCCCAGGTCAGCGGGTCACGTGGGGACCCCTGCCCCAGGTCAGCGGGTCACGTGGGGTCACCGGCCCCAGGTCAGAGGGTCACGTGGGGACCCCGGACCCAGGTCACCTGGTCATGTGTGGTACCCAGCGTGGTTCCCAGGTTCCGATGACCTCCCGGGTACCAGGACCCCGGGTCACGTGGGGACACCGGCCCCAGGTCAGCGGGTCACGTGGGGTCACCGGCCCCAGGTCAGCGGGTCACGTGGGGACACCGGCCTTAGGTGACCGGGTCACGTGGGGACCCCGGACCCAGGTCACCTGGTCATGTGTGGTACCCAGCCTGGTTCCCAGGTTCCGATGACCTCCCCGGCACCAGGACCCCCGGTCACGTGGGGACACCGGTCCCATGTCCGGGTCACGTGGGGTCAACGGCCCCAGGTCAGCGGGTCACGTGGGGTCACCGGCCCCAGGTGACCGGGTCACGTGGGGACACCGGCCCCAGGTCAGCGGGTCACGTGGGGACCCCAGACCCAGGTCAGCGGGTCACGTGGGGTCACCGGCCCCAGGTAACCGGGTCATACCGAGTCCCCGGACCCAGGTCACCGGGTCAGTTCGGGACCCCGGACCCAGGTCGGGTCATGTCACGTCCCATGCCCGGGTCCCCGGGTTGGATTTTTACCCAGGCCCCGGGTCACAGGGTCATGTCGGGTCAACGGCCTGGGTACAAGGGTCTGGTGACCACCCCGACCCCAGGTCCCCGGGTCATGACGGGACACCGGACCAGGTCCCCGAGTCCGGTCGACACCACAGCCCCAGGTCACCGGGTCACGTCGGCACCCCGGAACCAGGTCACCGGGTCAGGTCGGGACCCAGCCCGGGTCCCCGGGACGGGTTTTTACCCCAGCCGCAGATCACCGGGTCCTGTCGGGTCCCCGTCCCGGGTCCCCTGGACAGGTCGTTAACCCGGCCCCAGGTAACCGGGTCATGTCGCGCACCCGGCCTGGTTCCCACGTTCCGGTGACCACCCCGGCACCAGGACCCCGGGTCCCGTGGGGACCCCGGACCCAGGTGACCGGGTCACGTGGGGACCCCGGCCCCAGGTCAGCGGGTCACGTGGGGACCCCGGCACCAGGTCAGCGGGTCACGTGGGGACACCGGCCCCAGGTGACTGGGTCACGTGGGGACACCGGCCCCAGGTGACCGGGTCACGTGGGGTCACCGGCCCCAGGTCACCGGGTCACGTGGGGACCCCGGCCCCAGGTCAGAGTGTCACGTGGGGTCACCGGCCCCAGGTCAGCGGGTCACGTGGGGACACCGGCCCCAGGTCAGAGGGTCACGCGGGGACCCCGTACCCAGGTTACCTGGTCATGTGTGGTACCCAGCCTGGTTCCCAGGTTCCGATGACCACCCCGGCACCAGGACTCCGGGTCATGTGGGGACCCCGGCCCCAGGTGACCGGGTCACGTGGGGACCCCGGCCCCAGGTCAGCGGGTCACGTGGGGTCACCGGCCCCAGGTCAGCGGGTCACGTGGGGACACCGGCCCCAGGTGACCGGGTCACGTGGGGACACCGGCCCCAGGTCAGCGGGTCACGTGGGGACACCGGCCCCAGGTAACCAAGGCAGGTCGGGACCCAGCCCGGGTCCCCGGGACGGGTTTTTACCCCAGCCGCAGATCACCGGGTCCTGTTGGGTCCCCGGCCCGGGACCCCTGGACAGGTCGATAACCCGGCCCCAGGTCACCCGGTCATCTCGCGCACCCGGCCTGGTTCCCAGGTTCCGATGACCACCCCGGCACCAGGACCCCGGGTCCCGTAGGGACACCGGCCCCAGGTGACCGGGTCACGTGGGGTCACCGGCCCCAGGTCAGCGGGTCACGTGGGGTCACCGTCCCCAGGTCAGCGGGTCACGTGGGGACACCGGCCCCAGGTGACCGGGTCACGTGGGGACACCGGCCCCAGGTCAGAGGGTCACGTGGGGACCAGGGACCCAGGTCACCTGGTCATGTGTGGTACCCAGCCTGGTTCCCAGGTTCCGATGACCTCCCCGGCACCAGGACCCCGGGTCACGTGGGGACACCGGCCCCAGGTGACCGGGTCACGTGGGGTCAACGGCCCCAGGTCAGCGGGTCACGTGGGGTCACCGGCCCAAGGTGACCGGGTCACATGGGGACCCCGGCCCCAGGTCAGCGGGTCACGTGGGGACACCGGCCCCAGGTGACCGGGTCACGTGGGGATACCTGCCTCAGGTCAGCGGGTCACGTGGGGACACCGGCCCCAGGTCAGCGGGTCACGTGGGGATCCCGGACCCAGGTCAGCGGGTCACGTGGGGACACCGGCCCCAGGTAACCGGGTCATACCGAGTCCCCGGACCCAGGTCACCGGGTCAGTTCGGGACCCCGGACCCAGGTCGGGTCATGTCACGTCCCAAGCCCGGGTCCCCGGGTTGGATTTTTACCCAGGCCCCGGGTCACAGGGTCATGTCGGGTCAAAGGCCTGGGTACAAGGGTCTGGTGACCACCCCGACCCCAGGTCCCCGGGTCATGACGGGACACCGGACCAGGTCCCCGAGTCCGGTCGACACCACAGCCCCAGGTCACCGGGTCACGTCGGCACCCCGGAACCAGGTCACCGGGTCATGTCGGGACCCAGCCCGGGTCCCCGGGACAGGTTTTTACCCCAGCCGCAGATCACCGGGTCCTGTCGGGTACCCGGGTCGGGTCCCCTGCACAGGTCGGCACCCCGGCCCCGGCTCACGGGGTCATGTCGGGTCGCTGTCCCGGGTACCAGTGTCAGGTGACCACCCCGGCCCCGGGAGACGGAGTCATACCGGGTCCCCGGCCCGGGTTCCCGGGTTGCATCGGGACAAAAGCACCGGATCACTGGATCACGTGGGGGCCCGGGCCCGGGTCCCCAGGTTGCATCGGGACACCAGCGAAGGACCACCGGGTCCTGTCGGGTCCCCGGCCCGGGTCCCCTGGACAGGTCGTTAACCCGGCCCCAGGTCACCGGGTCATGTCGCGCACCCGGCCTGGTTCCCAGGTTCCGATGACCACCCCGGCACCAGGACCCCGGGTCACGTGGGGACCCCGGCCCCAGGTGACCGGGTCACGTGGGGTCACCGGCCCCAGGTCAGCGGGTCACGTGGGGTCACCGGCCCCAGGTAAGCGGGTCACGTGGGGACACCGGCCCCAGGTGACCGGGTCACGTGGGGTCACCGGCCCCAGGTCAGCGGGTCACGTGGGGTCACCGGCCCCAGGTCAGCGGGTCAGGTGGGGTCACCGGCCCCAGGTCAGCGGGTCACATGGGGACCCCGGCCCCAGGTCAGCGGGTCACGTGGGGACACCGGCCCCAGGTGACCGGGTCACGTGGGGACACCGGCCCCAGGTAACCAAGGCAGGTCGGGACCCAGCCCGGGTCCCCGGGACGGGTTTTTACCCCAGCCGCAGATCACCGGGTCCTGTCGGGTCCCCGGCCCGGGTCCCCTGGACAGGTCGATAACCCGGCCCCAGGTCACCCGGTCATCTCGCGCACCCGGCCTGGTTCCCAGGTTCCGATGACCACCCCGGCACCAGGACCCCGGGTCACGTGGGGACACCGGCCCCAGGTGACCGGGTCACGTGGGGTCACCGCCCCCAGGTCAGCGGGTCACGTGGGGACCCCGGCCCCACGTCACCGGATCACGTGGGGTCACCGGCCCCAGGTCAGCGGGTAACGTGGGGACCCCGGCCCCAGGTCAGCGGGTCACGTGGGGACACCGGCCCCAGGTGACCGGGTCACGTGGGGACACCGGCCTCAGGTCAGCGGGTCACGTGGGGACACCGGCCCCAGGTCAGCGGGTCACGTGGGGACCCCGGACCCAGGTCAGCGGGTCACGTGGGGACACCGGCCCCAGGTAACCGGGTCATACCGAGTCCCCGGACCCAGGTCACTGGGTCAGTTCGGGACCCCGGACCCAGGTCGGGTCATGTCACGTCCCATGCCCGGGTCCCCGGGTTGGATTTTTACCCAGGCCCCGGGTCACAGGGTCATGTCGGGTCAACGGCCTGGGTACAAGGGTCTGGTGACCACCCCGACCCCAGGTCCCCGGGTCATGACGGGACACCGGACCAGGTCCCCGAGTCCGGTCGACACCACAGCCCCAGGTCACCGGGTCACGTCGGCACCCCGGAACCAGGTCACCGGGTCATGTCGGGACCCAGCCCGGGTCCCCGGGACGGGTTTTTACCCCAGCCGCAGATCACCGGGTCCTGTCGGGTACCCGGGTCGGGTCCCCTGGACAGGTCGGCACCCCGGCCCCGGGTCACGGGGTCATGTCGGGTCGCTGTCCCGGGTACCAGTGTCAGGTGACCACCCCGGCCCCGGGAGACGGAGTCATACCGGGTCCCCGGCCCGGGTCCCCGGGTTGCATCGGGACAAAAGCACCGGATCACTGGATCACGTGGGGGCCCGGGCCCGGGTCCCCGGGTTGCATCGGGACACCAGCGAAGGACCACCGGGTCCTGTCGGGTCCCCGGCCCGGGTCCCCTGGACAGGTCGTTAACCCGGCCCCAGGTCACCGGGTCATGTCGCGCACCCGGCCTGGTTTCCACGTTCCGGTGACCACCCCGGCACCAGGACCCCGGGTCCCGTGGGGTCACCGGCCCCAGGTGACCGGGTCACGTGGGGTCACCGGCCCCAGGTCAGCGGGTCACGTGGGGACACCGGCCCCAGGTGACCGGGTCACGTGGGGACACCGGCCCCAGGTAACCGGGTCACGTGGGGACCCCGGACCCAGGTCACCGGGTCATGTCGGGACCCAGCCCGGGTCCCCGGGACGGGTTTTTACCCCAGCCGCAGATCACCGGGTCCTGTCGGGTACCCGGGTCGGGTCCCCTGGACAGGTCGGCACCCCGGCCCCGGGTCACGGGGTCATGTCGGGTCGCTGTCCCGGGTACCAGTGTCAGGTGACCACCCCGGCCCCGGGAGACGGAGTCATACCGGGTCCCCGGCCCGGGTCCCCGGGTTGCATCGGGACAAAAGCACCGGATCACTGGATCACGTGGGGGCCCGGGCCCGGGTCCCCGGGTTGCATCGGGACACCAGCGAAGAATCAACGGGTCCTGTCGGGTCCCCGGCCGGGGTCCCCTGGACAGGTCGTTAACCCGGCCCCAGGTCACCGGGTCATGTCGCGCACCCGGCCTGGTTCCCAGGTTCCGGTGACCACCCCGGCACCAGGATCCCGGGTCACGTGGGGAACCCGGACCCAGGTCAGCGGGTCACGTGGGGACACCGGCCCCAGGTCACCGCGTCAGGTCGGGACCCCGAACCCAGGTCCACGAGTCCGTCGACACCACAGCCCCGGGTCACCGGGTCGTGTCGGGTAACCGGCCTGGTTCCAAGGTTCCGATGACCACCCCGGAACCAGGACCCCGGGTCACGTGGGGACACCGGCCCCAGGTCACCGGGTCACGTGGGGACACCGGCCCCAGGTCACCGGGTCACGTGGGGACCACGGCCCCAGGGCAGAGGGTCACGTGGGGTCACCGGCCCCAGGTCAGAGGGTCACGCGTGGACCCCAGACCCAGGTCACCTGGTCATGTGTGGTACCCAGCCTGGTTCCCAGGTTCCGATGACCACCCCGGCACCAGGACCCCAGGTCACGTGGGGACCCCGGCCCCAGGTGATCGGGTCACGTGGGGTTACCGGCCCCAGGTCAGCGGGTCACGTGGTGTCACCGGCCCCAGGTCAGCGGGTCACGTGGGGACACCAGCCCCAGGTGACCGGGTCACGTGGGGTCACCGGCCCCAGGTCAACGGGTCACGTGGGGACCCCGGCCCCAGGTCAGCGGGTCACGTGGGGTCACCGGCCCCAGGTCAGCGGGTCACGTGGGGACCCCGGACCCAGGTCACCTGGTCATGTGTGGTACCCAGCGTGGTTCCCAGGTTCCGGTTACCACCCCGGCACCAGGACCCCGGGTCACGTGGGGACCCCGGACCCAGGTCAGCGGGTCACGTGGGGACACCGGCCCCAGGTCACCGCGTCAGGTCAGGACCCCGAACCCAGGTCCACGAGTCCGTCGACACCACAGCCCCGGGTCACCGGGTGGTGTCGGGTAACCGGCCTGGTTCCAAGGTTCCGATGACCACCCCGGCACCAGGACCCCGGGTCACGTGGGGACACCGGCCCCAGGTGACCGGGTCACGTGGGGACACCGGCCTCAGGTCAGCGGGTCATGTGGGGACACCGGCCCCAGGTCACCGGGTCACGTGGGTCACCGGCCCCAGGTCAGAGGGTCACGTGGGGACCCCGGACCCAGGTCACCTGGTCATGTGTGGTACCCAGCGTGGTTCCCAGGTTCCGATGACCTCCCCGGCACCAGGACCCCGGGTCACGTGGGGACACCGGCCCCAGGTCAGCGGGTCACGTGGGGTCACCGGCGCCAAGTCAGCGGGTCACGTGGGGTCACCGGCCCCAGGTCAGCGGGTCACGTGGGGACACCGGCCCCAGGTCAGAGGGTCACGTGGGGACCCCGGACCCAGGTCACCTGGTCATGTGTGGTACCCAGCCTGGTTCCCAGGTTCCGATGACCTCCCCGGCACCAGGACCCCCGGTCATGTGGGGACACCGGCCCCAGGTGACCGGGTCACGTGGGGTCACCGGCCCCAGGTCAGCGGGTCACGTGGGGTCACCGGCCCCAGGTCAGCGGGTCACGTGGGGACACCGGCCCCAGGTGACCGGGTCACGTGGGGTCACCGGCCCCAGGTCAGCAGGTCACGTGGGGACACTGGCCCCAGGTCACCGGGTCACGTCGGCACCCCGGAACCAGGTCACCGGGTCATGTCGGGACCCAGCCCGGGTCCCCGGGACGGGTTTTTACCCCAGCCGCAGATCACCGGGTCCTGTCGGGTACCCGGGTCGGGTCCCCTGGACAGGTCGGCACCCCGGCCCCGGGTCACGGGGTCATGTCGGGTCGCTGTCCCGGGTACCCGTGTCAGGTGACCACCCCGGCCCCGGGAGACGGAGTCATACCGGGTCCCCGGCCCGGGTCCCCGGGTTGCATCGGGACAAAAGCACCGGATCACTGGATCACGTGGGGATCGGGCCCGGGTCCCCGGGTTGCATCGGGACACCAGCGAAGGACCACCGGGTCCTGTCGGGTCCCCGGCCCGGGTCCCCTGGACAGGTCGTTAACCCGGCCCCAGGTCACCGGGTCATGTCGCGCACCCGGCCTGGTTCCCACGTTCCGGTGACCACCATGGCACCAGGACCCCGGGTCCGTGGGGACCCCGGCCCCAGGTGACCGGGTCACGTGAGGTCATGGGCCCCAGTTCAGCGGTTCACGTGGGGTCACCGGCCCCAGGTCAGCGGGTCACGTGGGGACACCGGCCCCAGGTGACCGGGTCACGTGGGGACACCGGCCCCAGGTCACCACGTCAGGTCGGGACCCCGAACCCAGGTCCACGAGTCCGTCGACACCACAGCCCCGGGTCACCGGGTCGTGTCGGGTAACCGGCCTGGTTCCCAGGTTCCGATGACCACCCCGGCACCAGGACCCCGGGTCACGTGGGGACACCGGCCCCAGGTGACCGGGTCACGTGGGGTCACCGGCCCCAGGTCAGCGGGTCACGTGGGGTCACCGGCCCCAGGTCAGCGGGTCACGTGGGGACACCGGCCCCAGGTGACCGGGTCACGTGGGGACACCGGCCCCAGGTCAGCAGGTCACGTGGGGACCCCGGCCCCAGGTCAGCGGGTCACGTGGGGACACCGGCCCCAGGTGACCGGGTCACGTGGGGACCCCGGCCCCAGGTCAGCGGGTCACGTGGGGACACCGGCCCCAGGTAACCAAGGCAGGTCGGGACCCAGCCCGGGTCCCCGGGACGGGTTTTTACCCCAGCCGCAGATCACCGGGTCCTGTCGGGTCCCCGGCCCGGGTCCCCTGGACAGGTCGATAACCCGGCCCCAGGTCACCCGGTCATCTCGCGCACCCGGCCTGGTTCCCAGGTTCCGATGACCACCCCGGCACCAGGACCCCGGGTCACGTGGGGACACCGGCCCCAGGTGACCGGGTCACGTGGGGTCACCGGCCCCAGGTCAGCAGGTCACGTGGGGACCCCGGCCCCAGGTGACCGGGTCACGTGGGGTCACCGGCCCCAGGTCAGAGGGTCACGTGGGGACCCCGGACCCAGGTCACCTGGTCATGTGTGGTACCCAGCGTGGTTCCCATGTTCCGATGACCTCCCCGGCACCAGGGCCCCGGGTCACGTGGGGACACCGGCCCCAGGTGACTGGGTCACGTGGGGTCACCGGCCCCAGGTCAGCGGGTCACGTGGGGTCACCGGCCCCAGGTCAGCGGGTCACGTGGGGACACCGGCCCCAGGACCCCGGGTCACGTGGGGACACCGGCCCCTGGTTACCGGGTCACGTGGGGACACCGGCCCCAGGTCACCGGGTCACGTGGGGACCCCGGCCCCAGGTCAGCGGGTCACGTGGGGTCACCGGCCCCAGGTCAGCGGGTCACGTGGGGACACCGGCCCCAGGTGACCGGGTCACGTGGGGACCCCGGCCCCAGGTCAGCGGGTCACGTTGGGACACCGGCCCCAGGTGACCGGGTCACGTGGGGACACCGGCCCCAGGTCACCGGGTCACGTGGGGACCCCGGCCCCAGGTCAGCGGGTCACGTGGGGACACCGGCCCCAGGTCACCGGGTCACGTGGGGACACCGGCCCCAGGTAACCAAGGCAGGTCGGGACACAGCCCGGGTCCCCGGGACGGGTTTTTACCCCAGCCGCAGATCACCGGGTCCTGTCGGGTCCCCGGCCCGGGTCCCCTGGACAGGTCGATAACCCGGCCCGAGGTCACCCGGTCATGTCGCGCACCCGGCCTGGTTCCCAGGTTCCGATGACCACCCCGGCACCAGGACCCCGGGTCACGTGGGGACCCCGGCCCCAGGTGACCGGGTCACGTGGGGACACCGGCCCCAGGTCAGCGGGTCACGTGGGGACACCGGCCCCAGGTAACCGGGTCATACCGAGTCCCCGGACCCAGGTCACCGGGTCAGTTCGGGACCCCGGACCCAGGTCGGGTCATGTCACGTCCCATGCCCGGGTCCCCGGGTTGGATTTTTACCCAGGCCCCGGGTCACAGGGTCATGTCGGGTCAACGGCCTGGGTACAAGGGTCTGGTGACCACCCCGACCCCACGTCCCCGGGTCATGACGGGACACCGGACCAGGTCCCCGAGTCCGGTTGACACCACAGCCCCAGGTCACCGGGTCACGTCGGCACCCCGGAACCAGGTCACCGGGTCATGTCGGGACCCAGCCCGGGTCCCCGGGACGGGTTTTTACCCCAGCCGCAGATCACCGGGTCCTGTCGGGTACCCGGGTCGGGTCCCCTGGACAGGTCGGCACCCCGGCCCCGGGTCACGGGGTCATGTCGGGTCGCTGTCCTGGGTACCAGTGTCAGGTGACCACCCCGGCCCCGGGAGAAGGAGTCATACCGGGTCCCCGGCCCGGGTCCCCGGGTTGCATCGGGACAAAAGCACCGGATCACTGGATCACGTGGGGGCCCGGGCCCGGGTCCCCGGGTTGCATCGGGACACCAGCGAAGGACCACCGGGTCCTGTCGGGTCCCCGGCCCGGGTCCCCTGGACAGGTCGTTAACCCGGCCCCAGGTCACCGGGTCATGTCGCGCACCCGGCCTGGTTCCCACGTTCCGGTGACCACCCCGGCACCAGGACCCCGGGTCCCGTGGGGACCCCGGCCCCAGGTGACCGGGTCAAGTGGGGTCACCAGCCCCAGGTCAGCGGGTCACGTGGGGTCACCGGCCCCAGGTCAGCGGGTCACGTGGGGACACCGGCCCCAGGACCCCGGGTCACGTGGGGACACCGGCCCCTGGTGACCGGGTCACGTGGGGACCCCGGCCCCAGGTCACCGGGTCACGTGGGGACCCCGGCCCCAGGTCAGCGGGTCACGTGGGGTCACCGGCCCCAGGTCAGCGGGTCACGTGGGGACACCGGCCCCAGGTGACCGGGTCACGTGGGGACCCCGGCCCCAGGTCAGCGGGTCACGTTGGGACACCGGCCCCAGGTGACCGGGTCACGTGGGGACACCGGCCCCAGGTCACCGGGTCACGTGGGCACCCCGGCCCCAGGTCAGCGGGTCACGTGGGGACACCGGCCCCAGGTAACCAAGGCAGGTCGGGACACAGCCCGGGTCCCCGGGACGGGTTTTTACCCCAGCCGCAGATCATCGGGTCCTGTCGGGTCCCCGGCCCGGGTCCCCGGACAGGTCGATAACCCGGCCCGAGGTCACCCGGTCATGTCGCGCACCCGGCCTGGTTCCCAGGTTCCGATGACCACTCCGGCACCAGGACCCCGGGTCACGTGGGGACCCCGGCCCCAGGTGACCGGGTCACGTGGGGACACCGGCCCCAGGTCAGCGGGTCACGTGGGGACACCGGCCCCAGGTAACCGGGTCATACCGAGTCCCCGGACCCAGGTCACCGGGTCAGTTCGGGACCCCGGACCCAGGTCGGGTCATGTCACGTCCCATGCCCGGGTCCCCGGGTTGGATTTTTACCCAGGCCCCGGGTCACAGGGTCATGTCGGGTCAACGGCCTGGGTACAAGGGTCTGGTGACCACCCCGACCCCAGGTCCCCGGGTCATGACGGGACACCGGACCAGGTCCCCGAGTCCGGTTGACACCACAGCCCCAGGTCACCGGGTCACGTCGGCACCCCGGAACCAGGTCACCGGGTCATGTCGGGACCCAGCCCGGGTCCCCGGGACGGGTTTTTACCCCAGCCGCAGATCACCGGGTCCTGTCGGGTACCCGGGTCGGGTCCCCTGGACAGGTCGGCATCCCGGCCCCGGGTCACGGGGTCATGTCGGGTCGCTGTCCTGGGTACCAGTGTCAGGTGACCACCCCGGCCCCGGGAGAAGGAGTCATACCGGGTCCCCGGCCCGGGTCCCCGGGTTGCATCGGGACAAAAGCACCGGATCACTGGATCACGTGGGGGCCCGGGCCCGGGTCCCCGGGTTGCATCGGGACACCAGCGAAGGACCACCGGGTCCTGTTGGGTCCCCGGCCCGGGTCCCCTGGACAGGTCGTTAACCCGGCCCCAGGTCACCGGGTCATGTCGCGCACCCGGCCTGGTTCCCACGTTCCGGTGACCACCCCGGCACCAGGACCCCGGGTCCCGTGGGGACCCCGGCCCCAGGTGACCGGGTCAAGTGGGGTCACCAGCCCCAGGTCAGCGGGTCACGTGGGGTCACCGGCCCCAGGTCAGCAGGTCACGTGGGGACACCGGCCCCAGGTGACCGGGTCACGTGGGGACACCGGCCCCAGGTCACCGCGTCAGGTCGGGACCCCGAACCCAGGTCCACGAGTCCGTCGACACCACAGCCCCGGGTCACCGGGTCGTGTCGGGTAACCGGCCTGGTTCCCAGGTTCCGATGACCACCCCGGCACCAGGACCCCGGGTCACGTGGGGACACCGGCCCCAGGTGACCGGGTCACGTGGGGTCACCGGCCCCATGTCAGCGGGTCACGTGGGGTCACCGGCCCCAGGTCAGCGGGTCACGTGGGGACACCGGCCCCAGGTGACCGGGTCACGTGGGGACACCGGCCCCAGGTCAGAGGGTCACGTGGGGACCCCGGCCCCAGGTCAGCGGGTCACGTTGGGACACCGGCCCCAGGTGACCGGGTCACGTGGGGACACCGGCCCCAGGTCACCGGGTCACGTGGGGACCCCGGACCCAGGTCAGCGGGTCACGTGGGGACACCGGCCCCAGGTCAGCGGGTCACGTGGGGACACCGGCCCCAGGTAACCAAGGCAGGTCGGGACCCAGCCCGGGTCCCCGGGACGGGTTTTTACCCCAGCCGCAGATCACCGGGTCCTGTCGGTTCCCCGGCCCGGGTCCCCTGGACAGGTCGATAACCCGGCCCCAGGTCACCCGGTCATCTCGCGCACCCGGCCTGGTTCCCAGGTTCCGATGACCACCCCGGCACCAGGACCCCGGGTCACGTGGGGACACCGGCCCCAGGTGACCGGGTCACGTGGGGTCACCGTCCCCAGGTCAGCGGGTCACGTGGGGACCCCGGCCCCAGGTCACCGGGTCACGTGGGGTCACCGGCCCCAGGTCAGAGGGTCACGTGGGGACCCCGGACCCAGGTCACCTGGTCATGTGTGGTACCCAGCGTGGTTCCCAGGTTCCGATTACCTCCCCGGCACCAGGACCCCGGGTCACGTGGGGACACCGGCCCCAGGTCAGAGGGTCACGTGGGGACACCGGCCCCAGGTCACCGGGTCACGTGGGGACCCCGGCCCCATGTCAGCGGGTCACGTGGGGTCACCGGCCCCAGGTCAGAGGGTCACGTGGGAACCCCGGACCCAGGTCACCTAGTCATGTGTGGCACCGAGCCTGGTTCCAAGGTTCCGATGACCATCCCGGCACCAGGACCCCGGGTCACGTGGGGACACCGGCCTCAGGTGACCGGGTCACGTGGGGACCCCGGCCCCAGGTCAGCGGGTCACGTGGGGACACCGGCCCCAGGTCAGAGGGTCACGTGGGGACCCCGGACCCAGGTCAGCGGGTCACGTGGGGACCCCGGCCCCAGGTCAGAGGGTCACGTGGGGACACCGGCCCCAGGTGACCGGGTCAAGTGGGGACCCCGGCCTCAGGTGACCGGGTCACGTGGGGACACCGGCCCCAGGTCACCGGGTCACGTGGGGACCCCGGCCCCAGGTCACCGGGTCACGTGGGGACCCCGGCCCCAGGACCCCGGGTCACGTGGGGACCCCGGCCACAGGTGACCGGGTCACGTGGGGACACCGGCCCCAGGTCACCGGGTCACGTGGGGTCACCGGCCCCAGGTCAGCGGGTCACGTGGGGACACCGGCCCCAGGTGACCGGGTCACGTGGGGACACCGGCCCCAGGTCACCGGGTCACGTCGGCACCCCGGAACCAGGTCACCGGGTCATGTCGGGACCCAGCCCGGGTCCCCGGGACGGGTTTTTACCCCAGCCACAGATCACCGGGTCCTGTCGGGTACCCGGGTCGGGTCCCCTGGACAGGTCGGCACCCCGGCCCCGGGTCACGGGGTCATGTCGGGTCGCTGTCCCGGGTACCAGTGTCAGGTGACCACCCCGGCCCCGGGAGACGGAGTCATACCGGGTCCCCGGCCCGGGTCCCCGGGTTGCATCGGGACAAAAGCACCGGATCACTGGATCACGTGGGGGCCCGGGCCCGGGTCCCCGGGTTGCATCGGGACACCAGCGAAGGACCACCGGGTCCTGTCGGGTCCCCGGCCCGGGTCCCCTGGACAGGTCGTTAACCCGGCCCCAGGTCACCGGGTCATGTCGCGCACCCGGCCTGGTTCCCAGGTTCCGGTGACCACCCTGGCACCAGGACCCCGGGTCACGTGGGGACACCGGCCCCAGGTGACCGGGTCACGTGGGGTCACCGGCCCCATGTCAGCGGGTCACGTGGGGTCACCGGCCCCAGGTCAGCGGGTCACGTGGGGACACCGGCCCCAGGTGACCGGGTCACGTGGGGACACCGGCCCCAGGTCAGAGGGTCACGTGGGGACCCCGGCCCCAGGTCAGCGGGTCACGTTGGGACACCGGCCCCAGGTGACCGGGTCACGTGGGGACACCGGCCCCAGGTCACCGGGTCACGTGGGGACCCCGGCCCCAGGTCAGCGGGTCACGTGGGGACACCGGCCCCAGGTCAGCGGGTCACGTGGGGACACCGGCCCCAGGTAACCAAGGCAGGTCGGGACCCAGCCCGGGTCCCCGGGACGGGTTTTTACCCCAGCCGCAGATCACCGGGTCCTGTCGGTTCCCCGGCCCGGGTCCCCTGGACAGGTCGATAACCCGGCCCCAGGTCACCCGGTCATCTCGCGCACCCGGCCTGGTTCCCAGGTTCCGATGACCACCCCGGCACCAGGACCCCGGGTCACGTGGGGACACCGGCCCCAGGTGACCGGGTCACGTGGGGTCACCGTCCCCAGGTCAGCGGGTCACGTGGGGACCCCGGCCCCAGGTCACCGGGTCACGTGGGGTCACCGGCCCCAGGTCAGAGGGTCACGTGGGGACCCCGGACCCAGGTCACCTGGTCATGTGTGGTACCCAGCGTGGTTCCCAGGTTCCGATGACCTCCCCGGCACCAGGACCCCGGGTCACGTGGGGACACCGGCCCCAGGTCAGAGGGTCACGTGGGGACACCGGCCCCAGGTAACCGGGTCACGTGGGGACCCCGGCCCCATGTCAGCGGGTCACGTGGGGTCACCGGCCCCAGGTCAGAGGGTCACGTGGGAACCCCGGACCCAGGTCACCTAGTCATGTGTGGCACCGAGCCTGGTTCCAAGGTTCCGATGACCATCCCGGCACCAGGACCCCGGGTCACGTGGGGACACCGGCCTCAGGTGACCGGGTCACGTGGGGACACCGGCCCCAGGTCACCGGGTCACGTGGGGACCCCGGCCCCAGGTCAGCGGGTCACGTGGGGACACCGGCCCCAGGTCAGAGGGTCACGTGGGGACCCCGGACCCAGGTCAGCGGGTCACGTGGGGACCCCGGCCCCAGGTCAGAGGGTCACGTGGGGACACCGGCCCCAGGTGACCGGGTCACGTGGGGACCCCGGCCTCAGGTGACCGTGTCACGTGGGGACACCGGCCCCAGGTCACCGGGTCACGTGGGGACCCCGGCCCCAGGTCACCGGGTCACGTGGGGACCCCGGCCCCAGGACCCCGGGTCACGTGGGGACCCCGGCCCCAGGTGACCGGGTCACGTGGGGACACCGGCCCCAGGTCACCGGGTCACGTGGGGTCACCGGCCCCAGGTCAGCGGGTCACGTGGGGACACCGGCCCCAGGTGACCGGGTCACGTGGGGACACCGGCCCCAGGTCACCGGGTCACGTCGGCACCCCGGAACCAGGTCACCGGGTCATGTCGGGACCCAGCCCGGGTCCCCGGGACGGGTTTTTACCCCAGCCACAGATCACCGGGTCCTGTCGGGTACCCGGGTCGGGTCCCCTGGACAGGTCGGCACCCCGGCCCCGGGTCACGGGGTCATGTCGGGTCGCTGTCCCGGGTACCAGTGTCAGGTGACCACCCCGGCCCCGGGAGACGGAGTCATACCGGGTCCCCGGCCCGGGTCCCCGGGTTGCATCGGGACACCAGCGAAGGACCACCGGGTCCTGTCGGGTCCCCGGCCCGGGTCCCCTGGACAGGTCGTTAACCCGGCCCCAGGTCACCGGGTCATGTCGCGCACCCGGCCTGGTTCCCAGGTTCCGGTGACCACCCCGGCACCAGGACCCCGGGTCCCATGGGGACACCGGCCCCAGGTGACCGGGTCACGTGGGGTCACCGGCCCCAGGTCAGCGGGTCACGTGGGGTCACCGGCCCCAGGTCAGCGGGTCACGTGGGGACACCGGCCCCAGGTCAGCGGGTCACATGGGGACACCGGCCCCAGGTCAGCAGGTCACGTGGGGACCCCGGCCCCAGGTTACCGGATCACGTGGGGACCCCGGCCCCAGGTCAGCGGGTCACGTGGGGTCACCGGCCCCAGGTCAGAGGGTCACGTGGGGACACCGGCCCCAGGTAACCGGGTCAGGTGGGGACCCCGGCCCCAGGTCAGCGGGTCACGTGGGGTCACCGGCCCCAGGTCAGAAGGTCACGTGGGGACCCCGGACCCAGGTCACCTAGTCATGTGTGGCACCCAGCCTGGTTCCAAGGTTCCGATGACCATCCCGGCACCAGGACCCCGGGTCACGTGGGGACACCTACCTTAGGTGACCGGGTCACGTGGGGACACCGGCCCCAGGTCACCGGGTTACGTGGGGACCCCGGCCCCAGGTCAGCGGGTCACGTGGGGACACCGGCCCCAGGTAACTGGGTCACGTGGGGACCCCGGCCCCAGGTCAGCGGGTCACGTGGTGTCACCGGCCCCAGGTCAGCGGGTCACGTGGGGACACCGGCCCCAGGTCAGCGGGTCACGTGGGGACCCCGGCCCCAGGTCAGCGGGTCACGTTGGGACACCGGCCCCAGGTGACCGGGTCACGTGGGGACACCGGCCCCAGGTCAGCAGGTTACGTGGGGACCCCGGCCCCAGGTCAGCGGGTCACGTGGGGACACCGGCCCCAGGTCAGCGGGTCACGTGGGGACACCGGCCCCAGGTAACCAAGGCAGGTCGGGACCCAGCCCGGGTCACCGGGACGGGTTTTTACCCCAGCCGCAGATCACCGGGTCCTGTCGGGTACCCGGGTCGGGTCCCCTGGACAGGTCGGCACCCCGGCCCCGGGTCACGGGGTCATGTCGGGTCGCTGTCCCAGGTACCAGTGTCAGGTGACCACCCCGGCCCCGGGAGACGGAGTCATACCGGGTCCCCGGCCCGGGTCCCCGGGTTGCATCGGGACAAAAGCACCGGATCACTGGATCACGTGGGGGCCCGGGCCCGGGTCCCCGGGTTGCATCGGGACACCAGCGAAGGACCACCGGGTCCTGTCGGGTCCCCGGCCCGGGTCCCCTGGACAGGTCGTTAACCCGGCCCCAGGTCACCGGGTCATGTCGCGCACCCGGCCTGGTTCCCAGGTTCCGGTGACCACCCCGGCACCAGGACCCCGGGTCCCGTGGGGACCCCGGACCCAGGTCAGCGGGTCACGTGGGGACACCGGCCCCAGGTCACCGCGTCAGGTCGGGACCCCGAACACAGGTCCACGAGTCCGTCGACACCACAGCCCCGGGTCACCGGGTCGTGTCGGGTAACCGGCCTGGTTCCAAGGTTCCGATGACCACCCCGGCACCAGGACCCCGGATCACGTGGGGACACCGGCCCCAGGTGACCGGGTCACGTGGGGACACCGGCCCCAGGTCACCGGGTCACGTGGGGACCCCGGCCCCAGGGCAGAGGGTCACGTGGGGTCACCGGCCCCAGGTCAGAGGGTCACGCGGGGACCCCGGACCCAGGTCACCTGGTCATGTGTGGTACCCAGCCTGGTTCCCAGGTTCCGATGACCACCCCGGCACCAGGACCCCGGGTCACGTGGGGACCCCGGCCCCAGGTGACCGGGTCACGTGGGGTCACCGGCCCCAGGTCAGCGGGTCACGTGGGGTCACCGGCCCCAGGTCAGCGGGTCACGTGGGGACACCGGCCCCAGGTGACCGGGTCACGTGGGGTCACCGGCCCCAGGTCAATGGGTCACGTGGGGACCCCGGCCCCAGGTCAGCGGGTCACGTGGGGTCACTGTCCCCAGGTCAGAGGGTCACGTGGGGACCCCGAACCCAGGTCACCTGGTCATGTGTGGTACCCAGCGTGGTTCCCAGGTTCCGGTGACCACCCCGGCACCAGGACCCCGGGTCACGTGGGGACACCGGCCCCAGGTGACCGGGTCACGTGGGGACACCGGCCCCAGGTCACCGGGTCACGTGGGGACCCCGGCCCCAGGTCAGCGGGTCACGTGGGGTCACCGGCCCCAGGTCAGAGGGTCACGCGGGGACCCCGGACCCAGGTCACCTGGTCATGTGTGGTACCCAGCCTGGTCCCCAGGTTCCGATGACCACCCCGGCACCAGGACCCCGGGTCACGTGGGGACCCCGGCCCCAGGTCAGCGGGTCACGTGGGTCACCGGCCCCAGGTCAGAGGGTCACGTGGGGACCCAGGCCCCAGGTCACCTGGTCATGTGTGGTACCCAGCGTGGTTCCCAGGTTCCGATGACCTCCCCGGCACCAGGACCCCGGGTCACGTGGGGACAACGGCCCCAGGTGACCGGGTCACGTGGGGACACAGGCCCCAGCTGACCGGGTCACGTGGGGTCACCGGCCCCAGGTGACCGGGTCACGTGGGGTCACCGGCCCCAGGTCAGCGGGTCACGTGGGGACACCGGCCCCAGGTCACCGGGTCACGTCGGCACCCCGGAACCAGGTCACCGGGTCATGTCGGGACCCAGCCCGGGTCCCCGGGACGGGTTTTTACCCAAGCCCCAGATCACCGGGTCCTGTCGGGTACCCGGGTCGGGTCCCCTGGACAGGTCGGCACCCCGGCCCCGGGTCACGGGGTCATGTCGGGTCGCTGTCCCGGGTACCAGTGTCAGGTGACCACCCCGGCCCCGGAAGAAGGAGTCATACCGGGTCCCCGGCCCGGGTCCCCGGGTTGCATCGGGACACCAGCGAAGGATCACCGGGTCCTGTCGGGTCCCCGGCCCGGGTCCCCTGGACAGGTCGTTAACCCGGCCCCAGGTCACCGGGTCATGTCGCGCACCCGGCCTGGTTCCCAGGTTCCGGTGACCACCCCGGCACCAGGACCCCGGGTCCCGTGGGGACCCCGGCCCCAGGTGACCGGGTCACGTGGGGACACCGGCCCCAGGTCACCGCGTCAGGTCGGGACCCCGAACCCAGGTCCACGAGTCCGTCGACACCACAGCCCCGGGTCACCGGGTCGTGTCGGGTAACCGGCCTGGTTCCCAGGTTCCGATGACCACCCCGGCACCAGGACCCCGGGTCACGTGGGGACACCGGCCCCAGGAGACCGGATCACGTGGGGACACCGGCCCCAGGTCAGCGGGTCACGTGGGGACCCCGGCCCCAGGTAACCGGGTCACGTGGGGACACCGGCCCCAGGTCAGAGGGTCACGTGGGGTCACCGGCCCCAGGTCAGCGGGTCACGTGGGGACACCGGCCCCAGATCAGAGCGTCATGCGGGGACCCCGGACCCAGGTTACCTGGTCATGTGTGGTACCCAGCCTGGTTCCCAGGTTCCGATGACCACCCCGGCACCAGGACTCCAGGTCACGTGGGGACCCCGGCCCCAGGTGACCGGGTCACGTGGGGTCACCGGCCCCAGGTCAGCGGGTCACGTGGGGACCCCGGCACCAGGTCAGCGGTCACGTGGGGACACCGGCCCCAGGTGACCGGGTCACGTGGGGACACCGGCCCCAGGTCAGCGGGTCACCTGGGGACCCCGGACCTAGGTCAGCGGGTCACGTGGGGACACCGGCCCCAGGTGACCGGGTCACGTGGGGACACCGGCCCCAGGTCAGCGGGTCACCTGGGGACCCCGGACCTAGGTCAGTGGGTCACGTGGGGACACCTGCCCCAGGTGACCGGGTCACGTGGGGACACTGGCCCCAGGTCAGAGGGTCACGTGGGGTCCCCGGACCCAGGTCACCTGGTCATGTGTGGTACCCAGCCTGGTTCCCAGGTTCCGATGACCTCCCCGGCACCAGGACCCCGGGTCATGTGGGGACACCGGCCCCAGTGACCGGGTCACGTGGGGTCAACGGCCCCAGGTCAGCGGGTCACGTGGGGACACCGGCCCCAGGTCACCGGGTCACGTGGGGACACCGGCCCCAGGTGACCGGGTCATGTGGGGTCACCGGCCCCAGGTCAGAGGGTCATTTGGGGACACCGGCCCCATGTCACCGGGTCACGTGGGGACCCCGGCCCCAGGTCAGCGGGTCACGTGGGGTCACCGGCCCCAGGTCAGAGGGTCACGTGGGGACCCTGGACCCAGGTCACCTGGTCATGTGTGGTACCCAGCGTGGTTCCCAGGTTCCGGTGACCACCCCGGCACCAGGACCCCGGGTCACGTGGGGACCCCGGACCCAGGTCAGCGGGTCACGTGGGGACACCGGCCCCAGGTCACCGCGTCAGGTTGGGACCCCGAACCCAGGTCCACGAGTCCGTCGATACCACAGCCCCGGGTCACCGGGTCGTGTCGGGTAACCGGCCTGGTTCCAAGGTTCCGATGACCACCCCGGCACCAGGACCCCGGGTCACGTGGGGACACCGGCCCCAGGTGACCGGGTCACGTGGGGACACCGGCCCCAGGTTACCGGGTCACGTGGGGACCCCGGCCCCAGGTCACCTGGTCATGTGTGGTACCCAGCCTGGTCCCCAGGTTCCGATGACCACCCCGGCACCAGGACCCCGGGTCACGTGGGGTCACCAGACCCAGGTCAGCGGGTCACGTGGGGACCCCGGCCCCAGGTCAGCGGGTCACGTGGGTCACCGGCCCCAGGTCAGAGGGTCACGTGGGGACCCCGGACCCAGGTCACCTGGTCATGTGTGGTACCCAGCGTGGTTCCCAGGTTCCGATGACCTCCCCGGCACCAGGACCCCGGGTCACGTGGGGACACCGGCCCCAGGTCAGCGGGTCACGTGGGGACACCGGCCCCAGGTCACCGGGTCACGTCGGCACCCCGGAACCAGGTCACCGGGTCATGTCGGGACCCAGCCCGGGTCCCCGGGACGGGTTTTTACCCCAGCCGCAGATCACCGGGTCCTGTCGGGTACCCGGGTCGGGTCCCCTGGACAGGTCGGCACCCCGGCCCCGGGTCACGGGGTCATGTCGGGTCGCTGTCCCGGGTACCAGTGTCAGGTGACCACCCCGGCCCCGGAAGAAGGAGTCATACCGGGTCCCCGGCCCGGGTCCCCGGGTTGCATCGGGACAAAAGCACCGGATCACTGGATCACGTAGGGTTCTGGGCCCGGGTCCCCGGGTTGCATCGGGACACCAGCAAAGGATCACCGGGTCCTGTCGGGTCCCCGGCCCGGGTCCCCTGGACAGGTCGTTAACCCGGCCCCAGGTCACCGGGTCATGTCGCGCACCCGGCCTGGTTCCCAGGTTCCGGTGACCACCCCGGCACCAGGACCCCGGGTCACGTGGGGACACCGGCCCCAGGTCACCGCGTCAGGTCGGGACCCCGAACCCAGGTATACGAGTCCGTCGACACAACAGCCCCGGGTCACCGGGTCGTGTCGGGTAACCGGCCTGGTTCCCAGGTTCCGATGACCACCCTGGCACCAGGACCCCGGTCACGTGGGGACCCCGGCCCCAGGTCAGCGGGTCACGTGGGGACACCTTCCCCAGGTCAGGGGGTCACGTGGGGACACCGGCCCCAGATCAGAGCGTAACGCGGGGACCCCGGACCCAGGTTACCTGGTCATGTGTGGTACCCAGCCTGGTTCCCAGGTTCCGATGACCACCCCGGCACCAGGACCCCGGGTCACGTGGGGACACCGGCCCCAGGTGACCGGGTCACGTGGGGTCACCGGCCCCAGGTCAGCGGGTCACGTGGGGACCCCGGCCCCAGGTGACCGGGTCACGTGGGGTCACCGGCCCCAGGTCAGCGGGTCACGTGGGGTAACCGGCCCCAGGTCAGCGGGTCACGTGGGGACACCTGCCCCAGGTGACCGGGTCACGTGGGGACACCGGCCCCAGGTCAGAGGGTCACGTGGGGTCCCCGGACCCAGGTCACCTGGTCATGTGTGGTACCCAGCCTGGTTCCCAGGTTCCGATGACCTCCCCGGCACCAGGACCCCGGGTCACGTGGGGACACCGGCCCCAGGTGACCGGGTCACGTGGGGTCAACGGCCCCAGGTCAGCGGGTCACGTGGGGTCTCCGGCCCCAGGTGACCGGGTCACGTGGCGACACCGGCCCCAGGTGACCGGGTCACGTGGGGTCACCGGCCCAAGGTCAGCGGGTCATTTGGGGACACCGGCCCCAGGTGACCGGGTCACGTGGGGACCCCGGCCCCAGGTCAGCGGGTCACGTGGGGACACCGGCCCCAGGTGACCGGGTCACGTGGGGACACCGGCCTCAGGTTAGAGGGTCACGTGGGGACACCGGCCCCAGGTCAGAGGGTCACGTGGGGACCCCGGACCCAGGTCAGCGGGTCACGTGGGGACACCGGCCCCAGGTGACCGGGTCACGTGGGGACACCGGCCCCAGGTCACCGGGTCACGTCGGCACCCCGGAACCAGGTCACCGGGTCATGTCGGGACCCAGCCCGGGTCCCCGGGACGGGTTTTTACCCCAGCCACAGATCACCGGGTCCTGTCGGGTACCCGGGTCGGGTCCCCTGGACAGGTCGGCACCCCGGCCCCGGGTCACGGGGTCATGTCGGGTCGCTGTCCCGGGTACCAGTGTCAGGTGACCACCCCGGCCCCGGGAGACGGAGTCATACCGGGTCCCCGGCCCGGGTCCCCGGGTTGCATCGGGACACCAGCGAAGGACCACCGGGTCCTGTCGGGTCCCCGGCCCGGGTCCCCTGGACAGGTCGTTAACCCGGCCCCAGGTCACCGGGTCATGTCGCGCACCCGGCCTGGTTCCCAGGTTCCGGTGACCACCCCGGCACCAGGACCCCGGGTCCCGTGGGGACCCCGGACCCAGGTCAGCAGGTCACGTGGGGACACCGGCCCCAGGTCACCGCGTCAGGTCGGGACCCCGAACCAAGTTCCACGAGTCCGTCGACACCACAGCCCCGGGTCACCGGGTCGTGTCGGGTAACCGGCCTGGTTCCCAGGTTCCGATGACCACCCCGGCACCAGGACCCCGGGTCACATGGGGACACCGGCCCCAGGTGACCAGGTCACGTGGGGTCACCGGCCCCAGGTCAGCGGGTCACGTGGGGACCCCGGCCCCAGGTCACCGGATCACGTGGGGTCACCGGCCCCAGGTCAGCGTGTCACGTGGGGACACCGGCCCCAGTTGACCGGGTCACATGGGGACACCGGCCCCAGGTCACCGCGTCAGGTCGGGACCCCGAACCCAGGTCCACGAGTCCGTCGACAGCACAGCCCCGGGTCACCGGGTCGTGTCGGGTAACCGGCCTGGTTCCCAGGTTCCGATGACCACCCCGGCACCAGGACCCCGGGTCACGTGGGGACACCGGCCCCAGGTCAGCGGGTCACGTGGGGACACCGGCCCCAGGTGACCGGGTCACGTGGGGACACCGGCCCCAAGTCACCGGGTCACGTCGGCACCCCGGACCCAGGTCACCGGGTCATGTCGGGACCCAGCCCGGGTCCCCGGGACGGGTTTTTACCCAAGCCCCAGATCACCGGGTCCTGTCGGGTACCCGGGTCGGGTCCCCTGGACAGGTCGGCACCCCGGCCCCGGGTCACGGGGTCATGTCGGGTCGCTGTCCCGGGTACCAGTGTCAGGTGACCACCCCGGCCCCGGAAGAAGGAGTCATACCGGGTCCCCGGCCCGGGTCCCCGGGTTGCATCGGGACAAAAGCACCGGATCACTGGATCACGTAGGGTTCCGGGCCCGGGTCCCCGGGTTGCATCGGGACACCAGCAAAGGATCACCGGGTCCTGTCGGGTCCCCGGCCCGGGTCCCCTGGACAGGTTGTTAACCCGGCCCCAGGTCACCGGGTCATGTCGCGCACCCGGCCTGGTTCCCAGGTTCCGGTGACCACCCCGGCACCAGGACCCCGGGTCACGTGGGGACACCGGCCCCAGGTCAGCGGGTCACGTGGGGACCCCGGACCCAGGTCAGCGGGTCACGTGGGGACACCGGCCCCAGGTCAGCGGGTCACGTGGGGTCAACGGCCCCAGGTCAGCGGGTCACGTGGGGTCTCCGGCCCCAGGTGACCGGGTCACGTGGCGACACCGGCCCCAGGTGACCGGGTCACGTGGGGTCACCGGCCCAAGGTCAGCGGGTCATTTGGGGACACCGGCCCCAGGTGACCGGGTCACGTGGGGACCCCGGCCCCAGGTCAGCGGGTCACGTGGGGACACCGGCCCCAGGTGACCGGGTCACGTGGGGACACCGGCCTCAGGTTAGAGGGTCACGTGGGGACACCGGCCCCAGGTCAGAGGGTCACGTGGGGACCCCGGACCCAGGTCAGCGGGTCACGTGGGGACACCGGCCCCAGGTCAGCGGGTCATGTGGGGACCCCGGCACCAGGTCAGCGGGTCACGTGGGGACACCGGCCCCAGGTGACCGGGTCACGTGGGGACCCCGGCCCCAGGTCAGCGGGTCACGTGGGGACCCCGGCCCCAGGTGACCGGGTCACGTGGGGTCACCGGCCCCAGGTCAGCGGGTCACGTGGGGTCACCGGCCCCAGGTCAGCGGGTCACGTGGGGACACCGGCCCCAGGTGACCGGGTCACGTGGGGACACTGGCCCCAGGTCAGAGGGTCACGTGGGGTCCCCGGACCCAGGTCACCTGGTCATGTGTGGTACCCAGCCTGGTTCCCAGGTTCCGATGACCTCCCCGGCACCAGGACCCCGGGTCACGTGGGGACACCGGCCCTAGGTGACCGGGTCACGTGGGGTCAACGGCCCCAGGTCAGCGGGTCACGTGGGGACACCGGCCCCAGGTCACCGCGTCAGGTCGGGACCCCGAACCCAGGTCAGCGGGTCACGTGGGGACCCCGGCCCCAGGTCAGCGGGTCACGTGGGGACACCGGCCCCAGGTGACCGGGTCACGTGGGGACACCGGCCTCAGGTCAGCGGGTCACGTGGGGACACCGGCCCCAGGTCAGCGGGTCACGTGGGGACCCCGGACCCAGGTCAGCGGGTCACGTGGGGACCCCGGCCCCAGGTCAGCAGGTCACGTGGGGACACCGGCCCCAGGTGACCGGGTCACGTGGGGACACCGGCCTCAGGTCAGCGGGTCACGTGGGGATACCGGCCCCAGGTCAGCGGGTCACGTGGGGACCCCGGACCCAGGTCAGCGGGTCACGTGGGGACACCGGCCCCAGGTAACCGGGTCATACCGAGTCCCCGGACCCAGGTCACCGGGTCAGTTCGGGACCCCGGTCCCAGGTCGGGTCATGTCACGTCCCATGCCCGGGTCCCCGGGTTGGATTTTTACCCAGGCCCCGGGTCACAGGGTCATGTCGGCTCAACGGCCTGGGTACAAGGGTCTGGTGACCACCCCGACCCCAGGTCCCCGGGTCATGACGGGACACCGGACCAGGTCCCCGAGTCCGGTCGACACCACAGCCCCAGGTCACCGGGTCACGTCGGCACCCCGGAACCAGGTCACCGGGTCATGTCGGGACCCAGCCCGGGTCCCCGGGACGGGTTTTTACCCCAGCCGCAGATCACCGGGTCCTGTCGGGTACCCGGGTCGGGTCCCCTGGACAGGTCGGCACCCCGGCCCCGGGTCACGGGGTCATGTCGGGTCGCTGTCCCGGGTACCAGTGTCAGGTGACCACCCCGGCCCCGGGAGACGGAGTCATACCGGGTCCCCGGCCCGGGTCCCCGGGTTGCATCGGGACAAAAGCACCGGATCACTGGATCACGTGGGGGCCCGGGCCCGGGTCCCCGGGTTGCATCGGGACACCAGCAAAGGACCAACGGGTCCTGTCGGGTCCCCGGCCCGGGTCCCCTGGACAGGTCGTTAACCCGGCCCCAGGTCACCGGGTCATGTCGCGCACCCGGCCTGGTTCCCAGGTTCCGGTGACCACCCCGGCACCAGGACCCCGGGTCCCGTGGGGACCCCGGACCCAGGTCAGCAGGTCACGTGGGGACACCGGCCCCAGGTCACCGCGTCAGGTCGGGACCCCGAACCAAGTTCCACGAGTCCGTCGACACCACAGCCCCGGGTCACCGGGTCGTGTCGGGTAACCGGCCTGGTTCCAAGGTTCCGATGACCACCCCGGCACCAGGACCCCGGGTCACATGGGGACACCGGCCCCAGGTGACCAGGTCACGTGGGGTCACCGGCCCCAGGTCAGCGGGTCACGTGGGGACCCCGGCCCCAGGTCACCGGATCACGTGGGGTCACCGGCCCCAGGTCAGCGTGTCACGTGGGGACACCGGCCCCAGTTGACCGGGTCACATGGGGACACCGGCCCCAGGTCACCGCGTCAGGTCGGGACCCCGAACCCAGGTCCACGAGTCCGTCGACAGCACAGCCCCGGGTCACCGGGTCGTGTCGGGTAACCGGCCTGGTTCCCAGGTTCCGATGACCACCCCGGCACCAGGACCCCGGGTCACGTGGGGACACCGGCCCCAGGTGACCGGGTCACGTGGGGTCACCGGCCCCAAGTCAGCGGGTCACGTGGGGACACCGGCCCCAAGTCACCGGGTCACGTCGGCACCCCGGACCCAGGTCACCGGGTCATGTCGGGACCCAGCCCGGGTCCCCGGGACGGGTTTTTACCCAAGCCCCAGATCACCGGGTCCTGTCGGGTACCCGGGTCGGGTCCCCTGGACAGGTCGGCACCCCGGCCCCGGGTCACGGGGTCATGTCGGGTCGCTGTCCCGGGTACCAGTGTCAGGTGACCACCCCGGCCCCGGAAGAAGGAGTCATACCGGGTCCCCGGCCCGGGTCCCCGGGTTGCATCGGGACAAAAGCACCGGATCACTGGATCACGTAGGGTTCCGGGCCCGGGTCCCCGGGTTGCATCGGAACACCAGCAAAGGATCACCGGGTCCTGTCGGGTCCCCGGCCCGGGTCCCCTGGACAGGTTGTTAACCCGGCCCCAGGTCACCGGGTCATGTCGCGCACCCGGCCTGGTTCCCAGGTTCCGGTGACCACCCCGGCACCAGGACCCCGGGTCACGTGGGGACACCGGCCCCAGGTCAGCGGGTCACGTGGGGACCCCGGACCCAGGTCAGCGGGTCACGTGGGGACACCGACCCCAGGTGACGGGGTCACGTAGGGACACCGGCCCCAGGTAACCAAGGCAGGTCGGGACCCAGCCCGGGTCCCCGGGACGGGTTTTTACCCCAGCCGCAGATCACCGGGTCCTGTCGGGTCCCCGGCCCGGGTCCCCTGGACAGGTCGATAACCCGGCCCCAGGTCACCCGGTCATCTCGCACACCCGGCCTGGTTCCCAGTTTCCGATGACCACCCCGGCACCAGGACCCCGGGTCACGTGGGGACACCGGCCCCAGGTGACCGGGTCACGTGGGGTCACCGGCCCCAGGTCACCGGGTCACGTGGGGACCCCGGCCCCAGGTCACCGGGTCACGTGGGGTCATCGGCCCCAGGTCAGAGGGTCACGTGGGGACCCCGGACCCAGGTCACCTGGTCATGTGTGGTACCCAGCGTGGTTCCCAGGTTCCGATTACCTCCCCGGCACCAGGGCCCCGGGTCACGTGGGGACACCGGCCCCAGGTGACTGGGTCACGTGGGGTCACCGGCCCCAGGTCAGCGGGTCACGTGGGGTCACCGGCCCCAGGTCAGCGGGTCACGTGGGGACACCGGCCCCAGGTGACCGGGTCACGTGGGGACACCAGCCCCAGGTCAGAGGGTCACGTGGGGACCCCGGAACCAGGTCACCGGGTCATGTCGGGACCCAGCCCGGGTCCCCGGGACGGGATTTTACCCCAGCCGCAGATCACCGGGTCCTGTCGGGTACCCGGGTCGGGTCCCCTGGACAGGTCGGCACCCCGGCCCCGGGTCACGGGGTCATGTCGGGTCGCTGTCCCGGGTACCAGTGTCAGGTGACCACCCCGGCCCCGGGAGACGGAGTCATACTGGGTCCCCGGCCCGGGTCCCCGGGTTGCATCGGGACAAAAGCACCGGATCACTGGATCACGTGGGGGCCCGGGCCCGGGTCCCCGGGTTGCATCGGGACACCAGCGAAGGATCACCGGGTCCTGTCGGGTCCCCGGCCCGGGTCCCCTGGACAGGTCGTTAACCCGGCCCCAGGTCACCGGGTCATGTCGCACACCCGGCCTGGTTCCCAGGTTCCGGTGACCACCCCGGCACCAGGACCCCGGGTCACGTGGGGACCCCGGACCCAGGTCAGCGGGTCACGTGGGGACACCGGCCCCAGGTCACCGCGTCAGGTCGGGACCCCGAACCCAGGTCCACGAGTCCATCGACACCACAGCCCCGGGTCACCGGGTCGTGTCGGGTAACCGGCCTGGTTCCAAGGTTCCGATGACCACCCCGGCACCAGGACCCCGGGTCACGTGGGGACACCGGCCCCAGGTGACCGGGTCACGTGGGGACTCCGGCCCCAGGTCAGCGGGACACGTGGGGACCCCGGCCCCAGGTGACCGGGTCACGTGGGGACCCCGGCCCCAGGTCACCGGATCACGTGGGGTCACCGGCCCCAGGTCAGAGGGTCACGCGGGGACACCGGACCCAGGTCACCTGGTCATGTGTGGTACCCAGCCTGGTTCCCAGGTTCCGATGACCAACCCGGCACCAGGACCCCGGGTCACGTGGGGACACCGGCCCCAGGTCAGCGGGTCACGTGGGGACCCCGGCCCCAGGTCAGCGGGTCACGTGGGTCACCGGCCCCAGGTCAGAGGGTCACGTGGGGACCCCGGACCCAGGTCACCTGGTCATGTGTGGTACCCAGCGTAGTTCCCTGGTTCCGATGACCTCCCCGGCACCAGGACCCCGGGTCACGTGGGGACACCGGCCCCAGGTCAGCGGGTCACGTGGGGACACCGGCCCCAGGTCAGAGGGTCACGTGGGGACCCCGGACCCAGGTCACCTGGTCATGTGTGGTACCCAGCCTGGTTCCCAGGTTCCGATGACCTCCCCGGCACCAGGACCCCGGGTCACGTGGGGACACCGGCCCCAGGTGACCGGGTCACGTGGGGTCACCGGCCCCAGGTGACCGGGTCACGTGGGGTCACCGGCCCCAGGTCAGCGGGTCACGTGGGGACACCGGCCCCAGGTCACCGGGTCACGTCGGCACCCCGGAACCAGGTCACCGGGTCATGTCGGGACCCAGCCCGGGTCCCCGGGGCGGGTTTTTACCCAAGCCCCAGATCACCGGGTCCTGTCGAGTACCCGGGTCGGGTCTCCTGGACAGGTCGGCACCCCGGCCCCGGGTCACGGGGTCATGTCGGGTCGCTGTCCCGGGTACCAGTGTCAGGTGACCACCCCGGCCCCGGAAGAAGGAGTCATACCGGGTCCCCGGCCCGGGTCCCCGGGTTGCATCGGGACAAAAGCACCGGATCACTGGATCACGTGGGGTTCCGGGCCCGGGTCCCCGGGTTGCATCGGGACACCAGCGAAGGATCACCGGGTCCTGTCGGGTCCCCGGCACGGGTCCCCTGGACAGGTCGTTAACCCGGCCCCAGGTCACCGGGTCATGTCGCGCACCCGGCCTGGTTCCCAGGTTCCGGTGACCACCCCGGCACCAGGACCCCGGGTCACGTGGGGACACCGGCCCCAGGTGACCGGGTCACGTGGGGACACCGGCCCCAGGTCAGCGGGTCACGTGGGGACCCCGGCCCCAGGTCACCGGGTCACGTGGGGACACCGGCCCCAGGTCAGCGGGTCACGTGGGGACACCGGCCCCAGGTCAGAGGGTCACGCGGGGACCCCGGACCCAGGTTATCTGGTCATGTGTGGTACCCAGCCTGGTTCCCAGGTTCCGATGACCACCCCGGCACCAGGACCCCGGGTCCCGTGGGGACCCCGGCCCCAGGTCAGCGGGTCACGTGGGGTCACCGGCCCCAGGTCAGCGGGTCACGTGGGGACACCGGCCCCAGGTGACCGGGTCACGTGGGGACACCGGCCCCAGGTCAGCGGGTCACGTGGGGACCCCGGCACCAGGTCAGCGGGTCACGTGGGGACACCGGCCCCAGGTGACCGGGTCACGTGGGGACACCGGCCCCAGGTCAGCGGGTCACGTGGGGACCCTGGACCCAGGTCAGCGGGTCACGTGGGGACACCTGCCCCAGGTCAGCGGGTCGTGTGGGGACACCGGCCCCAGGTAACCAAGGCAGGTCGGGACCCAGCCCGGGTCCCCGGGACGGGTTTTTACCCCAGCCGCAGATCACCGGGTCCTGTCGGGTCCCCGGCCCGGGTCCCCTGGACAGGTCGATAACCCGGCCCCAGGTCACCCGGTCATCTCGCGCACCCGGCCTGGTTCCCAGGTTCCGATGACCATCCCGGCACCAGGACCCCGGGTCACGTGGGGACACCGGCCCCAGGTGACCGGGTCACGTGGGGTCACCGGCCCCAGGTCAGCGGGTCACGTGGGGACCCCGGCCCCAGGTCAGAGGGTCACGTGGGGTCACCGGCCCCAGGTCAGAGGGTCACGTGGGGACCCCGGACCCAGGTCAGTGGGTCACGTGGGGTCACCGGCCCCAGGTCAGCGGGTCACGTGGGGACACCGGCCCCAGGTGACCGGGTCACGTGGGGACACCGGCCCCAGGTCATCGGGTCACGTGGGGACCCCGGCCCCAGGTGACCGGGTCACGTGGGGTCAACGGCCCCAGGTCAGCGGGTCACGTGGGGACACCGGCCCCAGGTCAGCGGGTCACGTGGGGACACCGGCCCCAGGTCAGAGGGTCACGTGGGGACCCCATACCCAGGTGACCTGGTCACGTGTGGTACCCAGCCTGGTTCCCAGGTTCCGATGACCTCCCCGGCACCAGGACCCCGGGTCACGTGGGGACACCGGCCCCAGGTGACCGGGTCACGTGGGGTCAACGGCCCCAGGTCACCGGGTCACGTGGGGTCACCGGCCCCAGGTCACCGGGTCACGTGGGGACACCGGCCCCAGGTCAGCGGGTCACGTGGGGACCCCGGCCCCAGGTCAGCGGGTCACGTGGGTCACCGGCCCCAGGTCAGCGGGTCACGTGGGGACACCGGCCCCAGGTGACCGGGTCACGTGGGGTCACCGGCCCAAGGTCAGCGGGTCACGTGGGGTCACCGGCCCCAGGTCAGCGGGTCACGTGGGGACACCGGCCCCAGGTCAGAGGGTCACGTGGGGACCCCGGACCCAGGTCACCTGGTCATGTGTGGTACCCAGCCTGGTTCCCAGGTTCCGATGACCTCCCCGGCACCAGGACCCCGGGTCACGTGGGGACACCGGCCCCAGGTGACCGGGTCACGTGGGGTCACCGGCCCCAGGTGACCGGGTCACGTGGGGTCACCGGCCCCAGGTTGTCGGGTCACGTGGGGACACCGGCCCCAGGTGACCGGGTCACGTGGGGTCACCGGACCCAGGTGACCGGGTCACGTGGGGACACCGGCCGCAGGTCACCGGGTCACGTCGGCACCCCGGAACCAGGTCACCGGGTCATGTCGGGACCCAGCCCGGGTCCCCCGGACGGGTTTTTACCCAAGCCCCAGATCACCGGGTCCTGTCGGGTACCCGGGTCTGGTCCCCTGGACAGGTCGGCACCCCGGCCCCGGGTCACCGGGTCATGTCGGGTCGCTGTCCCGGGTACCAGTGTCAGGTGACCACCCCGGCCCCGGGAGACGGAGTCATACCGGGTCCCCGGCCCGGGTCCCCGGGTTGCATCGGGACAAAAGCACCGGATCACTGGATCACGTGGGGTTCCGGGCCCGGGTCCCCGGGTTGCATCGGGACACCAGCGAAGGATCACCGGGTCCTGTCGGGTCCCCGGCCCGGGTCCCCTGGACAGGTCGTTAACCCGGCCCCAGGTCACCGGGTCATGTCGCGCACCCGGCCTGGTTCCCACGTTCCGGTGACCACCCCGGCACCAGGACCCCGGGTCCCGTGGGGACCCTGGCCCCAGGTGACCGGGTCACGTGGGGTCACCGGCCCCAGGTCACCGCGTCAGGTCGGGACCCCGAACCCAGGTCCACGAGTCCGTCGACACCACAGCCCCGGGTCACCGGGTCGTGTCGGTTAACCGGCCTGGTTCCCAGGTTCCGATGACCACCCCGGCACCAGGACCCCGGGTCACGTGGGGACACCGGCCCCAGGTCAGCGGGTCACGTGGGGACACCGGCCCCAGGTCAGCGGGTCACGTGGGGACACCGGCCCCAGGTCAGCGGGTCACGCGGGGACCCCGGACCCAGGTTATCTGGTCATGTGTGGTACCCAGCCTGGTTCCCAGGTTCCGATGACCACCCCGGCACCAGGACCCCGGGTCCCGTGGGGACCCCGGCCCCAGGTCAGCGGGTCACGTGGGGTCACCGGCCCCAGGTCAGCGGGTCACGTGGGGTCACCGGCCCCAGGTCAGCGGGTCACGTGGGGACACCGGCCCCAGGTGACCGGGTCACGTTGGGTCACCGGCCCCAGGTCAGCGGGTCACGTGGGGACACTGGCCCCAGGTCACCGGGTCACGTGGGGACACCGGCCCCAGGTCAGCGGGTCACGTGGGGACCCCGGACCCAGGTCAGCGGGTCACGTGGGGACACCGGCCCCAGGTAACCGGGTCATACCGAGTCCCCGGACCCAGGTCACCGGGTCAGTTCGGGACCCCGGACCCAGGTCGGGTCATGTCACGTCCCATACCCGGGTCCCCGGGTTGGATTTTTACCCAGGCCCCGGGTCACAGGGTCATGTCGGCTCAACGGCCTGGGTACAAGGGTCTGGTGACCACCCCGACCCCAGGTCCCCGGGTCATGACGGGACACCGGACCAGGTCCCCGAGTCCGGTCGACACCACAGCCCCAGGTCACCGGGTCACGTCGGCACCCCGGAACCAGGTCACCGGGTCATGTCGGGACCCAGCCCGGGTCCCCGGGACGGGTTTTTACCCCAGCCGCAGATCACCGGGTCCTGTCGGGTACCCGGGTCGGGTCCCCTGGACAGGTCGGCACCCCGGCCCCGGGTCACGGGGTCATGTCGGGTCGCTGTCCCGGGTACCAGTGTCAGGTGACCACCCCGGCCCCGGGAGACGGAGTCATACCGGGTCCCCGGCCCGGGTCCCCGGGTTGCATCGGGACAAAAGCACCGGATCACTGGATCACGTGGGGTCCCGGGCCCAGGTCCCCGGGTTGCATCGGGACACCAGCGAAGGATCACCGGGTCCTGTCGGGTCCCCGGCCCGGGTCCCCTGGACAGGTCGTTAACACGGCCCCAGGTCACCGGGTCATGTCGCGCACCCGGCCTAGTTCCCAGGTTCCGGTGACCACCCCGGCACCAGGACCCCGGGTCACGTGGGGACACCGGCCCCAGGTGACCGGGTCACGTGGGGTCACCGGCCCCAGGTCAGCGGGTCACGTGGGGTCACCGGCCCCAGGTCAGCGGGTCACGTGGGGACACCGGCCCCAGGTGACCGGGTCACGTGGGGACCCCGGCCCCAGGTCAGCGGGTCACGTGGGGACCCCGGCCCCAGGTCAGCGGGTCACGTGGGGACACCGGCCCCAGGTGACCGGGTCACGTGGGGACCCCGGCCCCAGGTCAGCGGGTCACGTGGGGACACCGGCCCCAGGTAACCAAGGCAGGTCGGGACCCAGCCCGGGTCCCCGGGACGGGTTTTTACCCCAGCCGCAGATCACCGGGTCCTGTCGGGTCCCCGGCCCGGGTCCCCTGGACAGGTCGATAACCCGGCCCCAGGTCACCCGGTCATGTCGCGCACCCGGCCTGGTTCCCAGGTTCCGATGACCACCCCGGCACCAGGACCCCAGGTCACGTGGGGACACCGGCCCCAGGTCAGCGGGTCACGTGGGGACACCGGCCCCAGGTAACCGGGTCACGTGGGGACGCCGGCCCCAGGTCAGCGGGTCACGTGGGGTCACCGGCCCCAGGTCAGAGGGTCACGTGGGGACCCCGGACCCAGGTCACCTAGTCATGTGTGGTACCCCGCCTGGTTCCAAGGTTCCGATGACCACCCCGGCACCAGGACCCCGGGTCACGTGGGGACATCAACCCCAGGTCACCGGGTCACGTGGGGTCACCGGCCCCAGGTGACCGGGTCACGTGGGGTCACCGGCCCCAGGTCAGCGGGTCACGTGGGGACCCCGGCCCCAGGTCAGGGGGTCACGTGGGGACACCGGCCCCAGGTGACCGGGTCACGTGGGGACACCGGCCCCAGGTCACCGGGTCACGTGGGGACCCCGGACCCAGGTCAGCGGGTCACGTGGGGAAACCGGCCCCAGGTAACCAAGGCAGGTCGGGACCCAGCCCGGGTCCCCGGGACGGGTTTTTACCCCAGCCGCAGATCACCGGGTCCTGTCGGGTCCCCGGCCCGGGTCCCCTGGACAGGTCGATAACCCGGCCCCAGGTCACCCGGTCATCTCGCGCACCCGGCCTGGTTCCCAGGTTCCGATGACCACCCCGGCACCAGGACCCCGGGTCACGTGGGGACACCGGCCCCAGGTGACCGGGTCACGTGGGTTCACTGGCCCCACGTCAGCGGGTCAAGTGGGGACCCCCGCCCCAGGTCACCGGGTCACGTGGGGTCACCGGCCCCAGGTCAGAGGGTCACGTGGGGACCCCGGACCCAGGTCACCTGGTCATGTGTGGTACCCAGCGTGGTTCCCAGGTTCCGATGACCTCCCCGGCTCCAGGGCCCCGGGTCACGTGGGGACACCGGCCCCAGGTGACCGGGTCACGTGGGGTCACCGGCCCCAGGTCAGCGGGTCACGTGGGGTCACCGGCCCCAGGTCAGCGGGTCATGTCGGGACACCGGCCCCAGGTGACCGGGTCACGTGGGGACACCGGCCCCAGGTCAGCGGGTCACGTGGGGACCCCGGACCCAGGTCACCTGGTCATGTCTGGTACCCAGCCTGGTTCCCAGGTTCCGATGACCATCCCGGCACCAGGACCCCGGGTCACGTGGGGACACCGGCCCCAGGTGACCGGGTCACGTGGGGACACCGGCCCCAGGTCACCGGGTCACGTGGGGTCACCGGCCCCAGGTCAGCGGGTCACGTGGGGTCACCGGCACCAGGTCAGCGGGTCACGTGGGGACACCGGCCCCAGGTCAGAGGGTCACGTGGGGACCCCGGACCCAGGTCACCTGGTCATGTCTGGTTCCCAGCCTGGTTCCCAGGTTCAGATGACCACCCCGGCACCAGGACCCCGGGTCACGTGGGGACCCCGGCCCCAGGTGACCGGGTCACGTGGGGACACCGGCCCCAGGTCAGAGGGTCACGTGGGGACACCGGCCCCAGGTGACCGGGTCACGTGGGGTCCCCGGCCCCAGGTCAGCGGGTCACGTGGGGACACCGGCCCCAGGTGACCGGGTCACGTGGGGACACCGGCCTCAGGTCAGCGGGTCACGTGGGGACACCGGCCCGAGGTCAGCGGGTCACGTGGGGACCCCGGCCCCAGGTCAGCGGGTCACGTGGGGACACCGGCCCCAGGTCAGCGGGTCACGTGGGGACCTCGGCCTCAGGTCAGCGGGTCACGTGGGGACACCGGCCCCAGGTCAGCGGGTCACGTGGGGACCCCGGACTCAGGTCAGCGGGTCAGTTCGGGACCCCGGACCCAGGTCGGGTCATGTCACGTCCCATGCCCGGGTCCCCCGGATGGATTTTTACCCAGGCCCCGGGTCACCGGGTCCTGTCGGGTCCCCGGCCCGGGTCCCCTGGACAGGTCGATAACCCGGCGCCAGGTCACCCGGTCATCTCGCGCACCCGGCCTGGTTCCCAGGTTCCGATGACCACCCCGGCACCAGGACCCCGGGTCACGTGGGGACACCGGCCCCAGGTGACCGGGTCACGTGGGGTCACCAGCCCCAGGTCAGCGGGTCACGTGGGGACCCCGGCCCCAGGTCACCGGATCACGTGGGGTCACCGGCCCCAGGTCAGAGGGTCACGTGGGGACACCGGCCCAAGGTAACCAAGGCAGGTCGGGACCCAGCCCGGGTCCCCGGGACGGGTTTTTACCCCAGCCGCAGATCACCGGGTCCTGTCGGGTCCCCGGCCCGGGTCCCCTGGACAGGTCGATAACCCGGCCCCAGGTCACCCGGTCATGTCGCGCACCCGGCCTGGTTCCCAGGTTCCGGTGACCATCCCGGCACCAGGACCCCGGGTCACGTGGGGACCCCGGCCCCAGGTCAGAGGGTCACGTGGGGACCCCGGACCCAGGTCACCTGGTCATGTGTGGTACCCAGCCTGGTTCCCAGGTTTTGATGTCCTCCCCGGCACCAGGACCCCGGGTCACGTGGGGTCACCGGCCCCAGGCGACCGGGTCACGTGGGGTCAACGGCCCCAGGTCAGCGGGTCACGTGGGGACCCCGGCCCCAGGTCAGCGGGTCACGTGGGGACACCGGCCCCAGGTGACCAGGTCACGTGGGGTCACCGGCCCCAGGTCAGCGGGTCACGTGGGGACACCGGCCCCAGGTGACCGGGTCACGTGGGGACCCCGGCCCCAGGTAACCAAGGCAGGTCGGGACCCAGCCCGGGTCCCCGGGACGGGTTTTTACCCCAGCCGCAGATCACCGGGTCCTGTCGGGTCCCCGGCCCGGGTCCCCTGGACAGGTCGATAACCCGGCCCCAGGTCACCCGGTCATCTCGCGCACCCGGCCTGGTTCCCAGGTTCCGATGACCACCCCGGCACCAGGACCCCGGGTCACGTGGGGACCCCGGCCCCAGGTCAGCGGGTCACGTGGTGTCACCGGCCCCAGGTCAGAGGGTCACGTGGGGACCCCGGACCCAGGTCACCTGGTCATGTCTGGTACCCAGCGTGGTTCCCAGGTTCAGATGACCTCCCCGGCACCAGGACCCCAAGTCAAGTGGGGACCCCGGCCCCAGGTGACCGGGTCACGTGGGGTCACCGGCCCCAGGTCAGCGGGTCACGTGGGGACACCGGCCCCAGGTGACCGGGTCACGTGGGGACACCGGCCCCAGGTAACCGGGTCACGTGGGGACCCCGGCCCCAGGTCAGAGGGTCACGTGGGGACCCCGGACCCAGGTCACCTGGTCATGTCTGGTACCCAACCTGGTTCCCAGGTTCAGATGACCACCCCGGCACCAGGACCCCGGGTCACGTGGGGACCCCGGCCCCAGGTCAGCGGGTCACGTGGGGACACCGGCCCCAGGTCAGCGGGTCACGTGGGGACCTCGGCCTCAGGTCAGCGGGTCACGTGGGGACACCGGCCCCAGGTGACCGGGTCACGTGGGGACCCCGGACTCAGGTCAGCGGGTCACGTGGGGACACCGGCCCCAGGTCAGCGGGTCACGTGGGGTCAACGGCCCCAGGTCAGCGGGTCACGTGGGGTCACCGGCCCCAGGTCAGCGGGTCACGTGGGGACACCGGCCCCAGGTCAGCGGGCACGTGGGGACCCCGGCCCCAGCTCAGCGGGTCACGTGGGGACACCAGCCCCAGGTCACCGGGTCACGTGGGGACCCCGGACACAGGTAACCAAGTCAGGTCAGGACCCAGCCCGGGTCCCCGGGACGGGTTTTTACCCCAGCCGCAGATCACCGGGTCCTGTCGGGTCCCCGGCCCGGGTCCCCTGGACAGGTCGATAACCCGGCCCCAGGTCACCCGGTCATCTCGCGCACCCGGCCTGGTTCCCAGGTTCCGATGACCACCCCGGCACCAGGACCCCGGGTCACGTGGGGACACCGGCCCCAGGTGACCGGGTCACGTGGGGTCACCGGCCCCAGGTCAGCGGGTCACGTGGGGACCCCGGCCCCAGGTCACCGGATCACGTGGGGTCACCGGCCCCAGGTCAGAGGGTCACGTGGGGACACCGGCCCAAGGTAACCAAGGCAGGTCGGGACCCAGCCCGGGTCCCCGGGACGGGTTTTTACCCCAGCCGCAGATCACCGGGTCCTGTCGGGTCCCCGGCCCGGGTCCCCTGGACAGGTCGATAACCCGGCCCCAGGTCACCCGGTCATCTCGCGCACCCGGCCTGGTTCCCAGGTTCCGGTGACCATCCCGGCACCAGGACCCCGGGTCACGTGGGGACCCCGGCCCCAGGTCAGCGGGTCACGTGGGGTCACCGGCCCCAGGTCAGCGGGTCACGTGGGGACCCCGGACCCAGGTCAGCGGGTCACGTGGGGTCACCGGCCCCAGGTCAGAGGGTCACGTGGGGACCCCGGACCCAGGTCACCTGGTCATGTGTGGTACCCAGCGTGGTTCCCAGGTTCCGATGACCTCCCCGGCACCAGGACCCCGGGTCACGTGGGGACACCGGCCTCAGGTGACCGGGTCACGTGGGGACACCGGCCCCAGATGACCGGGTCACGTGGGGTCACCGGCCCCATGTCAGCGGGTCACGTGGGGTCACCAGCCCCAGGTCAGCGGGTCACGTGGGGACACCGGCCCCAGGTCAGCGGGTCACGTGGGGACACCGGCCCCAGGTAACCGGGTCACGTGGGGACCCCGGCCCCAGGTCAGCGGGTCACGTGGGGTCACCGGCCCCAGGTCAGAGGGTCACGTGGGGACCCCGGACCCAGGTCACGTAGTCATGTGTGGTACCCAGCCTGGTTCCAAGGTTCCGATGACCATCCCGGCACCAGGACCCCGGGTCACGTGGGGACACCGGCCTCAGGTGACCGGGTCACGTGGGGACACCGGCCCCAGGTCACCGGGTCACGTGGGGACCCCGGCCCCAGGTCAGCGGGTCACGTGGGGACACCGGCCCTAGGTAACCGGGTCACGTGGGGACCCCTGCCCCAGGTGACCGGGTCACGTGGGGTCACCGGCCCCAGGTCAGAGGGTCACGTGGGGACCCCGGACCCAGGTCACCTAGTCATGTGTGGTACCCAGCCTGGTTCCAAGGTTCCGATGACCACCCCGGCACCAGGACCCCAGGTCACGTGGGGACATCGGCCCCAGGTCAGCGGGTCACGTGGGGACACCGGCCCCAGGTGACCGGGTCACGTGGGGTCACCGGCCCCAGGTCAGTGGGTCACGTGGGGACCCCGGCCCCAGGTCAGCGGGTCACGTTGGGACACCGGCCCCAGGTGACCGGGTCACGTGGGGACACCGGCCCCAGGTCACCGGGTCACGTGGGGACACCGGACCCAGGTCAGCGGGTCACGTGGGGACACCGGCCCCAGGTCACCGGATCACGTGGGGTCACCGGCCCCAGGTCAGAGGGTCACGTGGGGACCCCGGACCCAGGTCACCTGGTCATGTGTGGTACCCAGCGTGGTTCCCAGGTTCCGATGACCTCCCCGGCACCAGGACCCCGGGTCACGTGGGGACACCGGCCCCAGGTGACCGGGTCACGTGGGGTCACCGGCCCCAGGTCAGCGGGTCACGTGGGGTCACCGGCCCCAGGTCAGCGGGTCACGTGGGGACACCGGCCCCAGGTCAGAGGGTCACGTGGGGACCCCGGACCCAGGTCACCTGGTCATGTCTGGTACCCAGCCTGGTTCCCAGGTTCCGATGACCATCCCGGCACCAGGACCTCGGGTCACGTGGGGACACCGGCCTCAGGTCACCTAGTCATGTGTGGTACCCAGCCTGGTTCCAAGGTTCCGATGACCACCCCGGCACCAGGACCCCGGGTCACGTGGGGACATCTGCCCCAGGTGACCGGGTCACGTGGGGTCACCGGCCCCATGTGACCGGGTCACGTGGGGTAACCGGCCCCAGGTCAGCGGGTCACGTGGGGTCACCGGCCCCAGGTCAGCGGGTCACGTGGGGACACCGGGCCCAGGTGACCGGGTCACGTGGGGACACCGGCCCCAGGTCAGTGGGTCACGTGGGGACACCGGCCCCAGGTCAGCGGGTCACGTTGGGACACCGGCCCCAGGTGACCGGGTCACGTGGGGACACCGGCCCCAGGTCACCGGGTCACGTGGGGACCCCGGCCCCAGGTCAGCGGGTCACGTGGGGTCACCGGCCCCAGGTCAGCGGGTCACGTGGGGACACCTGCCCCAGGTAACCAAGGCAGGTCGGGACCCAGCCCGGGTCCCCGGGACGGGTTTTTACCCCAGCCGCAGATCACCGGGTCCTGTCGGGTCCCCGGCCCGGGTCCCCTGGACAGGTCGATAACCCGGCCCCAGGTCACCCGGTCAAGTCGCGCACCCGGCCTGGTTCCCAGGTTCCGGTGACCATCCCGGCACCAGGACCCCGGGTCACGTGGGGACCCCGGCCCCAGGTCAGAGGGTCACGTGGGGACCCCGGACCCAGGTCACCTGGTCATGTGTGGTACCCAGCCTGGTTCCCAGGTTCCGATGACCTCCCCGGCACCAGGACCCCGGGTCACGTGGGGACACCGGCCCCAGGTGACCGGGTCACGTGGGGTCAACGGCCCCAGGTCAGCGGGTCACGTGGGGACCCCGGCCCCAGGTCAGCGGGTCACGTGGGGACACCGGCCCCAGGTGACCGGGTCACGTGGGGTCACCGGCCCCAGGTCAGAGGGTCACGTGGGGACCCCGGACCCAGGTCACCTAGTCATGTGTGGTACCCAGCCTGGTTCCAAGGTTCCGATTACCTCCCCGGCACCAGGACCCCGGGTCACGTGGGGACACCGGCCCCAGGTGACCGGGTCACGTGGGGTCAACGGCCCCAGGTCAGAGGGTCACGTGGGGACCCCGGACCCAGGTCACCTGGTCATGTGTGGTACCCAGCCTGGTTCCCAGGTTCCGATTACCTCCCCGGCACCAGGACCCCGGGTCACGTGGGGACACCGGCCCCAGGACCCCGGGTCACGTGGGGACCCCGGACCCAGGTCACCTAGTCATGTGTGGTACCCAGCCTATTTCCAAGGTTCCGATTACCTCCCCCGCACCAGGACCCCGGGTCACGTGGGGACCCCGGCACCAGGACCCCGGGTCACGTGGGGACCCCGGCCCCAGGTCAGAGGGTCACGTGGGGACCCCGGACCCAGGTCACCTGGTCATGTGTGGTACCCAGCCTGGTTCCCAGGTTCCGATTACCTCCCCGGCACCAGGACCCCGGGTCACGTGGGGACACAAGCCCCAGGTGACCGGGTCACGTGGGGTCAACGGCCCCAGGTCAGCGGGTCACGTGGGGACCCCGGCCCCAGGTCAGCGGGTCACGTGGGGACACCGGCCCCAGGTGACCGGGTCACGTGGGGTCACCGGCCCCAGGTCAGCGGGTCACGTGGGGACACCGGCCCCAGGTGACCGGGTCACGTGGGGACACCGGCCCCAGGTCACCGGGTCACGTGGGGTCACCGGCCCCAGGTCAGCGGTTCACGTGGGGACACCGGCCCCAGGTCAGCGGGTCACGTGGGGACACCGGCCCCAGGTGACCGGGTCACGTGGGGACACCGGCCCCAGGTCAGTGGGTCACGTGGGGACCCCGGCCCCAGGTCAGCGGGTCACGTTGGGACACCGGCCCCAGGTGACCGGGTCACGTGGGGACACCGGCCCCAGGTCACCGGGTCACGTGGGGACCCCGGACCCAGGTCAGCGGGTCACGTGGGGACCCAGGCCCCAGGTCACCGGATCACGTGGGGTCACCGGCCCCAGGTCAGAGGGTCACGTGGGGACCCCGGACACAGGTCACCTGGTCATGTGTGGTACCCAGCGTGGTTCCCAGGTTCCGATGACCTCCCCGGCACCAGGACCCCGGGTCACGTGGGGACACCGGCCCCAGGTGACCGGGTCACGTGGGGTCACCGGCCCCAGGTCAGCGGGTCACGTGGGGACACCGGCCCCAGGTGACCGGGTCACGTGGGGACACCGGCCCCAGGTCAGAGGGTCACGTGGGGACCCCGGACCCAGGTCACCTGGTCATGTGTGGTACCCAGCCTGGTTCCCAGGTTCCGATGACCTCCCCGGCACCAGGACCCCGGGTCACGTGGGGACACCGGCCCCAGGTGACCGGGTCACGTGGGGTCACCGGCCCCAGGTCAGCGGGTCACGTGGGGTCACCGGCCCCAGGTCAGCGGGTCACGTGGGGACACCGGCCCCAGGTGACCGGGTCACGTGGGGACACCGGCCCCAGGTCAGTGGGTCACGTGGGGACCCCGGCCCCAGGTCAGCAGGTCACGTTGGGACACCGGCCCCAGGTGACCGGGTCACGTGGGGACACCGGCCCCAGGTCACCGGGTCACGTGGGGACCCCGGACCCAGGTCAGCGGGTCACGTGGGGACACCGGCCCCAGGTGACCGGGTCACGTGGGGACACCGGCCCCAGGTAACCAAGGCAGGTCGGGACCCAGCCCGGGTCCCCGGGACGGGTTTTTACCCCAGCCGCAGATCACCGGGTCCTGTCGGGTCCCCGGCCCGGGTCCCCTGGACAGGTCGATAACCCGGCCCCAGGTCACCCGGTCATGTCGCGCACCCGGCCTGGTTCCCAGGTTCCGGTGACCATCCCGGCACCAGGACCCCGGGTCACGTGGGGACCCCGGCCCCAGGTCAGAGGGTCACGTGGGGACCCCGGACCCAGGTCACCTGGTCATGTGTGGTACCCAGCCTGGTTCCCAGGTTCCGATGACCTCCCCGGCACCAGGACCCCGGGTCACGTGGGGACACCGGCCCCAGGTGACCGGGTCACGTGGGGACATCGGCCCCAGGTCAGCGGGTCACGTGGGGACCCCGGCCCCAGGTCAGCGGGTCACGTGGGGACACCGGCCCCAGGTGACCGGGTCACGTGGGGTCACCGGCCCCAGGTCAGCGGGTCACGTGGGGACACCGGCCCCAGGTCAGCGGGTCACGTGGGGACACCGGCCCCAGGTGACCGGGTCACGTGGGGACACCGGCCCCAGGTGACCGGGTCACGTGGGGTCACCGGCCCCAGGTCAGCGGGTCACGTGGGGACACCGGCCCCAGGTCAGCGGGTCACGTGGGGACACCGGCCCCAGGTGACCGGGTCACGTGGGGACACCGGCCCCAGGTCACCGGGTCACGTGGGGACCCCGGCCCCAGGTCAGCGGGTCACGTTGAGACACCGGCCCCAGGTGACCGGGTCACGTGGGGACACCGGCCCCAGGTCACCGGGTCACGTGGGGACCCCGGACCCAGGTCAGCGGGTCACGTGGGGACCCAGGCCCCAGGTCACCGGATCACGTGGGGTCACCGCCCCCAGGTCAGCGGGTCACGTGGGGACACCGGCCCCAGGTGACCGGGTCACGTGGGGACACCGGCCCCAGGTCAGTGGGTCACGTGGGGACCCCGGCCCCAGGTCAGCGGGTCACGTTGGGACACCGGCCCCAGGTGACCGGGTCACGTGGGGTCACCGGCCCCAGGTCACCGGGTCACGTGGGGACCCCGGCCCCAGGTCAGCGGGTCACGTGGGGACCCAGGCCCCAGGTCACCGGATCACGTGGGGTCACCGGCCCCAGGTCAGAGGGTCACGTGGGGACCCCGGACCCAGGTCACCTGGTCATGTGTGGTACCCAGCGTGGTTCCCAGGTTCCGATGACCTCCCCGGCACCAGGACCCCGGGTCACGTGGGGACACCGGCCCCAGGTGACCGGGTCACGTGGGGTCACCGGCCCCAGGTCAGCGGGTCACGTGGTGTCACCGGCCCCAGGTCAGCGGGTCACGTGGGGACACCGGCCCCAGGTGACCGGGTCACGTGGGGACACCGGCCCCAGGTCAGAGGGTCACGTGGGGACCCCGGACCCAGGTCACCTGGTCATGTCTGGTACCCAGCCTGGTTCCCAGGTTCTGATGACCATCCCGGCACCAGGACCCTGGGTCACGTGGGGTCACCGGCCCCAGGTCAGCGGGTCACGTGGGGACCCCGGCACCAGGTCAGCGGGTCACGTGGGGACACCGGCCCCAGGTAACCAAGGCAGGTCGGGACCCAGCCCGGGTCCCCGGGACAGGTTTTTACCCCAGCCGCAGATCACCGGGTCCTGTCGGGTCCCCGGCCCGGGTCCCCTGGACAGGTCGATAACCCGGCCCCAGGTCACCCGGTCATCTCGCGCACCCGGCCTGGTTCCCAGGTTCCGATGACCACCCCGGCACCAGGACCCCGGGTCACGTGGGGACACCGGCCCCAGGTGACCGGGTCACGTGGGGTCACCGGCCCCAGGTCAGCGGGTCACGTGGGGACCCCGGACCCAGGTCAGCGGGTCACGTGGGGTCACCGGCCCCAGGTCAGAGGGTCACGTGGGGACCCCGGACCCAGGTCACCTGGTCATGTGTGGTACCCAGCGTGGTTCCCAGGTTCCGATGACCTCCCCGGCACCAGGACCCCGGGTCACGTGGGGACACCGGCCACAGGTGACCGGGTCACGTGGGGTCACCGGCCCCAGGTCAGCGGGTCACGTGGGGTCACCGGCCCCAGGTCAGCGGGTCACGTGGGGACACCGGCCCCAGGTGACCGGGTCACGTGGGGACCCCGGCCCCAGGTCAGAGGGTCACGTGGGGACACCGGCCCCAGGTAACTGGGTCACGTGGGGACCCCGGCCCCAGGTCAGCGGGTCACGTGGGGTCACCGGCCCCAGGTCAGAGGGTCACGTGGGGACCCCGGACCCAGGTCACCTACTCATGTGTGGTACCCAGCCTGGTTCCAAGGTTCCGATGACCATCCCGGCACCAGGACCCCGGGTCACGTGGGGACACCGGCCTCAGGTGACCGGGTCACGTGGGGACACCGGCCCCAGGTCAGCGGGTCACGTGGGGACACCGGCCCCAGGTCAGCGGGTCACGTGGGGTCACCGGCCCCAGGTCAGCGGGTCACGTGGGGACACCGGCCCCAGGTGACCGGGTCACGTGGGGACACCGGCCCCAGGTCAGAGGGTCACGTGGGGACCCCAGACCCAGGTCACCTGGTCATGTCTGGTACCCAGCCTGGTTCCCAGGTTCCGATGACCATCCCGGCACCAGGACCCCGGGTCACGTGGGGACACCGGCCTCAGGTCACCTAGTCATCTGTGGTACCCAGCCTGGTTCCAAGGTTCCGATGACCACCCCGGCATCAGGACCCCGGGTCACGTGGGGAAATCGGCCCCAGGTCACCGGGTCACGTGGGGTCACCGGCCCCAGGTGACCGGGTCACGTGGGGTCACCGGCCCCAGGTCAGAGGGTCACGTGGGGACCCCGGACCCAGGTAACCGGGTCACGTGGGGACCCCGGACCCAGGTCAGCGGGTCACGTGGGGTCACCGGCCCCAGGTCAGAGGGTCACGTGGGGACCCCGGACCCAGGTCACCTAGTCATGTGTGGTACCCGGCCTGGTTCCAAGGTTCCGATGACCATCCCGGCACCAGGACCCCGGGTCACGTGGGGACACCGGCCTCAGGTGACCGGGTCACGTGGGGACACCGGCCCCAGGTCAGCGGGTCACGTGGGGACCCCGGCCCCAGGTCAGCGGGTCACGTGGGGACACCGGCCCCAGGTAACCGGGTCACGTGGGGACCCCGGCCCCAGGTCAGCGGGTCACGTGGGGTCACCGGCCCCAGGTCAGAGGGTCACGTGGGGACCCCGGACCCAGGTCACCTAGTCATGTGTGGTACCCAGCCTGGTTCCAAGGTTCCGATGACCACCCCGGCACCAGGACCCCGGGTCACGTGGGGACATCGGCCCCAGGTCACCGGGTCACGTGGGGACACCGGCCCCAGGTGACCGGGTCACGTGGGGTCACCGGCCCCAGGTCAGTGGGTCACGTGGGGACCCCGGCCCCAGGTCAGCGGGTCACGTTGGGACACCGGCCCCAGGTGACCGGGTCATGTGGGGACACCGGCCCCAGGTCACCGGTCACGTGGGGACACCGGACCCAGGTCAGCGGGTCACGTGGGGACACCGGCCCCAGGTCACCGGATCACGTGGGGTCACCGGCCCCAGGTCAGAGGGTCACGTGGGGACCCCGGACCCAGGTCACCTGGTCATGTGTGGTACCCAGCGTGGTTCCCAGGTTCCGATGACCTCCCTGGCACCAGGACCCCGGGTCACGTGGGGACACCGGCCCCAGGTCAGCGGGTCACGTAGGGTCACCGGCCCCAGGTCAGCGGGTCACGTGGGGACACCGGCCCCAGGTCAGCGGGTCAAGTGGGGACACCGGCCCCAGATCAGAGCGTAACGCGGGGACCCCGGACCCAGGTCACCTGGTCATGTCTGGTACCCAGCCTGGTTCCCAGGTTCCGATGACCATCCCGGCACCAGGACCCCGGGTCACGTGGGGACACCGGCCTCAGGTCACCTAGTCATGTGTGGTACCCAGCCTGGTTCCAAGGTTCCGATGACCACCCCGGCACCAGGACCCCGGGTCACGTGGGGACATCGGCCCCAGGTCACCGGGTCACGTGGGGTCACCGGCCCCAGGTGACCGGGTCACGTGGGGTAACCGGCCCCAGGTCAGCGGGTCACGTGGGGTCACCGGCCCCAGGTCAGCGGGTCACGTGGGGACACCGGCCCCAAGTGACCGGGTCACGTTGGGACACCGGCCCCAGGTCAGTGGGTCACGTGGGGACACCGGCCCCAGGTCAGCGGGTCACGTTGGGACACCGGCCCCAGGTGACCGGGTCACGTGGGGACACCGGCCCCAGGTCACCGGGTCACGTGGGGACCCCGGACCCAGGTCAGCGGGTCACGTGGGGACACCGGCCCCAGGTCAGCGGGTCACGTGGGGACACCGGCCCCAGGTAACCAAGGCAGGTCGGGACCCAGCCCGGGTCCCCGGGACGGGTTTTTACCCCAGCCGCAGATCACCGGGTCCTGTCGGGTCCCCGGCCCGGGTCCCCTGGACAGGTCGATAACCCGGCCCCAGGTCACCCGGTCATGTCGCGCACCCGGCCTGGTTCCCAGGTTCCGGTGACCATCCCGGCACCAGGACCCCGGGTCACGTGGGGACCCCGGCCCCAGGTCAGAGGGTCACGTGGGGACCCCGGCCCCAGGTCACCTGGTCATGTCTGGTACCCAGCCTGGTTCCCAGGTTCCGATTACCTCCCCGGCACCAGGACCCCGGGTCACGTGGGGACACCGGCCCCAGGTGACCGGGTCACGTGGGGTCAACGGCCCCAGGTCAGCGGGTCACGTGGGGACCCCGGCCCCAGGTCAGCGGGTCACATGGGGACCCCGGCCCCAGGTGACCGGGTCACGTGGGGTCACCGGCCCCAGGTCAGCGGGTCACGTGGGGACACCGGCCCCAGGTCAGCGGGTCACGTGGGGACACCGGCCCCAGGTGACCGGGTCACGTGGGGACACCGGCCCCAGGTGACCGGGTCACGTGGGGTCACCGGCCCCAGGTCAGCAGGTTACGTGGGGACACCGGCCCCAGGTCAGCGGGTCACGTGGGGACACCGGCCCCAGGTCAGTGGGTCACGTGGGGACCCCGGCCCCAGGTCAGCGGGTCACGTTGGGACACCGGCCCCAGGTGACCGGGTCACGTGGGGACACCGGCCCCAGGTCACCGGGTCACGTGGGGACCCCGGACCCAGGTCAGCGGGTCACGTGGGGACCCAGGCCCCAGGTCACCGGATCACGTGGGGTCACCGCCCCCAGGTCAGCGGGTCACGTGGGGACACCGGCCCCAGGTGACCGGGTCACGTGGGGACACCGGCCCCAGGTCAGTGGGTCACGTGGGGACCCCGGCCCCAGGTCAGCGGGTCACGTTGGGACACCGGCCCCAGGTGACCGGGTCACGTGGGGACACCGGCCCCAGGTCACCGGGTCACGTGGGGACCCCGGACCCAGGTCAGCGGGTCACGTTGGGACCCAGGCCCCAGGTCACCGGATTACGTGGGGTCACCGGCCCCAGGTCAGAGGGTCACGTGGGGACCCCGGACCCAGGTCACCTGGTCTTGTGTGGTACCCAGCGTGGTTCCCAGGTTCCGATGACCTCCCCGGCACCAGGACCCCGGGTCACGTGGGGACACCGGCCCCAGGTGACCGGGTCACGTGGGGTCACCGGCCCCAGGTCAGCGGGTCACGTGGGGTCACCGGCCCCAGGTCAGCGGGTCACGTGGGGACCCCGGCCCCAGGTGACCGGGTCACGTGGGGACACCGGCCCCAGGTCAGAGGGTCACGTGGGGACCCCGGACCCAGGTCACCTGGTCATGTCTGGTACCCAGCCTGGTTCCCAGGTTCCGATGACCATCCAGGCACCAGGACCCTGGGTCACGTGGGGTCACCGGCCCCAGGTCAGCGGGTCACGTGGGGACACCGGCCCCAGGTCAGCGGGTCACGTGGGGACACCGGACCCAGGTAACCAAGGCAGGTCGGGACCCAGCCCGGGTCCCCGGGACGGGTTTTTACCCCAGCCGCAGATCACCGGGTCCTGTCGGGTCCCCGGCCCGGGTCCCCTGGACAGGTCGATAACCCGGCTCCAGGTCACCCGGTCATCTCGCGCACCTGGCCTGGTTCCCAGGTTCCGATGACCACCCCGGCACCAGGACCCCGGGTCACGTGGGGACACCGGCCCCAGGTCACCGGGTCACGTGGGGTCACCGGCCCCAGGTCAGCGGGTCACGTGGGGACCCCGGACCCAGGTCAGCGGGTCACGTGGGGTCACCGGCCCCAGGTCAGAGGGTCACGTGGGGACCCCGGACCCAGGTCACCTGGTCATGTGTGGTACCCAGCGTGGTTCCCAGGTTCCGATGACCACCCCGGCACCAGGACCCCGGGTCACGTGGGGACACCGGCCACAGGTGACCGGGTCACGTGGGGTCACCGGCCCCAGGTCAGCGGGTCACGTGGGGTCACCGGCCCCAGGTCAGCGGGTCACGTGGGGACACCGGCCCCAGGTGACCGGGTCACGTGGGGACACCGGCCCCAGGTCAGAGGGTCACGTGGGGACACCGGCCCCAGGTAACCGGGTCACGTGGGGACCCCGGCCCCAGGTCAGCGGGTCACGTGGGGTCACCGGCCCCAGGTCAGAGGGTCACGTGGGGACCCCGGACCCAGGTCACCTAGTCATGTGTGGTACCCAGCCTGGTTCCAAGGTTCCGATGACCATCCCGGCACCAGGACCCCGGGTCACGTGGGGACACCGGCCTCAGGTGACCGGGTCATGTGGGGACACCGGCCCCAGGTCAGCGGGTCACGTGGGGACACCGGCCCCAGGTCAGCGGGTCACGTGGCGACACCGGCCCCAGGTAACCGGGTCACGTGGGGACCCCGGCCCCAGGTCAGCGGGTCACGTGGGGTCACCGGCCCCAGGTCAGAGGGTCACGTGGGGACCCCGGACCCAGGTCACCTAGTCATGTGTGGTACCCAGCCTGGTTCCAAGGTTCCGATGACAACCCCGGCACCAGGACCCCGGGTCACGTGGGGACCCCGGCCCCAGGTGACCGGGTCACGTGGGGTCACCGGCCCCAGGTGACCGGGTCACGTGGGGTCACCGGCCCCAGGTCAGCGGGTCACGTGGGGACACGGGCCCCAGGTCAGCGGGTCACGTGGGGACACCGGCCCCAGGTCAGAGGGTCACGTGGGGACCCCGGACCCAGGTCACCTAGTCATGTGTGGTACCCAGCCTGGTTCCAAGGTTCCGATGACCACCCCGGCACCAGGACCCCGGGTCACGTGGGGACATCGGCCCCAGGTCACCGGGTCACGTGGGGTCACCGGCCCCAGGTGACCGGGTCACGTGGGGACACCGGCCCCAGGTCAGTGGGTCACGTGGGGACACCGGCCCCAGGTCAGAGGGTCACGTGGGGACCCCGGACCCAGGTCACCTGGTCATGTCTGGTACCCAGCCTGGTTCCCAGGTTCCGATGACCTCCCCGGCACCAGGACCCCGGGTCACGTGGGGTCACCGGCCCCAGGCGACCGGGTCACGTGGGGTCAACGGCCCCAGGTCAGCGGGTCACGTGGGGACCCCGGCCCCAGGTCAGCGGGTCACGTGGGGACACCGGCCCCAGGTGACCGGGTCACGTGGGGTCACCGGCCCCAGGTCAGCGGGTCACGTGGGGACACCGGCCCCAGGTGACCGGGTCACGTGGGGACCCCGGCCCCAGGTAACCAAGGCAGGTCGGGACCCAGCCCGGGTCCCCGGGACGGGTTTTTACCCCAGCCGCAGATCACCGGGTCCTGTCGGGTCCCCGACCCGGGTCCCCTGGACAGGTCGATAACCCGGCCCCAGGTCACCCGGTCATCTCGCGCACCCGGCCTGGTTCCCAGGTTCCGATGACCACCCCGGCACCAGGACCCCGGGTCACGTGGGGACCCCGGCCCCAGGTGACCGGGTCACGTGGGGTCACCGGCCCCAGGTCAGCGGGTCACGTGGGGACCCCGGACCCAGGTCAGCGGGTCACGTGGGGTCACCGGCCCCAGGTCAGAGGGTCACGTGGGGACCCCGGACCCAGGTCACCTGGTCATGTGTGGTACCCAGCGTGGTTCCCAGGTTCCGATGACCTCCCCGGCACCAGGACCCCGGGTCACGTGGGGAAACCGGCCCCAGATGACCGGGTCACGTGGGGTCACCGGCCCCAGGTCAGCGGGTCACGTGGGGACCCCGGACCCAGGTCAGCGGGTCACGTGGGGTCACCGGCCCCAGGTCAGAGGGTCACGTGGGGACCCCGGACCCAGGTCACCTGGTCATGTGTGGTACCCAGCGTGGTTCCCAGGTTCCGATGACCTCCCCGGCACCAGGACCCCGGGTCACGTGGGGAAACCGGCCCCAGATGACCGGGTCACGTGGGGTCACCGGCCCCAGGTCAGCGGGTCACGTGGGGTCACCGGCCCCAGGTCAGCGGGTCACGTGGGGACACCGGCCCCAGGTCAGAGGGTCACGTGGGGACACCGGCCCCAGGTCAGCGGGTCACGTGGGGTCACCGGCCCCAGGTCAGAGGGTCACGTGGGGACCCCGGACCCAGGTCACCTAGTCATGTGTGGTACCCAGCCTGGTTCCAAGGTTCCGATGACCATCCCGGCACCAGGACCCCGGGTCACGTGGGGACACCGGCCTCAGGTGACCGGGTCACGTGGGGACACCGGCTCCAGGTCAGCGGGTCACGTGGGGACACCGGCCCCAGGTCAGCGGGTCACGTGGGGACACCGGCCCCAGGTAACCGGGTCACGTGGGGACCCCGGCCCCAGGTCAGCGGGTCACGTGGGGTCACCGGCCCCAGGTCAGAGGGTCACGTGGGGACCCCGGACCCAGGTCACCTAGTCATGTGTGGTACCCAGCCTGGTTCCAAGGTTCCGATGACCACCCCGGCACCAGGACCCCGGGTCACGTGGGGACATCGGCCCCAGGTCACAGGGTCACGTGGGGACACCGGCCCCAGGTGACCGGGTCACGTGGGGTCACCGGCCCCAGGTCAGTGGGTCACGTGGGGACCCCGGCCCCAGGTCAGCGGGTCACGTTGGGACACCGGCCCCAGGTCACCGGGTCACGTAGGGACACCGGACCCAGGTCAGCGGGTCACGTGGGGACACCGGCCCCAGGTGACCGGATCATGTGGGGTCACCGGCCCCAGGTCAGCGGGTCACGTGGGGACACCGGCCCCAGGTCACCGGGTCACGTGGGGACACCGGACCCAGGTCAGCGAGTCACGTGGGGACACCGGCCCCAGGTGACCGGATCACGTGGGGTCACCGGCCCCAGGTCAGAGGGTCACGTGGGGACCCCGGACCCAGGTCACCTGGTCATGTGTGGTACCCAGCGTGGTTCCCAGGTTCCGATGACCTCCCTGGCACCAGGACCCCGGGTCACGTGTGGACACCGGCCCCAGGTGACCGGGTCACGTGGGGTCACCGGCCCCAGGTCAGCGGGTCACGTGGGGTCACCGGCCCCAGGTGACCGGGTCACGTGGGGACACCAACCCCAGGTCAGCGGGTCTCGTGGGGATAACGGCCCCAGGTCACCTGGTCATGTCTGGTACCCAGCCTGGTTCCCAGGTTCCGATGACCATCCCGGCACCAGGACCCCGGGTCACGTGGGGACACCGGCCTCAGGTCACCTAGTCATGTGTGGTACCCAGCCTGGTTCCAAGGTTCCGATGACCACCCCGGCACCAGGACCCCGGGTCACGTGGGGACATCGGCCCCAGGTCACCGGGTCACGTGGGGTCACCGGCCCCAGGTGACCGGGTCACGTTGGGTAACCGGCCCCAGGTCAGCGGGTCACGTGGGGTCACCGGCCCCAGGTCAGCGGGTCACGTGGGGACCCCGGACCCAGGTGACCGGGTCACGTGGGGACACCGGCCCCAGGTCAGTGGGTCACGTGGGGACACCGGCCCCAGGTCAGCGGGTCACGTTGGGACACCGGCCGCAGGTGACCGGGTCACGTGGGGACACCGGCCCCAGGTCAGCGGGTCACGTGGGGACACCGGCCCCAGGTCAGCGGGTCACGTGGCGACACCGGCCCCAGGTAACCGGGTCACGTGGGGACCCCGGCCCCAGGTCAGCGGGTCACGTGGGGTCACCGGCCCCAGGTCAGAGGGTCACGTGGGGACCCCGGACCCAGGTCACCTAGTCATGTGTGGTACCCAGCCTGGTTCCAAGGTTCCGATGACCACCCCGGCACCAGGACCCCGGGTCACGTGGGGACCCCGGCCCCAGGTGACCGGGTCACGTGGGGTCACCGGCCCCAGGTGACCGGGTCACGTGGGGTCACCGGCCCCAGGTCAGCGGGTCACGTGGGGACACGGGCCCCAGGTCAGCGGGTCACGTGGGGACACCGGCCCCAGGTCAGAGGGTCACGTGGGGACCCCGGACCCAGGTCACCTAGTCATGTGTGGTACCCAGCCTGGTTCCAAGGTTCCGATGACCACCCCGGCACCAGGACCCCGGGTCACGTGGGGACATCGGCCCCAGGTCACCGGGTCACGTGGGGTCACCGGCCCCAGGTGACCGGGTCACGTGGGGACACCGGCCCCAGGTCAGTGGGTCACGTGGGGACACCGGCCCCAGGTCAGCGGGTCACGTTGGGACACCGGCCCCAGGTGACCGGGTCACGTGGGGACACCGGCCCAAGGTAACCAAGGCAGGTCGGGACCCAGCCCGGGTCCCCGGGACGGGTTTTTACCCCAGCCGCAGATCACCGGGTCCTGTCGGGTCCCCGGCCCGGGTCCCCTGGACAGGTCGATAACCCGGCCCCAGGTCACCCGGTCATGTCGCGCACCCGGCCTGGTTCCCAGGTTCCGGTGACCATCCCGGCACCAGGACCCCGGGTCACGTGGGGACCCCGGCCCCAGGTCAGAGGGTCACGTGGGGACCCCGGACCCAGGTCACCTGGTCATGTCTGGTACCCAGCCTGGTTCCCAGGTTCCGATGACCTCCCCGGCACCAGGACCCCGGGTCACGTGGGGTCACCGGCCCCAGGCGACCGGGTCACGTGGGGTCAACGGCCCCAGGTCAGCGGGTCACGTGGGGACCCCGACCCCAGGTCAGCGGGTCACGTGGGGACACCGGCCCCAGGTGACCGGGTCACGTGGGGTCACCGGCCCCAGGTCAGCGGGTCACGTGGGGACACCGGCCCCAGGTGACCGGGTCACGTGGGGACCCCGGCCCCAGGTAACCAAGGCAGGTCGGGACCCAGCCCGGGTCCCCGGGACGGGTTTTTACCCCAGCCGCAGATCACCGGGTCCTGTCGGGTCCCCGACCCGGGTCCCCTGGACAGGTCGATAACCCGGCCCCAGGTCACCCAGTCATCTCGCGCACCCGGCCTGGTTCCCAGGTTCCGATGACCACCCCGGCACCAGGACCCCGGGTCACGTGGGGACCCCGGCCCCAGGTGACCGGGTCACGTGGGGTCACCGGCCCCAGGTCAGCGGGTCACGTGGGGACCCCGGACCCAGGTCAGCGGGTCACGTGGGGTCACCGGCCCCAGGTCAGAGGGTCACGTGGGGACCCCGGACCCAGGTCACCTGGTCATGTGTGGTACCCAGCGTGGTTCCCAGGTTCCGATGACCTCCCCGGCACCAGGACCCCGGGTCACGTGGGGAAACCGGCCCCAGATGACCGGGTCACGTGGGGTCACCGGCCCCAGGTCAGCGGGTCACGTGGGGACCCCGGACCCAGGTCAGCGGGTCACGTGGGGTCACCGGCCCCAGGTCAGAGGGTCACGTGGGGACCCCGGACCCAGGTCACCTGGTCATGTGTGGTACCCAGCGTGGTTCCCAGGTTCCGATGACCTCCCCGGCACCAGGACCCCGGGTCACGTGGGGAAACCGGCCCCAGATGACCGGGTCACGTGGGGTCACCGGCCCCAGGTCAGCGGGTCACGTGGGGTCACCGGCCCCAGGTCAGCGGGTCACGTGGGGACACCGGCCCCAGGTCAGAGGGTCACGTGGGGACACCGGCCCCAGGTCAGCGGGTCACGTGGGGTCACCGGCCCCAGGTCAGAGGGTCACGTGGGGACCCCGGACCCAGGTCACCTAGTCATGTGTGGTACCCAGCCTGGTTCCAAGGTTCCGATGACCATCCCGGCACCAGGACCCCGGGTCACGTGGGGACACCGGCCTCAGGTGACCGGGTCACGTGGGGACACCGGCTCCAGGTCAGCGGGTCACGTGGGGACACCGGCCCCAGGTCAGCGGGTCACGTGGGGACACCGGCCCCAGGTAACCGGGTCACGTGGGGACCCCGGCCCCAGGTCAGCGGGTCACGTGGGGTCACCGGCCCCAGGTCAGAGGGTCACGTGGGGACCCCGGACCCAGGTCACCTAGTCATGTGTGGTACCCAGCCTGGTTCCAAGGTTCCGATGACCACCCCGGCACCAGGACCCCGGGTCACGTGGGGACATCGGCCCCAGGTCACCGGGTCACGTAGGGACACCGGACCCAGGTCAGCGGGTCACGTGGGGACACCGGCCCCAGGTGACCGGATCATGTGGGGTCACCGGCCCCAGGTCAGCGGGTCACGTGGGGACACCGGCCCCAGGTCACCGGGTCACGTGGGGACACCGGACCCAGGTCAGCGAGTCACGTGGGGACACCGGCCCCAGGTGACCGGATCACGTGGGGTCACCGGCCCCAGGTCAGAGGGTCACGTGGGGACCCCGGACCCAGGTCACCTGGTCATGTGTGGTACCCAGCGTGGTTCCCAGGTTCCGATGACCTCCCTGGCACCAGGACCCCGGGTCACGTGTGGACACCGGCCCCAGGTGACCGGGTCACGTGGGGTCACCGGCCCCAGGTCAGCGGGTCACGTGGGGTCACCGGCCCCAGGTGACCGGGTCACGTGGGGACACCGGCCCCAGGTCAGCGGGTCTCGTGGGGATAACGGCCCCAGGTCACCTGGTCATGTCTGGTACCCAGCCTGGTTCCCAGGTTCCGATGACCATCCCGGCACCAGGACCCCGGGTCACGTGGGGACACCGGCCTCAGGTCACCTAGTCATGTGTGGTACCCAGCCTGGTTCCAAGGTTCCGATGACCACCCCGGCACCAGGACCCCGGGTCACGTGGGGACATCGGCCCCAGGTCACCGGGTCACGTGGGGTCACCGGCCCCAGGTGACCGGGTCACGTTGGGTAACCGGCCCCAGGTCAGCGGGTCACGTGGGGTCACCGGCCCCAGGTCAGCGGGTCACGTGGGGACCCCGGACCCAGGTGACCGGGTCACGTGGGGACACCGGCCCCAGGTCAGTGGGTCACGTGGGGACACCGGCCCCAGGTCAGCGGGTCACGTTGGGACACCGGCCGCAGGTGACCGGGTCACGTGGGGACACCGGCCCCAGGTCACCGGGTCACGTGGGGACACCGGCCCCAGGTCAGCGGGTCACGTGGGGACACCGGCCCCAGGTCAGCGGGTCACGTGGGGACACCGGCCCCAGGTAACCAAGGCAGGTCGGGACCCAGCCCGGGTCCCCGGGACGGGTTTTTACCCCAGCCGCAGATCACCGGGTCCTGTCGGGTCCCCGGCCCGGGTCCCCTGGACAGGTCGATAACCCGGCCCCAGGTCACCCGGTCATCTCGCGCACCCGGCCTGGTTCCCAGGTTCCGGTGACCATCCCGGCACCAGGACCCCGGGTCACGTGGGGACACCGGCCCCAGGTCAGAGGGTCACGTGGGGACCCCGGACCCAGGTCACCTGGTCATGTGTGGTACCCAGCCTGGTTCCCAGGTTCCGATGACCTCCCCGGCACCAGGACCCCGGGTCACGTGGGGACACCGGCCCCAGGTGACCGGGTCACGTGGGGTCAACGGCCCCAGGTCAGCGGGTCACGTGGGGACCCCGGCCCCAGGTCAGCAGGTCACGTGTGGACACCGGCCCCAGGTGACCGGGTCACGTGGGGTCACCGGCCCCAGGTCAGCGGGTCACTTGGGGTCACCGGCCCCAGGTGACCGGGTCACGTGGGGACCCCGGCCCCAGGTAACCAAGGCAGGTCGGGACCCAGCCCGGGTCCCCGGGACGGGTTTTTACCCCAGCCGCAGGTCACCGGGTCCTGTCGGGTCCCTGGCCCGGGTCCCCTGGACAGGTCGATAACCCGGCCCCAGGTCACCCGGTCATCTCGCGCACCCGGCCTGGTTCCCAGGTTCCGATGACCACCCCGGCACCAGGACCCCGGGTCACGTGGGGACACCGGCCCCAGGTGACCGGGTCACGTGGGGTCACCGGCCCCAGGTCAGAGGGTCACGTGGGGACCCCGGACCCAGGTCACCTAGTCATGTGTGGTACCCAGCCTGGTTCCAAGGTTCCGATGACCACCCCGGCACCAGGACCCCGGGTCACGTGGGGACATCGGCCCCAGGTCACCGGGTCACGTGGGGTCACCGGCCCCAGGTGACCGGGTCACGTGGGGTAACCGGCCCCAGGTCAGCGGGTCACGTGGGGTCACCGGCCCAGGTCAGCGGGTCACGTGGGGACACCGGCCCCAGGTGACCGGGTCACGTGGGGACACCGGCCCCAGGTCAGTGGGTCACGTGGGGACACCGGCCCCAGGTCAGCGTGTCACGTTGGGACACCGGCCCCAGGTGACCGGGTCACGTGGGGACACCGGCCCCAGGTCACCGGGTCACGTGGGGACCCCGGACCCAGGTCAGCGGGTCACGTGGGGACACCGGCCCCAGGTCAGCGGGTCACGTGGGGACACCGGCCCCAGGTAACCAAGGCAGGTCGGGACCCAGCCCTGGTCCCCGGGACGGGTTTTTACCCCAGCCGCAGATCACCGGGTCCTGTCGGGTCCCCGGCCCGGGTCCCCTGGACAGGTCGATAACCCGGCCCCAGGTCACCCGGTCATGTCGCGCACCCGGCCTGGTTCCCAGGTTCCGGTGACCATCCCGGCACCAGGACCCCGGGTCACGTGGGGACACCGGCCCCAGGTCACCTGGTCATGTGTGGTACCCAGCCTGGTTCCCAGGTTCCGATGACCTCCCCGGCACCAGGACCCCGGGTCACGTGGGGACACCGGCCCCAGGTGACCGGGTCACGTGGGGTCAACGGCCCCAGGTCAGCGGGTCACGTGGGGACCCCGGCCCCAGGTCAGCAGGTCACGTGGGGACACCGGCCCCAGGTGACCGGGTCACGTGGGGTCACCGGCCCCAGGTCAGCGGGTCACTTGGGGTCACCGGCCCCAGGTGACCGGGTCACGTGGGGACCCCGGCCCCAGGTAACCAAGGCAGGTCGGGACCCAGCCCGGGTCCCCGGGACGGGTTTTTACCCCAGCCGCAGATCACCGGGTCCTGTCGGGTCCCTGGCCCGGGTCCCCTGGACAGGTCGATAACCCGGCCCCAGGTCACCCGGTCATCTCGCGCACCCGGCCTGGTTCCCAGGTTCCGATGACCACCCCGGCACCAGGACCCCGGGTCACGTGGGGATACCGGCCCCAGGTGACCGGGTCACGTGGGGACACCGGCCCCAGGTGACCGGGTCACGTGGGGTCACCGGCCCCAGGTCAGCGGGTCACGTGGGGTCACCGGCTCCAGGTCAGCGGGTCACGTGGGGACACCGGCCCCAGGTGACCGGGTCACGTGGGGACACCGGCCCCAGGTCAGAGGGTCACGTGGGGACACCGGCCCCAGGTAACCGGGTCACGTGGGGACCCCGGCCCCAGGTCAGTGGGTCACGTGGGGTCACCGGCCCCAGGTCAGAGGGTCACGTGGGGACCCCGGACCCAGGTCACCTAGTCATGTGTGGTACCCAGCCTGGTTCCAAGGTTCCGATGACCACCCCGGCACCAGGACCCCGGGTCACGTGGGGACATCGGCCCCAGGTCACCGGGTCACGTGGGGTCACCGGCCCCAGGTGACCGGGTCACGTGGGGTAACCGGCCCCAGGTCAGCGGGTCACGTGGGGTCACCGGCCCAGGTCAGCGGGTCACGTGGGGACACCGGCCCCAGGTGACCGGGTCACGTGGGGACACCGGCCCCAGGTCAGTGGGTCACGTGGGGACACCGGCCCCAGGTCAGCGGGTCACGTTGGGACACCGGCCCCAGGTGACCGGGTCACGTGGGGACACCGGCCCCAGGTCACCGGGTCACGTGGGGACCCCGGACCCAGGTCAGCGGGTCACGTGGGGACACCGGCCCCAGGTCAGCGGGTCACGTGGGGACACCGGCCCCAGGTAACCAAGGCAGGTCGGGACCCAGCCCGGGTCCCCGGGACGGGTTTTTACCCCAGCCGCAGATCACCGGGTCCTGTCGGGTCCCCGGCCCGGGTCCCCTGGACAGGTCGATAACCCGGCCCCAGGTCACCCGGTCATGTCGCGCACCCGGCCTGGTTCCCAGGTTCCGGTGACCATCCCGGCACCAGGACCCCGGGTCACGTGGGGACACCGGCCCCAGGTCAGAGGGTCACGTGGGGACCCCGGCCCCAGGTCACCTGGTCATGTGTGGTACCCAGCCTGGTTCCCAGGTTCCGATGACCTCCCCGGCACCAGGACCCCGGGTCACGTGGGGACACCGGCCCCAGGTGACCGGGTCACGTGGGGTCAACGGCCCCAGGTCAGCGGGTCACGTGGGGACCCCGGCCCCAGGTCAGCAGGTCACGTGGGGACACCGGCCCCAGGTGACCGGGTCACGTGGGGTCACCGGCCCCAGGTCAGCGGGTCACTTGGGGTCACCGGCCCCAGGTGACCGGGTCACGTGGGGACCCCGGCCCCAGGTAACCAAGGCAGGTCGGGACCCAGCCCGGGTCCCCTAGACAGGTCGATAACCCGGCCCCAGGTCACCCGGTCATCTCGCGCACCCGGCCTGGTTCCCAGGTTCCGATGACCACCCCGGCACCAGGACCCCGGGTCACGTGGGGATACCGGCCCCAGGTGACCGGGTCACGTGGGGTCACCGGCCCCAGGTCAGCGGGTCACGTGGGGACCCCGGACCCAGGTCAGCGGGTCACGTGGGGTCACCGGCCCCAGGTCAGAGGGTCACGTGGGGACCCCGGACCCAGGTCACCTGGTCATGTGTGGTACCCAGCGTGGTTCCCAGGTTCCGATGACCTCCCCGGCACCAGGACCCCGGGTCACGTGGGGACACCGGCCCCAGGTGACCGGGTCACGTGGGGTCACCGGCCCCAGGTCAGCGGGTCACGTGGGGTCACCGGCTCCAGGTCAGCGGGTCACGTGGGGACACCGGCCCCAGGTGACCGGGTCACGTGGGGACACCGGCCCCAGGTCAGAGGGTCACGTGGGGACACCGGCCCCAGGTAACCGGGTCACGTGGGGACCCCGGCCCCAGGTCAGTGGGTCACGTGGGGTCACCGGCCCCAGGTCAGAGGGTCACGTGGGGACCCCGGACCCAGGTCACCTGGTCATGTGTGGTACCCAGCGTGGTTCCCAGGTTCCGATGACCTCCCCGGCACCAGGACCCCGGGTCACGTGGGGACACCGGCCCCAGGTGACCGGGTCACGTGGGGTCACCGGCCCCAGGTCAGCGGGTCACGTGGGGTCACCGGCCCCAGGTCACCGGGTCACGTGGGGACACCGGCCCCAGGTGACCGGGTCACGTGGGGACACCGGCCCCAGGTCAGAGGGTCACGTGGGGACCCCGGACCCAGGTCACCTGGTCATGTCTGGTACCCAGCCTGGTTCCCAGGTTCCGATGACCATCCCGGCACCAGGACTCTGGGTCACGTGGGGTCACCGGCCCCAGGTCAGCGGGTCACGTGGGGACACCGGCCCCAGGTCAGCGGGTCACGTGGGGACACCGGACCCAGGTAACCAAGGCAGGTCGGGACCCAGCCCGGGTCCCCGGGACGGGTTTTTACCCCAGCCGCAGATCACCGGGTCCTGTCGGGTCCCCGGCCCGGGTCCCCTGGACAGGTCGATAACCCGGCCCCAGGTCACCCGGTCATCTCGCGCACCCGGCCTGGTTCCCAGGTTCCGATGACCACCCCGGCACCAGGACCCCGGGTCACGTGGGGACACCGGCCCCAGGTGACCGGGTCACGTGGGGTCACCGGCCCCAGGTCAGCGGGTCACGTGGGGACCCCGGACCCAGGTCAGCGGGTCACGTGGGGTCACCGGCCCCAGGTCAGAGGGTCACGTGGGGACCCCGGACCCAGGTCACCTGGTCATGTGTGGTACCCAGCGTGGTTCCCAGGTTCCGATGACCTCCCCGGCACCAGGACCCCGGGTCACGTGGGGACACCGGCCCCAGGTGACCGGGTCACGTGGGGTCACCGGCCCCAGGTCAGCGGGTCACGTGGGGACACCGGCCCCAGGTGACCGGGTCACGTGGGGACACCGGCCCCAGGTCAGAGGGTCACGTGGGGACACCGGCCCCAGGTAACTGGGTCACGTGGGGACCCCGGCCCCAGGTGACCGGGTCACGTGGGGTCACCGGCCCCAGGTCAGAGGGTAACGTGGGGACCCCGGACCCAGGTCACCTACTCATGTGTGGTACCCAGCCTGGTTCCAAGGTTCCGATGACCATCCCGGCACCAGGACCCCGGGTCACGTGGGGACATCGGCCCCAGGTCACCGGGTCACGTGGGGACACCGGCCCCAGGTCAGCGGGTCACGTGGGGACCCCGGCCCCAGGTCAGCGGGTCACGTGGGGACACCGGCCCCAGATCAGAGCGTAACGCGGGGACCCCGGACCCAGGTCACCTGGTCATGTCTGGTACCCAGCCTGGTTCCCAGGTTCCGATGACCATCCCGGCACCAGGACCCCGGGTCACGTGGGGACACCGGACTCAGGTCACCTAGTCATGTGTGGTACCCAGCCTGGTTCCAAGGTTCCGATGACCACCCCGGCACCAGGACCCCGGGTCACGTGGGGACATCGGCCCCAGGTCACCGGGTCACGTGGGGTCACCGGCCCCAGGTGACCGGGTCACGTGGGGTAACCGGCCCCAGGTCAGCGGGTCACGTGGGGTCACCGGCCCCAGGTCAGCGGGTCACGTGGGGACACCGGCCCCAGGTGACCGGGTCACGTGGGGACACCGGCCCCAGGTCAGTGGGTCACGTGGGGACACCGGCCCCAGGTCAGCGGGTCACGTTGGGACACCGGCCCCAGGTGACCGGGTCACGTGGGGACACCGGCCCCAGGTCACCGGGTCACGTGGGGACCCCGGACCCAGGTCAGCGGGTCACGTGGGGACACCGGCCCCAGGTCAGCGGGTCACGTGGGGACACCGGCCCCAGGTAACCAAGGCAGGTCGGGACCCAGCCCGGGTCCCCGGGACGGGTTTTTAACCCAGCCGCAGATCACCGGGTCCTGTCGGGTCCGCGGCCCGGGTCCCCTGGACAGGTCGATAACCCAGCCCCAGGTCACCCGGTCATGTCGCGCACCCGGCCTGGTTCCCAGGTTCCGGTGACCATCCCGGCACCAGGACCCCGGGTCACGTGGGGACACCGGCCCCAGGCGACCGGGTCACGTGGGGTCAACGGCCCCAGGTCAGCGGGTCACGTGGGGACCCCGGCCCAAGGTCAGCGGGTCACGTGGGGACACCGGCCCCAGGTGAACGGGTCACGTGGGGTCACCGGCCCCAGGTCAGCGGGTCACGTGGGGACACCGGCCCCAGGTGACCGGGTCACGTGGGTTCCCGGCCCCAGGTAACCAAGGCAGGTCGGGACCCAGCCCGGGTCCCCGGGACGGGTTTTTACCCCAGCCGCAGATCACCGGGTCCTGTCGGGTCCCCGGCCCGGGTCCCCTGGACAGGTCGATAACCCGGCCCCAGGTCACCCGGTCATCTCGCGCACCCGGCCTGGTTCCCAGGTTCCGATGACCACCCCGGCACCAGGACCCCGGGTCACGTGGGGACACCGGCCCCAGGTGACCGGGTCACGTGGGGTCACCGGCCCCAGGTCAGCGGGTCACGTGGGGACCCCGGCCCCAGGTCAGAGGGTCACGTGGGGACCCCGGACCCAGGTCACCTGGTCATGTGTGGTACCCAGCCTGGTTCCCAGGTTCCGATTACCTCCCCGGCACCAGGACCCCGGGTCACGTGGGGACACCGGCCCCAGGTGACCGGGTCACGTGGGGTCAACGGCCCCAGGTCAGCGGGTCACGTGGGGACCCCGGCCCCAGGTCAGCGGGTCACATGGGGACACCGGCCCCAGGTGACCGGGTCACGTGGGGTCACCGGCCCCAGGTCAGCGGGTCACGTGGGGACACCGGCCCCAGGTCAGCGGGTCACGTGGGGACACCGGCCCCAGGTGACCGGGTCACGTGGGGACACCGGCCCCAGGTGACCGGGTCACGTGGGGACACCGGCCCCAGGTCAGCGGGTCACGTGGGGACACCGGCCCCAGGTAACCAAGGCAGGTCGGGACCCAGCCCGGGTCCCCGGGACGGGTTTTTACCCCAGCCGCAGATCACCGGGTCCTGTCGGGTCCCCGGCCCGGTTCCCCTGGACAGGTCGATAACCCGGCCCCAGGTCACCCGGTCATGTCGCGCACCCGGCCTGGTTCCCAGGTTCCGGTGACCATCCCGGCACCAGGACCCCGGGTCACGTGGGGACACCGGCCCCAGGTCAGAGGGTCACGTGGGGACCCCGGCCCCAGGTCACCTGGTCATGTGTGGTACCCAGCCTGGTTCCCAGGTTCCGATGACCTCCCCGGCACCAGGACCCCGGGTCACGTGGGGACACCGGCCCCAGGTGACCGGGTCACGTGGGGTCAACGGCCCCAGGTCAGCGGGTCACGTGGGGACCCCGGCCCCAGGTCAGCAGGTCACGTGGGGACACCGGCCCCAGGTGACCGGGTCACGTGGGGTCACCGGCCCCAGGTCAGCGGGTCACGTGGGGTCACCGGCCCCAGTTGACCGGGTCACGTGGGGACCCCGGCCCCAGGTAACCAAGGCAGGTCGGGACCCAGCCCGGGTCCCCGGGACGGGTTTTTACCCCAGCCGCAGATCACCGGGTCCTGTCGGGTCCCTGGCCCGGGTCCCCTGGACAGGTCGATAACCCGGCCCCAGGTCACCCGGTCATCTCGCGCACCCGGCCTGGTTCCCAGGTTCCGATGACCACCCCGGCACCAGGACCCCGGGTCACGTGGGGACACCGGCCCCAGGTGACCGGGTCACGTGGGGTCACCGGCCCCAGGTCAGCGGGTCACGTGGGGACCCCGGACCCAGGTCAGCGGGTCACGTGGGGTCACCGGCCCCAGGTCAGAGGGTCATGTGGGGACCCCGGACCCAGGTCACCTGGTCATGTGTGGTACCCAGCGTGGTTCCCAGGTTCCGATGACCTCTTCGGCACCAGGACCCCGGGTCACGTGGGGACACCGGCCCCAGGTGACCGGGTCACGTGGGGTCACCGGCCCCAGGTCAGCGGGTCACGTGGGGTCACCTGTCCCAGGTCAGCGGGTCACGTGGGGACACCGGCCCCAGGTGACCGGGTCACGTTTGGACACCGGCCCCAGGTCACCGGGTCACGTGGGGACCCCGGACCCAGGTCAGCGGGTCACGTCGGGTCACCGGCCCCAGGTCAGAGGGTCACGTGGGGACCCCGGACCCAGGTCACCTAGTCATGTGTGGTACCCAGCCTGGTTCCAAGGTTCCGATGACCATCCCGGCACCAGGACCCCGGGTCACGTGGGGACCCCGGCCTCAGGTGACCGGGTCACGTGGGGACACCGGCCCCAGGTCAGCGGGTCACGTGGCGACACCGGCCCCAGGTAACCGGGTCACGTGGGGACCCCGGCCCCAGGTCAGCGGGTCACGTGGGGTCACCGGCCCCAGGTCAGAGGGTCACGTGGGGACCCCGGACCCAGGTCACCTAGTCATGTGTGGTACCCAGCCTGGTTCCAAGGTTCCGATGACCACCCCGGCACCAGGACCCCGGGTCACGTGGGGACATCGGCCCCAGGTCACCGGGTCACGTGGGGTCACCGGCCCCAGGTGACCAGGTCACGTGGGGTCACCGGCCCCAGGTCACCGGATCACGTGGGGTCACCGGCCCCAGGTCAGCGGGTCACGTGGGGACACCGGCCCCAGGTGACCGGGTCACGTGGGGACACCGGCCCCAGGTCAGTGGGTCACGTGGGGACCCCGGCCCCAGGTCAGCAGGTCACGTTGGGACACCGGCCCCAGGTGACCGGGTCACGTGGGGACACCGGCCCCGGGTCACCGGGTCACGTGGGGACCCCGGACCCAGGTCAGCGGGTCACGTGGGGACACCGGCCCCAGGTCAGCGGGTCACGTGGGGACACCGGCCCCAGGTCAGCGGGTCACGTGGGGACACCGGCCCCAGGTAACCAAGGCAGGTCGGGACCCAGCCCGGGTCCCCGGGACGGGTTTTTACCCCAGCCGCAGATCACCGGGTCCTGTCGGGTCCCCGGCCCGGGTCCCCTGGACAGGTCGATAACCCGGCCCCAGGTCACCCGGTCATCTCGCGCACCCGGCCTGGTTCCCAGGTTCCGGTGACCATCCCGGCACCAGGACCCTGGGTCACGTGGGGACCCCGGCCCCAGGTCAGAGGGTCACGTGGGGACCCCGGACCCAGGTCACCTGGTCATGTGTGGTACCCAGCCTGGTTCCCAGGTTCCGATTACCTCCCCGGCACCAGGACCCCGGGTCACGTGGGGACACCGGCCCCAGGTGACTGGGTCACGTGAGGTCAACGGCCCCAGGTCAGCGGGTCACGTGGGGACCCCGGCCCCAGGTCAGCGGGTCACGTTGGGACACCGGCCCCAGGTGACCGGGTCACGTGGGGACACCGGCCCCAGGTCACCGGGTCACGTGGGGACCCCGGACCCAGGTCAGCGGGTCACGTGGGGACCCAGGCCCCAGGTCACCGGATCACGTGGGGTCACCGGCCCCAGGTCAGCGGGTCACGTGGGATACCGGCCCCAGGTGACCGGGTCACGTGGGGACACCGGCCCCAGGTCAGTGGGTCACGTGGGGACCCCGGCCCCAGGTCAGCGGGTCACGTTGGGACACCGGCCCCAGGTGACCGGGTCACGTGGGGACACCGGCCCCAGGTCAGCGGGTCACGTGGGGACCCCGGACCCAGGTCAGCGGGTCACGTGGGGACCCAGGCCCCAGGTCACAGGATCACGTGGGGTCACCGGCCCCAGGTCAGAGGGTCACGTGGGGACCCCGGACCCAGCTCACCTGGTCATGTGTGGTACCCAGCGTGGTTCCCAGGTTCCGATGACCTCCCCGGCACCAGGACCCCGGGTCACGTGGGGACACCGGCCCCAGGTGACCGGGTCACGTGGGGTCACCGGCCCCAGGTCAGCGGGTCACGTGGGGTCACCGGCCCCAGGTCAGCGGGTCACGTGGGGACACCGGCCCCAGGTGACCGGGTCACGTGGGGACACCGGCCCCAGGTCAGAGGGTCACGTGGGGACCCCGGACCCAGGTCACCTGGTCATGTCTGGTACCCAGCCTGGTTCCCAGGTTCCGATGACCATCCCGGCACCAGGACCCTGGGTCACGTGGGGTCACCGGCCCGAGGTCAGCGGGTCACGTGGGGACACCGGCCCCAGGTCACCGGGTCACGTGGGGACACCGGCCCCAGGTAACTAAGGCAGGTCGGGACCCAGCCCGGGTCCCCGGGACGGGTTTTTACCCCAGCCGCAGATCACCGGGTCCTGTCGGGTCCCCGGCCCGGGTCCCCTGGACAGGTCGATAACCCGGCCCCAGGTCACCCGGTCATGTCGCGCACCCGGCCTGGTTCCCAGGTTCCGGTGACCATCCCGGCACCAGGACCCCGGGTCACGTGGGGACCCCGGCCCCAGGTCAGAGGGTCACGTGGGGACCCCGGACCCAGGTCACCTGGTCATGTGTGGTACCCAGCCTGGTTCCCAGGTTCCGATTACCTCCCCGGCACCAGGACCCCGGGTCACGTGGGGACACCGGCCCCAGGTGACCGGGTCACGTGATGTCAACGGCCCCAGGTCAGCGGGTCACGTGGGGACCCCGGCCCCAGGTCAGCGGGTCACGTTGGGACACCGGCCCCAGGTGACCGGGTCACGTGGGGACACCGGCCCCAGGTCACCGGGTCACGTGGGGACCCCGGACCCAGGTCAGCGGGTCACGTGGGGACCCAGGCCCCAGGTCACCGGATCACGTGGGGTCACCGGCCCCAGGTCAGCGGGTCACGTGGGGACACCGGCCCCAGGTGACCGGGTCACGTGGGGACACCGGCCCCAGGTCAGTGGGTCACGTGGGGACCCCGGCCCCAGGTCAGCGGGTCACGTTGGGACACCGGCCCCAGGTGACCGGTCACGTGGGGTCAACGGCCCCAGGTCAGAGGGTCACGTGGGGACCCCGGACCCAGGTCACCTGGTCACGTGGGGTCACCGGCCCCAGGTCAGAGGGTCACGTGGGGACCCCGGACCCAGGTCACCTGGTCATGTGTGGTACCCAGCGTGGTTCTCAGGTTCCGATGACCTCCCCGGCACCAGGACCCCGGGTCACGTGGGGACACCGGCCCCAGGTGACCGGGTCACGTGGGGTCACCGGCCCCAGGTCAGCGGGTCACGTGGGGTCACCGGCCCCAGGTCAGCGGGTCACGTGGGGACACCGGCCCCAGGTGACCGGGTCACGTGGGGACACCGGCCCCAGGTAACCAAGGCAGGTCGGGACCCAGCCCGGGTCCCCGGGACGGGTTTTTACCCCAGCCGCAGATCACCGGGTCCTGTCGGGTCCCCGGCCCGGTTCCCCTGGACAGGTCGATAACCCGGCCCCAGGTCACCCGGTCATGTCGCGCACCCGGCCTGGTTCCCAGGTTCCGGTGACCATCCCGGCACCAGGACCCCGGGTCACGTGGGGACACCGGCCCCAGGTCAGAGGGTCACGTGGGGACCCCGGCCCCAGGTCACCTGGTCATGTGTGGTACCCAGCCTGGTTCCCAGGTTCCGATGACCTCCCCGGCACCAGGACCCCGGGTCACGTGGGGACACCGGCCCCAGGTGACCGGGTCACGTGGGGTCAACGGCCCCAGGTCAGCGGGTCACGTGGGGACCCCGGCCCCAGGTCAGCAGGTCACGTGGGGACACCGGCCCCAGGTGACCGGGTCACGTGGGGTCACCGGCCCCAGGTCAGCGGGTCACGTGGGGTCACCGGCCCCAGTTGACCGGGTCACGTGGGGACCCCGGCCCCAGGTAACCAAGGCAGGTCGGGACCCAGCCCGGGTCCCCGGGACGGGTTTTTACCCCAGCCGCAGATCACCGGGTCCTGTCGGGTCCCTGGCCCGGGTCCCCTGGACAGGTCGATAACCCGGCCCCAGGTCACCCGGTCATCTCGCGCACCCGGCCTGGTTCCCAGGTTCCGATGACCACCCCGGCACCAGGACCCAGGGTCACGTGGGGACACCGGCCCCAGGTGACCGGGTCACGTGGGGTCACCGGCCCCAGGTCAGCGGGTCACGTGGGGACCCCGGACCCAGGTCAGCGGGTCACGTGGGGTCACCGGCCCCAGGTCAGAGGGTCATGTGGGGACCCCGGACCCAGGTCACCTGGTCATGTGTGGTACCCAGCGTGGTTCCCAGGTTCCGATGACCTCTTCGGCACCAGGACCCCGGGTCACGTGGGGACACCGGCCCCAGGTGACCGGGTCACGTGGGGTCACCGGCCCCAGGTCAGCGGGTCACGTGGGGTCACCTGTCCCAGGTCAGCGGGTCACGTGGGGACACCGGCCCCAGGTGACCGGGTCACGTTTGGACACCGGCCCCAGGTCACCGGGTCACGTGGGGACCCCGGACCCAGGTCAGCGGGTCACGTGGGGTCACCGGCCCCAGGTCAGAGGGTCATGTGGGGACCCCGGACCCAGGTCACCTGGTCATGTGTGGTACCCAGCGTGGTTCCCAGGTTCCGATGACCTCTTCGGCACCAGGACCCCGGGTCACGTGGGGACACCGGCCCCAGGTGACCGGGTCACGTGGGGTCACCGGCCCCAGGTCAGCGGGTCACGTGGGGTCACCGGCCCCAGGTCAGAGGGTCACGTGGGGACCCCGGACCCAGGTCACCTAGTCATGTGTGGTACCCAGCCTGGTTCCAAGGTTCCGATGACCATCCCGGCACCAGGACCCCGGGTCACGTGGGGACCCCGGCCTCAGGTGACCGGGTCACGTGGGGACACCGGCCCCAGGTCAGCGGGTCACGTGGCGACACCGGCCCCAGGTAACCGGGTCACGTGGGGACCCCGGCCCCAGGTCAGCGGGTCACGTGGGGTCACCGGCCCCAGGTCAGAGGGTCACGTGGGGACCCCGGACCCAGGTCACCTAGTCATGTGTGGTACCCAGCCTGGTTCCAAGGTTCCGATGACCACCCCGGCACCAGGACCCCGGGTCACGTGGGGACATCGGCCCCAGGTCACCGGGTCACGTGGGGTCACCGGCCCCAGGTGACCAGGTCACGTGGGGTCACCGGCCCCAGGTCACCGGATCACGTGGGGTCACCGGCCCCAGGTCAGCGGGTCACGTGGGGACACCGGCCCCAGGTGACCGGGTCACGTGGGGACACCGGCCCCAGGTCAGTGGGTCACGTGGGGACCCCGGCCCCAGGTCAGCAGGTCACGTTGGGACACCGGCCCCAGGTGACCGGGTCACGTGGGGACACCGGCCCCGGGTCACCGGGTCACGTGGGGACCCCGGACCCAGGTCAGCGGGTCACGTGGGGACACCGGCCCCAGGTCAGCGGGTCACGTGGGGACACCGGCCCCAGGTAACCAAGGCAGGTCGGGACCCAGCCCGGGTCCCCGGGACGGGTTTTTACCCCAGCCGCAGATCACCGGGTCCTGTCGGGTCCCCGGCCCGGGTCCCCTGGACAGGTCGATAACCCGGCCCCAGGTCACCCGGTCATCTCGCGCACCCGGCCTGGTTCCCAGGTTCCGGTGACCATCCCGGCACCAGGACCCTGGGTCACGTGGGGACCCCGGCCCCAGGTCAGAGGGTCACGTGGGGACCCCGGACCCAGGTCACCTGGTCATGTGTGGTACCCAGCCTGGTTCCCAGGTTCCGATTACCTCCCCGGCACCAGGACCCCGGGTCACGTGGGGACACCGGCCCCAGGTGACCGGGTCACGTGAGGTCAACGGCCCCAGGTCAGCGGGTCACGTGGGGACCCCGGCCCCAGGTCAGCGGGTCACGTTGGGACACCGGCCCCAGGTGACCGGGTCACGTGGGGACACCGGCCCCAGGTCACCGGGTCACGTGGGGACCCCGGACCCAGGTCAGCGGGTCACGTGGGGACCCAGGCCCCAGGTCACCGGATCACGTGGGGTCACCGGCCCCAGGTCAGCGGGTCACGTGGGATACCGGCCCCAGGTGACCGGGTCACGTGGGGACACCGGCCCCAGGTCAGTGGGTCACGTGGGGACCCCGGCCCCAGGTCAGCGGGTCACGTTGGGACACCGGCCCCAGGTGACCGGGTCACGTGGGGACACCGGCCCCAGGTCAGCGGGTCACGTGGGGACCCCGGACCCAGGTCAGCGGGTCACGTGGGGACCCAGGCCCCAGGTCACAGGATCACGTGGGGTCACCGGCCCCAGGTCAGAGGGTCACGTGGGGACCCCGGACCCAGCTCACCTGGTCATGTGTGGTACCCAGCGTGGTTCCCAGGTTCCGATGACCTCCCCGGCACCAGGACCCCGGGTCACGTGGGGACACCGGCCCCAGGTGACCGGGTCACGTGGGGTCACCGGCCCCAGGTCAGCGGGTCACGTGGGGTCACCGGCCCCAGGTCAGCGGGTCACGTGGGGACACCGGCCCCAGGTGACCGGGTCACGTGGGGACACCGGCCCCAGGTCAGAGGGTCACGTGGGGACCCCGGACCCAGGTCACCTGGTCATGTCTGGTACCCAGCCTGGTTCCCAGGTTCCGATGACCATCCCGGCACCAGGACCCTGGGTCACGTGGGGTCACCGGCCCGAGGTCAGCGGGTCACGTGGGGACACCGGCCCCAGGTCACCGGGTCACGTGGGGACACCGGCCCCAGGTAACTAAGGCAGGTCGGGACCCAGCCCGGGTCCCCGGGACGGGTTTTTACCCCAGCCGCAGATCACCGGGTCCTGTCGGGTCCCCGGCCCGGGTCCCCTGGACAGGTCGATAACCCGGCCCCAGGTCACCCGGTCATGTCGCGCACCCGGCCTGGTTCCCAGGTTCCGGTGACCATCCCGGCACCAGGACCCCGGGTCACGTGGGGACCCCGGCCCCAGGTCAGAGGGTCACGTGGGGACCCCGGACCCAGGTCACCTGGTCATGTGTGGTACCCAGCCTGGTTCCCAGGTTCCGATTACCTCCCCGGCACCAGGACCCCGGGTCACGTGGGGACACCGGCCCCAGGTGACCGGGTCACGTGATGTCAACGGCCCCAGGTCAGCGGGTCACGTGGGGACCCCGGCCCCAGGTCAGCGGGTCACGTTGGGACACCGGCCCCAGGTGACCGGGTCACGTGGGGACACCGGCCCCAGGTCACCGGGTCACGTGGGGACCCCGGACCCAGGTCAGCGGGTCACGTGGGGACCCAGGCCCCAGGTCACCGGATCACGTGGGGTCACCGGCCCCAGGTCAGCGGGTCACGTGGGGACACCGGCCCCAGGTGACCGGGTCACGTGGGGACACCGGCCCCAGGTCAGTGGGTCACGTGGGGACCCCGGCCCCAGGTCAGCGGGTCACGTTGGGACACCGGCCCCAGGTGACCGGTCACGTGGGGTCAACGGCCCCAGGTCAGAGGGTCACGTGGGGACCCCGGACCCAGGTCACCTGGTCACGTGGGGTCACCGGCCCCAGGTCAGAGGGTCACGTGGGGACCCCGGACCCAGGTCACCTGGTCATGTGTGGTACCCAGCGTGGTTCTCAGGTTCCGATGACCTCCCCGGCACCAGGACCCCGGGTCACGTGGGGACACCGGCCCCAGGTGACCGGGTCACGTGGGGTCACCGGCCCCAGGTCAGCGGGTCACGTGGGGTCACCGGCCCCAGGTCAGCGGGTCACGTGGGGACACCGGCCCCAGGTGACCGGGTCACGTGGGGACACCGGCCCCAGGTCAGAGGGTCATGTGGGGACACCGGCCCCAGGTAACCGGGTCACGTTGGGACCCCGGCCCCAGGTCAGCGGGTCACGTGGGGTCACCGGCCCCAGGTCAGAGGGTCACGTGGGGACCCCGTACCCAGGTCACCTAGTCATGTGTGGTACCCAGCCTGGTTCCAAGGTTCCGATGACCATCCCGGCACCAGGACCCCGGGTCACGTGGGGACACCGGCCCCAGGTCACCGGGTCACGTTGGGACACCGGCCCCAGGTGACCGGGTCACGTGGGGACACCGGCCCCAGGTCACCGGGTCACGTGGGGACCCCGGACCCAGGTCAGCGGGTCACGTGGGGTCACCGGCCCCAGGTGACCGGGTCACGTGGGGACACCGGCCCCAGGTCAGCGGGTCACGTGGGGACACCGGCCCCAGGTAACCGGGTCACGTGGGGACACCGGCCCCAGGTGACCGGGTCACGTGGGGACACCGGCCTCAGGTCAGCGGGTCACGTGGGGACACCGGCCCCAGGTCAGCGGGTCACGTGGGGACACCGGCCCCAGGTGACCGGGTCACGTGGGGACACCGGCCTCAGGTCAGCGGGTCACGTGGGGACACCGGCCCCAGGTCAGCGGGTCACGTGGGGACACCGGCCCCAGGTAACCGGGTCATACCGAGTCCCCGGACCCAGGTCACCGGGTCAGTTCGGGACCCAGGACCCAGGTCGGGTCATGTCACGTCCCATGCCCGGGTCCCCGGGTTGGATTTTTACCCAGGCCCCGGGTCACAGGGTCATGTCGGCTCAACGGCCTGGGTACAAGGGTCTGGTGACCACCCCGACCCCAGGTCCCCGGGTCATGACGGGACACCGGACCAGGTCCCTGACTCCGGTCGACACCACAGCCCCAGGTCACCGGGTCACGTCGGCACCCTGGAACCAGGTCACCGGGTCATGTCGGGACCCAGCCCGGGTCCCCGGGACGGGTTTTTACCCCAGCCGCAGATCACCGGGTCCTGTCGGGTACCCGGGTCGGGTCCCCTGGACAGGTCGGCACCCCGGCCCCGGGTCACGGGGTCATGTCGGGTCGCTGTCCCGGGTACCAGTGTCAGGTGACCACCCCGGCCCCGGGAGACGGAGTCATACCGGGTCCCCGGCCCGGGTCCCCGGGTTGCATCGGGACAAAAGCACCGGATCACTGGATCACGTGGGGGCCCGGGCCCGGGTCCCCGGGTTGCATCGGGACACCAGCGAAGGACCACCGGGTCCTGTCGGGTCCCCGGCCCGGGTCCCCTGGACAGGTCGTTAACCCGGCCCCAGGTCACCGGGTCATGTCGCGCACCCGGCCTGGTTCACAGGTTGCGGTGACCACCCCGCCACCAGGACCCCGGGTCCCGTGGGGACACCGGCCCCAGGTGACCGGGTCACGTGGTGTCACCGGCCCCAGGTCAGCGGGTCACGTTGGGTCACCGGCCCCAGGTCAGCGGGTCACGTGGGGACACCGGCCCCAGGTGACCGGGTCACATGGGGACACCGGCCCCAGGTCAGAGGGTCACGTGGGGACCCCGGACCCAGGTCACCTGGTCATGTGTGGTACCCAGCCTGGTTCCCAGGTTCCGATGACCTCCCCGGCACCAGGACCCCGGGTCACGTGGGGACACCGGCCCCAGGTGACCGGGTCACGTGGGGTCAACGGCCCCAGGTCAGCGGGTCACGTGGGGAACCCGGCCCCAGGTCAGCGGGTCACGTGGGGACACCGGCCCCAGGTGACCGGGTCACGTGTGTCACCGGCCCCAGGTCAGCGGGTCACGTGGGGACACCGGCCCCAGGTGACCGGGTCACGTAGGGTCACCGGTCCCAGGTCAGAGGGTCACGTGGGGACCCCGGACCCAGGTCACCTGGTCATGTGTGGTACCCAGCGTCGTTCCCAGGTTCCGATGACCTCCCCGGCACCAAGACCCCGGGTCACGTGGGGTCACCGGCCCCAGGTCAGCGGGTCACGTGGGGTCACCGGCCCCAAGTCAGCGGGTCACGTGGGGACACCGGCCCCAGGTGACTGGGTCACGTGGGGACACCGGCCCCAGGTCAGAGGGTCACGTGGGGACACCGGCCCCAGGTCACCGGGTCACGTGGGGACCCCGGCCCCAGGTCAGCGGGTCACGTGGGGTCACCGGCCCCAGGTCAGAGGGTCACGTGGGGACCCCGGACCCAGGTCACCTACTCATGTGTGGTACCCAGCCTGGTTCCGATGACCATCCCGGCACCAGGACCCCGGGTCACGTGGGGACACCGGCCTCAGGTGACCGGATCACGTGGGGACACCGGCCCCAGGTCACCGGGTCACGTGGGGACACCGGCCCCAGGTCAGCGGGTCACGTGGGGACACCGGCCCCAGGTAACCGGGTCACGTGGGGACCCCGGCCCCAGGTCAGCGGGTCACGTGGGGTCACCGGCCCCAGGTCAGAGGGTCACGTGGGGACCCCAGACCCAGGTCACCTAGTCATGTGTGGTACCCAGCCTGGTTCCAAGGTTCCGATGACCACCCCGGCACCAGGACCCCGGGTCACGTGGGGACATCGGCCCCAGGTGACCGGGTCACGTGGGGTCACCGGCCCCAGGTGACAGGGTCACGTGGGGTCACCGGCCCCAGGTCAGCGGGTCACGTGGGGTCACTGGCTCCAGGTCAGCGGGTCACGTGGGGTCCCAGGCCCCAGGTGACCGGGTCACGTGGGGACACCGGCCCCAGGTCAGCGGGTCACGTGGGGACCCCGGCCCCAGGTCAGCGGGTCACGTTGGGACACCGGCCCCAGGTCAGCGGGTCACGTGGGGACACCGGCCCCAGGTCACCGGGTCACGTGGGGACACCGGCCCCAGGTAACCAAGGCAGGTCGGGACCCAGCCCGGGTCCCCGGGACGGGTTTTTACCCCAGCCGCAGATCACCGGGTCCTGTCAGGTCCCCGGCCCGGGTCCCCTGGACAGGTCGATAACCCGGCCCCAGGTCACCCGGTCATGTCGCGCACCCGGCCTGGTTCCCAGGTTCCGGTGACCATCCCGGCACCAGGACCCCGGGTCACGTGGGGACCCCGGCCCCAGGTCAGAGGGTCACGTGGGGACCCCGGACCCAGGTCACCTGGTCATGTGTGGTACCCAGCCTGGTTCCCAGGTTCCGATGACCTCCCCGGCACCAGGACCCCGGGTCACGTGGGGACACCGGCCCCAGGTGACCGGGTCACGTGGGGTCAACGGCCCCAGGTCAGCGGGTCACGTGGGGACCCCGGACCCAGGTCAGCGGGTCACGTGGGGACACCGGCCCCAGGTGACCGGGTCACGTGGGGTCACCGGCCCCAGGTCAGCGGGTCACGTGGGGACCCCGGACCCAGGTCACCTGGTCATGTGTGGTACCCAGCCTGGTTCCCAGGTTCCGATGACCTCCCCGGCACCAGGACTCCGGGTCACTTGGGGACACCGGCCCCAGGTGACCGGGTCACGTGGGGTCACCGGCCCCAGGTCAGCGGGTCACGTGGGGACCCCGGCCCCAGGTCAGCGGGTCACGTGGGGACACCGGCCCCAGGTGACCGGGTCACTTGGGGTCACCGGCCCCAGGTCAGCGGGTCACGTGGGGACACCGGCCCCAGGTGACCGGGTCACGTGGGGACCCCGGCCCCAGGTCAGCGGGTCACGTGGGGACACCGGCCCCAGGTGACCGGGTCATGTGGGGACACCGGCCTCAGGTCAGCGGGTCACGTGGGGACACCGGCCCCAGGTCAGCGGGTCACGTGGGGACCCCGGACCCAGGTCAGCGGGTCACGTGGGGACACCGGCCCCAGGTAACCGGGTCATACCGAGTCCCCGGACCCAGGTCACTGGGTCAGTTCGGGACCCCGGTCCCAGGTCGGGTCATGTCACGTCCCATGCCCGGGTCCCCGGGTTGGATTTTTACCCAGGCCCCGGGTCACAGGGTCATGTCGGCTCAACGGCCTGGGTACAAGGGTCTGGTGACCACCCCGACCCCAGGTCCCCGGGTCATGACGGGACACCGGACCAGGTCCCCGAGTCCGGTCGACACCACAGCCCCAGGTCACCGGGTCACGTCGGCACCCCGGAACCAGGTCACCGGGTCATGTCGGGACCCAGCCCGGGTCCCCGGGACGGGTTTTTACCCCAGCCGCAGATCACCGGGTCCTGTCGGGTACCCGGGTCGGGTCCCCTGGACAGGTCGGCACCCCGGCCCCGGGTCACGGGGTCATGTCGGGTCGCTGTCCCGGGTACCAGTGTCAGGTGACCACCCCGGCCCCGGGAGACGGAGTCATACCGGGTCCCCGGCCCGGGTCCCCGGGTTGCATCGGGACAAAAGCACCGGATCACTGGATCACGTGGGGGCCCGGGCCCGGGTCCCCGGGTTGCATCGGGACACCAGCGAAGGACCACCGGGTCCTGTCGGGTCCCCGGCCCGGGTCCCCTGGACAGGTCGTTAACCCGGCCCCAGGTCACCGGGTCATGTCGCGCACCCGGCCTGGTTCCCAGGTTCCGGTGACCACCCCGGCACAAGGACCCCGGGTCCCGTGGGGTCACCGGTCCCAGGTGACCGGGTCACGTGGGGTCACCGGCCCCAGGTCAGCGGGTCACGTGGGGACACCGGCCCCAGGTGACCGGGTCACGTGGGGACACTGGCCCCAGGTCAGCGGGCACGTGGGGACCCCGGCCCCAGGTCAGCGGGTCACGTGGGGACACCGGCGCCATGTGACCGGGTCACTTGGGGTCACCGGCCCCAGGTCACTGGGTCAGGTGGGGACCCCGGACCAAGGTCAGCGGGTCACGTGGGGACACCGGCCCCAGGTCAGCGGGTCACGTGGGGACACCGGCCCCAGGTAACCAAGGCAGGTCGGGACCCAGCCCGGGTCCCCGGGACGGGTTTTTACCCCAGCCGCAGATCACCGGGTCCTTTCGGGTCCCCGGCCCGGGTCCCCTGGACAGGTCGATAACCCGGCCCCAGGTCACCCGGTCATCTCGCGCACCCGGCCTGGTTCCCAGGTTCCGATGACCACCCCGGCACCAGGACCCCGGGTCACGTGGGGACACCGGCCCCAGGTGACCGGGTCACGTGGGGTCACCGGCCCCAGGTCAGCGGGTCACGTGGGGACCCCGGCCCCAGGTCACCGGATCACGTAGGGTCACCGGTCCCAGGTCAGAGGGTCACGTGGGGACCCCGGACCCAGGTCACCTGGTCATGTGTGGTACCCAGCGTCGTTCCCAGGTTCCGATGACCTCCCCGGCACCAAGACCCCGGGTCACGTGGGGACACCGGTCCCAGGTGACCGGGTCACGTGGGGTCACCGGCCCCAGGTCAGCGGGTCACGTGGGGTCACCGGCCCCAAGTCAGCGGGTCACGTGGGGACACCGGCCCCAGGTGACTAGGTCACGTGGGGACACCGGCCCCAGGTCAGAGGGTCACGTGGGGACACCGGCCCCAGGTCACCGGGTCACGTGGGGACCCCGGCCCCAGGTCAGCGGGTCACGTGGGGTCACCGGCCCCAGGTCAGAGGGTCACGTGGGGACCCCGGACCCAGGTCACCTACTCATGTGTGGTACCCAGCCTGGTTCCAAGGTTCCGATGACCATCCCGGCACCAGGACCCCGGGTCACGTGGGGACACCGGCCTCAGGTGACCGGGTCACGTGGGGACACCGGCCCCAGGTCACCGGGTCACGTGGGGACACCGGCCCCAGGTCAGCGGGTCACGTGGGGACACCGGCCCCAGGTAACTGGGTCACGTGGGGACCCCGGCCCCAGGTCAGCGGGTCACGTGGGGTCACCGGCCCCAGGTCAGAGGGTCACGTGGGGACCCCGGACCCAGGTCACCTAGTCATGTGTGGTACCCAGCCTGGTTCCAAGGTTCCGATGACCACCCCGGCACCAGGACCCCGGGTCACGTGGGGACATCGGCCCCAGGTGACCGGGTCACGTGGGGTCACCGGCCCCAGGTGACCGGGTCACGTGGGGTCACCGGCCCCAGGTCAGCGGGTCACGTGGGGTCCCAGGCCCCAGGTGACCGGGTCACGTGGGGACACCGGCCCCAGGTCAGCGGATCACGTGGGGACCCCGGCCCCAGGTCAGCGGGTCACGTTGGGACACCGGCCCCAGGTCAGCGGGTCACGTGGGGACACCGGCCCCAGGTCAGCGGGTCACGTGGGGACACCGGCCCCAGGTAACCAAGGCAGGTCGGGACCCAGCCCGGGTCCCCGGGACGGGTTTTTACCCCAGCCGCAGATCACCGGGTCCTGTCAGGTCCCCGGCCCGGGTCCCCTGGACAGGTCGATAACCCGGCCCCAGGTCACCCGGTCATGTCGCGCACCCGGCCTGGTTCCCAGGTTCCGGTGACCATCCCGGCACCAGGACCCCGGGTCACGTGGGGACCCCGGCCCCAGGTCAGAGGGTCACGTGGGGACCCCGGACCCAGGTCACCTGGTCATGTGTGGTACCCAGCCTGGTTCCCAGGTTCCGATGACCTCCCCGGCACCAGGACCCCGGGTCACGTGGGGACACCGGCCCCAGGTGACCGGGTCACGTGGGGTCACCGGCCCCAGGTCAGCGGGTCACGTGGGGACCCCGGCCCCAGGTCAGCGGGTCACGTGGGGACACCGGCCCCAGGTGACCGGGTCACTTGGGGTCACCGGCCCCAGGTCAGCGGGTCACGTGGGGACACCGGCCCCAGGTGACCGGGTCACGTGGGGACCCCGGCCCCAGGTCAGCGGGTCACGTGGGGACACCGGCCCCAGGTGACCGGGTCATGTGGGGACACCGGCCTCAGGTCAGCGGGTCACGTGGGGACACCGGCCCCAGGTCAGCGGGTCACGTGGGGACCCCGGACCCAGGTCAGCGGGTCACGTGGGGACACCGGCCCCAGGTAACCGGGTCATACCGAGTCCCCGGACCCAGGTCACCGGGTCAGTTCGGGACCCCGGTCCCAGGTCGGGTCATGTCACGTCCCATGCCCGGGTCCCCGGGTTGGATTTTTACCCAGGCCCCGGGTCACAGGGTCATGTCGGCTCAACGGCCTGGGTACAAGGGTCTGGTGACCACCCCGACCCCAGGTCCCCGGGTCATGACGGGACACCAGACCAGGTCCCCGAGTCCGGTCGACACCACAGCCCCAGGTCACCGGGTCACGTCGGCACCCCGGAACCAGGTCACCGGGTCATGTCGGGACCCAGCCCGGGTCCCCGGGACGGGTTTTTACCCCAGCCGCAGATCACCGGGTCCTGTCGGGTACCCGGGTCGGGTCCCCTGGACAGGTCGGCACCCCGGCCCCGGGTCACGGGGTCATGTCGGGTCGCTGTCCCGGGTACCAGTGTCAGGTGACCACCCCGGCCCCGGGAGACGGAGTCATACCGGGTCCCCGGCCCGGGTCCCCGGGTTGCATCGGGACAAAAGCACCGGATCACTGGATCACGTGGGGTCCCGGGCCCGGGTCCCCGGGTTGCATCGGGACACCAGCGAAGGACCACCGGGTCCTGTCGGGTCCCCGGCCCGGGTCCCCTGGACAGGTCGATAACCCGGCCCCAGGTCACCCGGTCATCTCGCGCACCCGGCCTGGTTCCCAGGTTCCGATGAACACCCCGGCACCAGGACCCCGGGTCACGTGGGGACACCGGCCCCAGGTGACCGGGTCACGTGGGGTCACCGGCCCCAGGTCAGCGGGTCACGTGGGGACCCCGGCCCCAGGTCACCGGATCACGTAGGGTCACCGGTCCCAGGTCAGAGGGTCACGTGGGGACCCCGGACCCAGGTCACCTGGTCATGTGTGGTACCCAGCGTCGTTCCCAGGTTCCGATGACCTCCCCGGCACCAAGACCCCGGGTCACGTGGGGACACCGGTCCCAGGTGACCGGGTCACGTGGGGTCACCGGCCCCAGGTCAGCGGGTCACGTGGGGTCACCGGCCCCAAGTCAGCGGGTCACGTGGGGACACCGGCCCCAGGTGACTGGGTCACGTGGGGACTCCGGCCCCAGGTCACCGGGTCACGTGGGGACCCCGGCCCCAGGTCAGCGGGTCACGTGGGGTCACCGGCCCCAGGTCAGAGGGTCACGTGGGGACCCCGGACCCAGGTCACCTACTCATGTGTGGTACCCAGCCTGGTTCCGATGACCATCCCGGCACCAGGACCCCGGGTCACGTGGGGACACCGGCCTCAGGTGACCGGGTCACGTGGGGACACCGGCCCCAGGTCACCGGGTCACGTGGGGACACCGGCCCCAGGTCAGCGGGTCACGTGGGGACACCGGCCCCAGGTAACCGGGTCACGTGGGGACCCCGGCCCCAGGTGACCGGGTCACGTGGGGTCACCGGCCCCAGGTCAGAGGGTCACGTGGGGACCCCAGACCCAGGTCACCTAGTCATGTGTGGTACCCAGCCTGGTTCCAAGGTTCCGATGACCACCCCGGCACCAGGACCCCGGGTCACGTGGGGACATCGGCCCCAGGTGACCGGGTCACGTGGGGTCACCGGCCCCAGGTGACCGGGTCACGTGGGGTCACCGGCCCCAGGTGACCGGGTCACGTGGGGTCACTGGCCCCAGGTCAGCGGGTCACGTGGGGTCCCAGGCCCCAGGTGACCGGGTCACGTGGGGACACCGGCCCCAGGTCAGCGGGTCACGTGGGGACCCCGGCCCCAGGTCAGCGGGTCACGTTGGGACACCGGACCCAGGTCAGCGGGTCACGTGGGGACACCGGCCCCAGGTCACCGGGTCACGTGGGGACACCGGCCCCAGGTAACCAAGGCAGGTCGGGACCCAGCCCGGGTCCCCGGGACGGGTTTTTACCCCAGCCGCAGATCACCGGGTCCTGTCAGGTCCCCGGCCCGGGTCCCCTGGACAGGTCGATAACCCGGCCCCAGGTCACCCGGTCATGTCGCGCACCCGGCCTGGTTCCCAGGTTCCGGTGACCATCCCGGCACCAGGACCCCGGGTCACGTGGGGACCCCGGCCCCAGGTCAGAGGGTCACGTGGGGACCCCGGACCCAGGTCACCTGGTCATGTGTGGTACCCAGCCTGGTTCCCAGGTTCCGATGACCTCCCCGGCACCAGGACCCCGGGTCACGTGGGGACACCGGCCCCAGGTGACCGGGTCACGTGGGGTCAACGGCCCCAGGTCAGCGGGTCACGTGGGGACCCCGGCCCCAGGTCAGCGGGTCACGTGGGGACACCGGCCCCAGGTGACCGGGTCACGTGGGGTCACCGGCCCCAGGTCAGCGGGTCATGTGGGGACCCCGGACCCAGGTCACCTGGTCATGTGTGGTACCCAGCCTGGTTCCCAGGTTCCGATGACCTCCCCGGCACCAGGACTCCGGGTCACTTGGGGACACCGGCCCCAGGTGACCGGGTCACGTGGGGTCACCGGCCCCAGGTCAGCGGGTCACGTGGGGACCCCGGCCCCAGGTCAGCGGGTCACGTGGGGACACCGGCCCCAGGTGACCGGGTCACGTGGGGACCCCGGCCCCAGGTCAGCGGGTCACGTGGGGACACCGGCCCCAGGTGACCGGGTCATGTGGGGACACCGGCCTCAGGTCAGCGGGTCACGTGGGGACACCGGCCCCAGGTCAGCGGGTCACGTGGGGACCCCGGACCCAGGTCAGTGGGTCACGTGGGGACACCGGCCCCAGGTAACTGGGTCATACCAAGTCCCCGGACCCAGGTCACCGGGTCAGTTCGGGACCCCGGTCCCAGGTCGGGTCATATCACGTCCCATGCCCGGGTCCCCGGGTTGGATTTTTACCCAGGCCCCGGGTCACAGGGTCATGTCGGCTCAACGGCCTGGGTACAAGGGTCTGGTGACCACCCCGACCCCAGGTCCCCGGGTCATGACGGGACACCGGACCAGGTCCCCGAGTCCGGTCGACACCACAGCCCCAGGTCACCGGGTCACGTCGGCACCCCGGAATGAGGTCACCGGGTCATGTCGGGACCCAGCCCGGGTCCCCGGGACGGGTTTTTACCCCAGCCGCAGATCACCGGGTCCTGTCGGGTACCCGGGTCGGGTCCCCTGGACAGGTCGGCACCCCGGCCCCGGGTCACGGGGTCATGTCGGGTCGCTGTCCCGGGTACCAGTGTCAGGTGACCACCCCGGCCCCGGGAGACGGAGTCATACCGGGTCCCCGGCCCGGGTCCCCGGGTTGCATCGGGACAAAAGCACCGGATCACTGGATCACGTGGGGGCCCGGGCCCGGGTCCCCGGGTTGCATCGGGACACCAGCGAAGGACCACCGGGTCCTGTCGGGTCCCCGGCCCGGGTCCCCTGGACAGGTCGTTAACCCGGCCCCAGGTCACCGGGTCATGTCGCGCACCCGGCCTGGTTCCCAGGTTCCGGTGACCACCCCGGCACAAGGACCCCGGGTCCCGTGGGGTCACCGGTCCCAGGTGACCGGGTCACGTGGGGTCACCGGCCCCAGGTGACCGGGTCACGTGGGGACACCGGCCCCAGGTGACCGGGTCACGTGGGGACACCGGCCCCAGGTCAGCGGGCACGTGGGGACCCCGGCCCCAGGTCAGCGGGTCACGTGGGGACACCGGCCCCAGGTCAGCGGGTCACGTGGGGACACCGGCCCCAGGTCACCGGGTCAGGTGGGGACCCCGGACCAAGGTCAGCGGGTCACGTGGGGACACCGGCCCCAGGTCAGCGGGTCACGTGGGGACACCGGCCCCAGGTAACCAAGGCAGGTCGGGACCCAGCCCGGGTCCCCGGGACAGGTTTTTACCCCAGCCGCAGATCACCGGGTCCTGTCGGGTCCCCGGCCCGGGTCCCCTGGACAGGTCGATAACCCGGCCCCAGGTCACCCGGTCATCTCGCGCACCCGGCCTGGTTCCCAGGTTCCGATGACCACCCCGGCACCAGGACCCCGGGTCACGTGGGGACACCGGCCCCAGGTGACCGGGTCACGTGGGGTCACCGGCCCCAGGTCAGCGGGTCACGTGGGGACCCCGGCCCCAGGTCACCGGATCACGTAGGGTCACCGGTCCCAGGTCAGAGGGTCACGTGGGGACCCCGGACCCAGGTCACCTGGTCATGTGTGGTACCCAGCGTCGTTCCCAGGTTCCGATGACCTCCCCGGCACCAAGACCCCGGGTCACGTGGGGACACCGGTCCCAGGTGACCGGGTCACGTGGGGTCACCGGCCCCAGGTCAGCGGGTCACGTGGGGTCACCGGCCCCAAGTCAGCGGGTCACGTGGGGACACCGGCCCCAGGTGACTGGGTCACGTGGGGACACCGGCCCCAGGTCAGAGGGTCACGTGGGGACACCGGCCCCAGGTCACCGGGTCACGTGGGGACCCCGGCCCCAGGTCAGCGGGTCACTTGGGGTCACCGGCCCCAGGTCAGAGGGTCACGTGGGGACCCCGGACCCAGGTCACCTACTCATGTGTGGTACCCAGCCTGGTTCCAAGGTTCCGATGACCATCCCGGCACCAGGACCCCGGGTCACGTAGGGACACCGGCCCCAGGTGAGCGGGTCACGTGGGGACACCGGCCCCAGGTCACCGGGTCACGTGGGGACACCGGCCCCAGGTCAGCGGGTCACGTGGGGACACCGGCCCCAGGTAACTGGGTCACGTGGGGACCCCGGCCCCAGGTCAGCGGGTCACGTGGGGTCACCGGCCCCAGGTCAGAGGGTCACGTGGGGACCCCGGACCCAGGTCACCTAGTCATGTGTGGTACCCAGCCTGGTTCCAAGGTTCCGATGACCACCCCGGCACCAGGACCCCGGGTCACGTGGGGACATCGGCCCCAGGTGACCGGGTCACGTGGGGTCACCGGCCCCAGGTGACCGGGTCACGTGGGGTCACCGGCCCCAGGTCAGCGGGTCACGTGGGGTCCCAGGCCCCAGGTGACCGGGTCACGTGGGGACACCGGCCCCAGGTCAGCGGGTCACGTGGGGACCCCAGCCCCAGGTCAGCGGGTCACGTTGGGACACCGGCCCCAGGTCAGCGGGTCACGTGGGGACACCGGCCCCAGGTCACCGGGTCACGTGGGGACACCGGCCCCAGGTAACCAAGGCAGGTCGGGACCCAGCCCGGGTCCCCGGGACGGGTTTTTACCCCAGCCGCAGATCACCGGGTCCTGTCAGGTCCCCGGCCCGGGTCCCCTGGACAGGTCGATAACCCGGCCCCAGGTCACCCGGTCATGTCGCGCACCCGGCCTGGTTCCCAGGTTCCGGTGACCATCCCGGCACCAGGACCCCGGGTCACGTGGGGACCCCGGCCCCAGGTCAGAGGGTCACGTGGGGACCCCGGACCCAGGTCACCTGGTCATGTGTGGTACCCAGCCTGGTTCCCAGGTTCCGATGACCTCCCCGGCACCAGGACCCCGGGTCACGTGGGGACACCGGCCCCAGGTGACCGGGTCACGTGGGGTCAACGGCCCCAGGTCAGCGGGTCACGTGGGGACCCCGGACCCAGGTCAGCGGGTCACGTGGGGACACCGGCCCCAGGTGACCGGGTCACGTGGGGTCACCGGCCCCAGGTCAGCGGGTCACGTGGGGACCCCGGACCCAGGTCACCTGGTCATGTGTGGTACCCAGCCTGGTTCCCAGGTTCCGATGACCTCCCCGGCACCAGGACTCCGGGTCACTTGGGGACACCGGCCCCAGGTGACCGGGTCACGTGGGGTCTCCGGCCCCAGGTCAGCGGGTCACGTGGGGACCCCGGCCCCAGGTCAGCGTGTCACGTGGGGACACCGGCCCCAGGTGACCGGGTCACTTGGGGTCACCGGCCCCAGGTCAGCGGGTCACGTGGGGACACCGGCCCCAGGTGACCGGGTCACGTGGGGACCCCGGCCCCAGGTCAGCGGGTCACGTGGGGACACCGGCCCCAGGTGACCGGGTCATGTGGGGACACCGGCCTCAGGTCAGCGGGTCACGTGGGGACACCGGCCCCAGGTCAGCGGGTCACGTGGGGACCCCGGACCCAGGTCAGCGGGTCACGTGGGGACACCGGCCCCAGGTAACCGGGTCATACCGAGTCCCCGGACCCAGGTCACCGGGTCAGTTCGGGACCCCGGTCCCAGGTCGGGTCATGTCACGTCCCATGCCCGGGTCCCCGGCTTGGATTTTTACCCAGGCCCCGGGTCACAGGGTCATGTCGGCTCAACGGCCTGGGTACAAGGGTCTGGTGACCACCCCGACCCCAGGTCCCCGGGTCATGACGGGACACCAGACCAGGTCCCCGAGTCCGGTCGACACCACAGCCCCAGGTCACCGGGTCACGTCGGCACCCCGGAACCAGGTCACCGGGTCATGTCGGGACCCAGCCCGGGTCCCCGGGACGGGTTTTTACCCCAGCCGCAGATCACCGGGTCCTGTCGGGTACCCGGGTCGGGTCCCCTGGACAGGTCGGCACCCCGGCCCCGGGTCACGGGGTCATGTCGGGTCGCTGTCCCGGGTACCAGTGTCAGGTGACCACCCCGGCCCCGGGAGACGGAGTCATACCGGGTCCCCGGCCCGGGTCCCCGGGTTGCATCGGGACAAAAGCACCGGATCACTGGATCACGTGGGGGCCCGGGCCCGGGTCCCCGGGTTGCATCGGGACACCAGCGAAGGACCACCGGGTCCTGTCGGGTCCCCGGCCCGGGTCCCCTGGACAGGTCGCTAACCGGGCCCCAGGTCACCGGGTCATGTCGCGCACCCGGCCTGGTTCCCAGGTTCCGGTGACCACCCCGGCACCAGGACCCCGGGTCCCGTGGGGACACCGGCCCCAGGTCAGCGGGTCACGTGGGGACACCGGCCCCAGGTCACCACGTCAGGTCGGGACCCCGAACCCAGGTCCACGAGTCCGTCGACACCACAGCCCCGGGTCACCAGGTCGTGTCGGGTAACCGGCCTGGTTCCCAGGTTCCGATGACCACCCCGGCACCAGGACCCCGGGTCACGTGGGGACCCCGGCCCCAGGTGACCGGGTCACGTGGGGTCACCGGCCCCAGGTCAGCGGGTCACGTGGGGTCACCGGCCCCAGGTCAGCGGGTCACGTGGGGACACCGGCCGCAGTTGACCGGGTCACGTGGGGACACCGGCCCCAGGTCAGCGGGCACGTGGGGACCCCGGCCCCAGGTCAGCGGGTCACGTGGGGACACCGGCCCCAGGTGACCGGGTCACGTGGGGACACCGGCCCCAGGTCAGCGGGTCACGTGGGGACCCCGGACCCAGGTCACCGGGTCACGTGGGGACACCGGCCCCAGGTCAGCGGGTCACGTGGGGACACCGGCCCCAGGTCAGAGGGTCACGTGGGGACACCGGCCCCAGGTCACCGGGTCACGTGGGAACCCCGGCCCCAGGTCAGCGGGTCACGTGGGGTCACCGGCCCCAGGTCAGAGGGTCACGTGGGGACCCCGGACCCAGGTCACCTACTCATGTGTGGTACCCAGCCTGGTTCCGATGACCATCCCGGCACCAGGACCCCGGGTCACGTGGGGACACCGGCCTCAGGTGACCGGGTCACGTGGGGACACCGGCCCCAGGTCACCGGGTCACGTGGGGACACCGGCCCCAGGTCAGCGGGTCACTTGGGGACACCGGCCCCAGGTAACCGGGTCACGTGGGGACCCCGGCCCCAGGTCAGCGGGTCACGTGGGGTCACCGGCCCCAGGTCAGAGGGTCACGTGGGGACCCCGGACCCAGGTCACCTAGTCATGTGTGGTACCCAGCCTGGTTCCAAGGTTCCGATGACCACCCCGGCACCAGGACCCCGGGTCACGTGGGGACATCGGCCCCAGGTGACCGGGTCACGTGGGGTCACCGGCCCCAGGTGACCGGGTCACGTGGGGTCACCGGCCCCAGGTCAGCGGGTCACGTGGGGTCACTGGCCCCAGGTCAGCGGGTCACGTGGGGTCCCAGGCCCCAGGTGACCGGGTCACGTGGGGACACCGGCCCCAGGTCAGCGGGTCACGTGGGGACCCCGGCCCCAGGTCAGCGGGTCACGTTGGGACACCGGCCCCAGGTCAGCGGGTCACGTGGGGACACCGGCCCCAGGTCACCGGGTCACGTGGGGACACCGGCCCCAGGTAACCAAGGCAGGTCGGGACCCAACCCGGGTCCCCGGGACGGGTTTTTACCCCAGCCGCAGATCACCGGGTCCTGTCAGGTCCCCGGCCCGGGTCCCCTGGACAGGTCGATAACCCGGCCCCAGGTCACCCGGTCATGTCGCGCACCCGGCCTGGTTCCCAGGTTCTGGTGACCATCCCGGCACCAGGACCCCGGGTCACGTGGGGACCCCGGCTTAGGTCAGAGGGTCACGTGGGGACCCCGGACCCAGGTCACCTGGTCATGTGTGGTACCCAGCCTGGTTCCCAGGTTCCGATGACCTCCCCGGCACCAGGACCCCGGGTCACGTGGGGACACCGGCCCCAGGTGACCGGGTCACGTGGGGTCAACGGCCCCAGGTCAGCGGGTCACGTGGGGACCCCGGACCCAGGTCAGCGGGTCACGTGGGAACACCGGCCCCAGGTGACCGGGTCACGTGGGGTCACCGGCCCCAGGTCAGCGGGTCACGTGGGGACCCCGGACCCAGGTCACCTGGTCATGTGTGGTACCCAGCCTGGTTCCCAGGTTCCGATGACCTCCCCGGCACCAGGACTCCGGGTCACTTGGGGACACCGGCCCCAGGTGACCGGGTCACGTGGGGTCACCGGCCCCAGGTCAGCGGGTCACGTGGGGACCCCGGCCCCAGGTCAGCGGGTCACGTGGGGACACCGGCCCCAGGTGACCGGGTCACTTGGGGTCACCGGCCCCAGGTCAGCGGGTCACGTGGGGACACCGGCCCCAGGTGACCGGGTCACGTGGGGACCCCGGCCCCAGGTCAGCGGGTCACGTGGGGACACCGGCCCCAGGTGACCGGGTCATGTGGGGACACCGGCCTCAGGTCAGCGGGTCACGTGGGGACACCGGCCCCAGGTCAGCGGGTCACGTGGGGACCCCGGACCCAGGTCAGCGGGTCACGTGGGGACACCGGCCCCAGGTAACCGGGTCATACCGAGTCCCCGGACCCAGGTCACCGGGTCAGTTCGGGACCCCGGTCCCAGGTCGGGTCATGTCACGTCCCATGCCCGGGTCCCCGGCTTGGATTTTTACCCAGGCCCCGGGTCACAGGGTCATGTCGGCTCAACGGCCTGGGTACAAGGGTCTGGTGACCACCCCGACCCCAGGTCCCCGGGTCATGACGGGACACCAGACCAGGTCCCCGAGTCCGGTCGACACCACAGCCCCAGGTCACCGGGTCACGTCGGCACCCCGGAACCAGGTCACCGGGTCATGTCGGGACCCAGCCCGGGTCCCCGGGACGGGTTTTTACCCCAGCCGCAGATCACCGGGTCCTGTCGGGTACCCGGGTCGGGTCCCCTGGACAGGTCGGCACCCCGGCCCCGGGTCACGGGGTCATGTCGGGTCGCTGTCCCGGGTACCAGTGTCAGGTGACCACCCCGGCCCCGGGAGACGGAGTCATACCGGGTCCCCGGCCCGGGTCCCCGGGTTGCATCGGGACAAAAGCACCGGATCACTGGATCACGTGGGGGCCCGGGCCCGGGTCCCCGGGTTGCATCGGGACACCAGCGAAGGACCACCGGGTCCTGTCGGGTCCCCGGCCCGGGTCCCCTGGACAGGTCGCTAACCGGGCCCCAGGTCACCGGGTCATGTCGCGCACCCGGCCTGGTTCCCAGGTTCCGGTGACCACCCCGGCACCAGGACCCCGGGTCCCGTGGGGACACCGGCCCCAGGTCAGCGGGTCACGTGGGGACACCGGACCCAGGTCACCACGTCAGGTCGGGACCCCGAACCCAGGTCCACGAGTCCGTCGACACCACAGCCCCGGGTCACCAGGTCGTGTCGGGTAACCGGCCTGGTTCCCAGGTTCCGATGACCACCCCGGCACCAGGACCCCAAGTCACGTGGGGACCCCGGCCCCAGGTGACCGGGTCACGTGGGGTCACCGGCCCCAGGTCAGCGGGTCACGTGGGGTCACCGGCCCCAGGTCAGCGGGTCACGTGGGGACACCGGCCGCAGTTGACCGGGTCACGTGGGGACACCGGCCCCAGGTCAGCGGGCACGTGGGGACCCCGGCCCCAGGTCAGCGGGTCACGTGGGGACACCGGCCCCAGGTGACCGGGTCACGTGGGGACACCGGCCCCAGGTCACCGGGTCACGTGGGGACCCCGGACCCAGGTCACCGGGTCACGTGGGGACACCGGCCCCAGGTCAGCGGGTCACGTGGGGACACCGGCCCCAGGTAACCAAGGCAGGTCTTGACCCAACCCGGGTCCCCGGGATCGGGTTTTTACCCCAGCCGCAGATCACCGGGTCCTGTCGGGTCCCCGGCCCGGGTTCCCTGGACAGGTCGATAACCCGGCCCCAGGTCACCCGGTCATGTCGCGCACCCGGCCTGGTTCCCAGGTTCCGATGACCACCCCGGCACCAGGACCCCGGGTCACGTGGGGACACCGGCCCCAGGTGACCGGGTCACGTGGGGTCACCGGCCCCAGGTCAGAGGGTCACGTGGGGTCACCGGCCCCACGTCAGCGGGTCACGTGTGGACACCGGCACCAGGTGACCGGGTCACGTGGGGACACCGGCCCCAGGTCAGCGGGCACGTGGGGACCCCGGCCCCAGGTCAGCGGGTCACGTGGGGACACCGGCCCCAGGTGACCGGGTCACGTGGGGACACCGGCCCCAGGTCAGCGGGTCACGTGGGGACACCGGCCCCAGGTAACCAAGGCAGGTCGGGACCCAACCCGGGTCCCCGGGACGGGTTTTTACCCCAGCCGCAGATCACCGGGTCCTGTCGGGTCCCCGGCCGGGGTCCCCTGGACAGGTCGATAACCCGGCCCCAGGTCACCCGGTCATCTCGCGCACCCGGCCTGGTTCCCAGGTTCCGATGACCACCCCGGCACCAGGACCCCGGGTCACGTGGGGACACCGGCCCCAGGTGACCGGGTCACGTGGGGTCACCAGCCCCAGGTCAGAGGGTCACGTGGGGTCACCGGCCCCAGGTCAGCGGGTCACGTGGGGTCACCGGCCCCAGGTCAGAGGGTCACGTGGGGACCCCGGACCCAGGTCACCTGGTCATGTGTGGTACCCAGCGTGGTTCCCAGGTTCCGATGACCTCCCCGGCACCAGGACCCCGGGTCACGTGGGGACACCGGCCCCAGGTGACCGGGTCACGTGGGGTCACCGGCCCCATGTCAGCGGATCACGTGGGGTCACCGGCCCCAGGTCAGCGGGTCACGTGGGGACACCGGCCCCAGGTGACCGGGTCACGTGGGGACACCGGCCCCAGGTCAGAGGGTCACGTGGGGACCCCGGACCCAGGTCACCTGGTCATGTCTGGTACCCAGCCTGGTTCCCAGGTTCCGATGACCATCCCGGCACCAGGACCCCGGGTCATGTGGGGACACCGGCCTCAGGTGACCGGGTCACGTGGGGACACCGGCCCCAGGTCACCGGGTCACGTGGGGACCCCGGCCCCAGGTCAGCGGGTCACGTGGGGACACCGGCCCCAGGTCAGAGGGTCACGTGGGGACCCCGGACCAAGGTCACCTGGTCATGTGTGGTACCCAGCCTGGTTCCCAGGTTCCGATGACCTCCCCGGCACCAGGACCCCGGGTCACGTGGGGACACCGGCCCCAGGTGACCGGGTCACGTGGGGACCCCGGCCCCAGGTCAGCGGGTCACGTGGGGACCCCGGCCCCAGGTCAGCGGGTCACGTGGGGACCCCGGCCCCAGGTCAGCGGGTCACGTGGGGACACCGGCCCCAGGTCAGCGGGTCAAGTGGGGACCCCGGACCCAGGTCACCTGGTCATGTCTGGTACCCAGCCTGGTTCCCAGGTTCAGATGACCACCCCGGCACGAGGACCCCGGGTCACGTGGGGACCCCGGCCCCAGGTGACCGGGTCACGTGGGGACACCGGCCTCAGGTCAGCGGGTCACATGGTGACACCGGCCCCAGGTCAGCGGGTCACGTGGGGACACCGGAACCAGGACCCCGGGTCACGTGGGGACACCGGCCCCAGGTCAGCGGGTCATAACGAGTCCCCGGACCCAGGTCACCGGGTTAGTTCGGGACCCCGGACCCAGGTCGGGTCATGTCACGTCCCATGCCCGGGTCCCCGGGTTGGATTTTTACCCAGGCCCCGGGTCACAGGGTCATGTCGGGTCAACGGCCTTGGTACAAGGGTCTGGTGACCACCCCGACCCCAGGTCCCCGGGTCATGACGGGACACCGGACCAGGTCCCCGAGTCCGGTCGACACCACAGCCCCAGGTCACCGGGTCACGTCGGCACCCCGGAACCAGGTCACCGGGTCATGTCGGGACCCAGCCCGGGTCCCCGGGACGGGTTTTTACCCCAGCCGCAGATCACCGGGTCCTGTCGGGTACCCGGGTCGGGTCCCCTGGACAGGTCGGCACCCCGGCCCCGGGTCACGGGGTCATGTCGGGTCGCTGTCCCGGGTACCAGTGTCAGGTGACCACCCCGGCCCCGGGAGACGGAGTCATACCGGGTCCCCGGCCCGGGTCCCCGGGTTGCATCGGGACAAAAGCACCGGATCACTGGATGACGTGGGGTCCCGGGCCCGGGTCCCCGGGTTGCATCGGGACACCAGCGAAGGACCACCGGGTCCTGTCGGGTCCCCGGCCCGGGTCCCCTGGACAGGTCGTTAACCCGGCCCCAGGTCACCGGGTCATGTCGCGCACCCGGCCTGGTTCCCAGGTTGCGGTGACCACCCCGGCACCAGGACCCCGGGTCCCGTGGGGACCCCGGCCCCAGGTCAGCGGGTCACGTGGGGTCACCGGCCCCAGGTCAGCGGGTCACGTGGGGTCAGGGGCCCCAGGTCAGCGGGTCACGTGGGGACACCGGCCCCAGGTAACCAAGGCAGGTCGGGACCCAGCTTGGGTCCCCGGGACGGGTTGTTACCCCAGCCGCAGATCACCGGGTCCTGTCGGGTCCCCGGCCCGGGTCCCCTGGACAGGTCGATAACCCGGCCCCAGGTCACCCGGTCATCTCGCGCACCCGGCCTGGTTCCCAGGTTCCGATGACCACCCCGGCCCCAGGTCAGCGGGTCACGTGGGGACACCGGCCCCAGGTGACCGGGTCACGTGGGGACCCCGGCCCCAGGTCAGCGGGTCACGTGGGGACGCCGGCCCCAGGTCACCGGGTCACGTGGGGTCACCGGCCCCAGGTCAGAGGGTCACGTGGGGACCCCGGACCCAGGTCACCTGGTCATGTGTGGTACCCAGCGTGGTTCCCAGGTTCCGATGACCTCCCCGGCACCAGGACCCCGGGTCACGTGGGGACACCGGCCCCAGGTGACCGGGTCACGTGGGGTCACCGGCCCCAGGTCAGCGGGTCACGTGGGGTCACCGGCCCCAGGTCAGCGGGTCACGTGGGGACACCGGCCCCAGGTCAGAGGGTCACGTGGGGACCCCGGACCCAGGTCACCTGGTCATGTCTGGTACTCAGCCTGGTTCCCAGGTTCCGATGACCATCCCGCCACCAGGACCCCGGGTCACGTGGGGACACCGGCCCCAGGTGACCGGGTCACGTGGGGTCACCGGCCCCAGGTCAGCGGGTCACGTGGGGACACCGGCCCCAGGTGACCGGGTCACGTGGGGTCACCGGACCCAGGTCAGCGGGTCAAGTGGGGACACCGGCCCCAGGTCACCAGGTCACGTGGGAACACCGGCCCCAGGTGACCGGGTCACGTGGGGTCAACGGCCCCAGGTCAGCGGGTCACGTGGGGACCCCGGCCCCAGGTCAGCGGGTCACGTGGGAACACCGGCCCCAGGTGACCGGGTCACGTGGGGTCACCGGCCCCAGGTCAGCGGGTCACGTGGGGACACCGGCCCCAGGTCACCGGGTCACGTGGGGACCCCGGCCCCAGGTCAGCGGGTCACGTGGGGACACCGGCCCCAGGTGACCGGGTCACGTGGGGACACCGGCCTCAGGTGACCGGGTCACGTGGGGACACCGGCCCCAGGTCAGCGGGTCACGTGGGGACACCGGCCCCAGGTAACCGGGTCATTCCGAGTCCCCGGACCCAGGTCACCGGGTCAGTTCGGGACCCCGGACCCAGGTCGGGTCATGTCACGTCCCATGCCCAGGTCCCCGAGTTGGATTTTTACCCAGGCCCCGGGTCACAGAGTCATGTCGGCTCAACGGCCTGGGTACAAGGGTCTGGTGACCACCCCGACCCCAGGTCCCCGGGTCATGACGGGACACCGGACCAGGTCCCCGAGTCCGGTCGACACCACAGCCCCAGGTCACCGGGTCACGTCGGCACCCCGGAACCAGGTCACCGGGTCATGTCGGGACCCAGCCTGGGTCCCCGGGACGGGTTTTTACCCCAGCCGCAGATCACCGGGTCCTGTCGGGTACCCGGGTCGGGTCCCCTGGACAGGTCGGCACCCCGGCCCCGGGTCACGGGGTCATGTCGGGTCGCTGTCCCGGGTACCAGTGTCAGGTGACCACCCCGGCCCCGGGAGACGGAGTCATACCGGGTCCCCGGCCCGGGTCCCCGGGTTGCATCGGGACAAAAGCACCGGATCACTGGATGACGTGGGGTCCCGGGCCCGGGTCCCCGGGTTGCATCGGGACACCAGCGAAGGACCACCGGGTCCTGTCGGGTCCCCGGCCCGGGTCCCCTGGACAGGTCGTTAACCCGGCCCCAGGTCACCGGGTCATGTCGCGCACCCGGCCTGGTTCCCAGGTTGCGGTGACCACACCGGCACCAGGACCCCGGGTCCCGTGGGGACCCCGGACCCAGGTCAGCAGGTCACGTGGGGACACCGGCCCCAGGTCACCGCGTCAGGTCGGGACCCCGAACCAAGTTCCACGAGTCCGTCGACACCACAGCCCCGGGTCACCGGGTCGTGTCGGGTAACCGGCCTGGTTCCAAGGTTCCGATGACCACCCCGGCACCAGGACCCCGGGTCACATGGGGACACCGGCCCCAGGTGACCAGGTCACGTGGGGTCACCGGCCCCAGGTCAGCGGGTCACGTGGGGACCCCGGCCCCAGGTCACCGGATCACGTGGGGTCACCGGCCCCAGGTCAGCGTGTCACGTGGGGACACCGGCCCCAGTTGACCGGGTCACATGGGGACACCGGCCCCAGGTCACCGCGTCAGGTCGGGACTCCGAACCCAGGTCCACGAGTCCGTCGACAGCACAGCCCCGGGTCACCGGGTCGTGTCGGGTAACCGGCCTGGTTCCCAGGTTCCGATTACCACCCCGGCACCAGGACCCCGGGTCACGTGGGGACCCCGGACCCAGGTGACCGGGTCACGTGGGGTCACCGGCCCCAGGTGACCGGGTCACGTGGGGACACCACCCCAGGTCAGCGGGCACGTGGGGACCCCGGCCCCAGGTCAGCGGGTCACGTGGGGACACCGGCCCCAGGTGACCGGGTCATACCGAGTCCCCGGCCCCAGGTCACCGGGTCACGTGGGGACCCCGGACCCAGGTCAGCGGGTCACGTGGGGACACCGGACCCAGGTCAGCGGGTCACGTGGGGACACCGGCCCCAGGTAACCAAGGCAGGTCGGGACCCAGCCCGGGTCCCCGGGACGGGTTTTTACCCCAGCCGCAGATCACCGGGTCCTGTGGGGTCCCCGGCCCAGGTCCCCTGGACAGGTCGATAACCCGGCCCCAGGTCACCCGGTCATCTCGCGCACCCGGCCTGGTTCCCAGGTTCCGATGACCACCCCGGCACCAGGACCCCGGGTCATGTGGGGACACCGGCCCCAGGTGACCGGGTCACATGGGGTCACCGGCCCCAGGTCAGCGGGTCACGTGGGGACCCCGGCCCCAGGTCACCGGATCACGTGGGGTCACCGGCCCCAGGTCAGAGGGTCACGTGGGGACCCCGGACCCAGGTCACCTGGTCATGTGTGTACCCAGCCTGGTTCCCAGGTTCCGATGACCTCCCTGGCACCAGGACCCCGGGTCACGTGGGGACCCCGGCCCCAGGTGACCGGGTCACGTGGGGTCACCGGCCCCAGGTCAGCGGGTCACGTGGGGTCACCGGCCCCAGGTCAGCGGGTCACGTGGGGACACCGGCCCCAGGTGACCGGGTCACGTGGGGACACCGGCCCCAGGTCAGAGGGTCACGTGGGGACCCAGGTCACCTGGTCATGTCTGGTACCCAGCCTGGTTCCCAGGTTCAGATGACCACCCCGGCACCAGGACCCCGGGTCACGTGGGGACACCGGCCCCAGGTGACCGGGTCACGTGGGGACACCGGCCCCAGGTCAGCGGGTCACGTGGGGACCCCGGACCCAGGTCACCTGGTCATGTGTGGTACCCAGCGTGGTTCCCAGGTTCCGATGACCTCCCCGGCACCAGGACCCCGGGTCACGTGGGGACACCGGCCCCAGGTGACCGGGTCACGTGGGGTCACCGGCCCCAGGTCAGCGGGTCACGTGGGGACACCGGCCCCAGGTGACCGGGTCACGTGGGGTCACCGGCCCCAGGTCAGCGGGTCACGTGGGGACACCGGCCCCAGGTCAGCGGGTCACGTGGGGACACCGGCCCCAGGTCACCGGGTCACGTGGGGAAACCGGCCCCAGGTCAGCGGGTCACGTGGGGACACCGGCCTCAGGTCAGCGGGTCACGTGGGGACACCGGCCCCAGGTCACCGGGTCACGTGGGGACCCCGGTCCCAGGTCAGCGGGTCACGTGGGGACCCCGGACCCAGGTAACCGGGTCATACCGAGTCCCCGGACCCAGGTCACCGGGTCAGTTCGGGACCCCGGACCCAGGTCGGGTCATGTCACGTCCCATGCCCGGGTCCCCGGGTTGGATTTTTACCCAGGCCCCGGGTCACAGGGTCATGTCGGGTCAACGGCCTGGGTACAAGGGTCTGGTGACCACCCCGAGCCCAGGTCGCCGGGTCATGACGGGACACCGGACCAGGTCCCCGAGTCCGGTCGACACCACAGCCCCAGGTCACCGGGTCACATCGGCACCCCGGAACCAGGTCACCGGGTCATGTCGGGACCCAGCCCGGGTCCCCGGGACGGGTTTTTACCCCAGCCGCAGATCACCGGGTCCTGTCGGGTCCCCGGCCCGGGTCCCCTGGACAGGTCGATAACCCGGCCCCAGGTCACCCGGTCATCTCGCGCACCCGGCCTGGTTCCCAGGTTCCGATGACCACCCCGGCACCAGGACCCCGGGTCACGTGGGGACACCGGCCCCAGGTGACCGGGTCACGTGGGGTCACCGGCCCCAGGTCAGCGGGTCACGTGGGGACCCCGGACCCAGGTCAGCGGGTCACGTGGGGACCCCGGCCCCTGGTGACCGGGTCACGTGGGGACACCGGCCCCAGGTCAGCGGGTCACGTGGGGTCCCCGGACCCAGGTCAGCGGGTCACGTGGGGACACCGGCCCCAGGTAACCAAGGCAGGTCGGGACCCAGCCCGGGTCCCCGGGACGGGTTTTTACCCCAGCCGCAGATCACCGGGTCCTGTCGGGTCCCCGGCCCAGGTCCCCTGGACAGGTCGATAACCCGGCCCCAGGTCACCCGGTCATCTCGCGCACCCGGCCTGGTTCCCAGGTTCCGATGCCCACCCCGGCACCAGGACCCCGGGTCACGTGGGGACACCGGCCCCTGGTGACCGGGTCACGTGGGGTCACCGGTCCCAGGTCAGCGGGTCACGTGGGGTCACCGGCCCCAAGTCAGCGGGTCACGTGGGGTCACCGGCCCCAGGTCAGTGGGTCATGTCTGGTACCCAGCGTGGTTCCCAGGTTCCGATGACCTCCCCGGCACCAGGACCCCGGGTCACGTGGGGACACCGGCCCCAGGTGACCGGGTCACGTGGGGTCACCGGCCCCAGGTCAGCGGGTCACGTGGGGTCACCGGCCCCAGGTCAGCGGGTCACGTGGGGACACCGGCCCCAAGTGACCGGGTCACGTGGGGACACCGGCCCCAGGTCAGAGGGTCACGTGGAGACCCCGGACCCAGGTCACCTAGTCATGTCTGGTACCCAGCCTGGTTCCCAGGTTCCGATGACCATCCCGGCACCAGGACCCCGGGTCACGTGGGGACACCGGCCTCAGGTGACCGGGTCACGTGGGGACACCGGCCCCAGGTCAGCGGGTCAGGTGGGGACCCCGGACCCAGGTCACCTAGTCATGTGTGGTACCCAGCCTGGTTCCAAGGTTCCGATGACCACCCCGGCACCAGGACCCCGGGTCACGTGGGGACATCGGCCCCAGGCGACCGGGTCACGTGGGGTCACCGGCCCCAGGTGGCCAGGTCACGTGGGGTCACCGGCCCCAGGTGACCGGGTCACGTGGGGACACCGGCCCCAGGTGACCGGGTCACGTGGGGACCCCGGCCCCAGGTCAGCGGCTCACGTGGGGACCCCGAACCCAGGTCAGCGGCTCACGTGGGGACCCCGAACCCAGGTCAGCGGGTCACGTGGGGACACCGGCCCCAGGTCAGCGGGTCACGTGGGGACACCGGCCCAAGGTGACCGGGTCACGTGGGGACACCGGCCCCAGGTCACCGGGTCACGTGGGGACCCCGAACCCAGGTCAGCGGGTCACGTGGGGACACCGGCCCCAGGTAACCGGGTCACGTGGGGACACCGGCCCCAGGTAACCAAGGCAGGTCGGGACCCAGCCCGGGTCCCCGGGACGGGTTTTTACCCCAGCCGCAGATCACCGGGTCCTGTCGGGTCCCCGGCCCGGGTCCCCTGGACAGGTCGATAACCCGGCCCCAGGTCACCCGGTAATCTCGCGCACCCGGCCTGGTTCCCAGGTTCCGATGACCACCCCGGCACCAGGACCCCAGGTCACGTGGGGACACCGGCCCCAGGTGACCGGGTCACGTGGGGTCACCGGCCCCAGGTCAGCGGGTCACGTGGGGTCACCGGCCCCAAGTCAGCGGGTCACGTGGGGACACCGGACCCAGGTCACCTGGTCACGTGGGGACCCCGGACCCAGGTCAGCAGGTCACGTGGGGACACCGGCCCCAGGTGACCGGGTCACGTGGGGTCACCGGCCCCAGGTCAGCGGGTCACGTGGGGTCACCGGCCCCAAGTCAGCGGGTCACGTGGGGTCACCGGCCCCAGGTCAGAGGGTCACGTGGGGACCCCGGACCCAGGTCACCTGGTCATGTGTGTACCCAGCCTGGTTCCCAGGTTCCGATGACCTCCCTGGCACCAGGACCCCGGGTCACGTGGGGACACCAGGCCCAGGTGACCGGGTCACGTGGGGTCACCGTCCCCAGGTCAGCGGGTCACGTGGGGTCACCGGCCCCAGGTCAGCGGGTCACGTGGGGACACCGGCCCCAGGTGACCGGGTCACGTGGGGACACCGGCCCCAGGTCAGAGGGTCACGTGGGGACCCAGGTCACCTGGTCATGTCTGGTACCCAGCCTGGTTCCCAGGTTCAGATGACCACCCCGGCACCAGGACCCCGGGTCACGTGGGGACACCGGCCCCAGGTGACCGGGTCACATGGGGACACCGGCCCCAGGTCAGAGGGTCACGTGGGGACCCCGGACCCAGGTCACCTGGTCATGTGTGGTACCCAGCGTGGTTCCCAGGTTCCGATGACCACCCCGGCACCAGGACCCCGGGTCACGTGGGGACACCGGCCCCAGGTGACCGGGTCACGTGGGGTCACCGGCCCCAGGTCAGCGGGTCACGTGGGGACACCGGCCCCAGGTGACCGGGTCACGTGGGATCACCGGCCCCAGGTCAGCGGGTCACGTGGGGACACCGGCCCCAGGTCAGCGGGTCACGTGGGGACACCGGCCCCAGGTCACCGGGTCACGTGGGGAAACCGGCCCCAGGTCAGCGGGTCACGTGGGGACACCGGCCTCAGGTCAGCGGGTCACGTGGGGACACCGGCCCCAGGTCACCGGGTCACGTGGGGACCCCGGTCCCAGGTCAGCGGGTCACGTGGGGACCCCGGACCCAGGTAACCGGGTCATACCGAGTCCCCGGACCCAGGTCACCGGGTCAGTTCGGGACCCCGGACCCAGGTCGGGTCATGTCACGTCCCATGCCCGGGTCCCCGGGTTGGATTTTTACCCAGGCCCCGGGTCACAGGGTCATGTCGGGTCAACGGCCTGGGTACAAGGGTCTGGTGACCACCCCGAGCCCAGGTCGCCGGGTCATGACGGGACACCGGACCAGGTCCCCGAGTCCGGTCGACACCACAGCCCCAGGTCACCGGGTCACATCGGCACCCCGGAACCAGGTCACCGGGTCATGTCGGGACCCAGCCCGGGTCCCCGGGACGGGTTTTTACCCCAGCCGCAGATCACCGGGTCCTGTCGGGTCCCCGGCCCGGGTCCCCTGGACAGGTCGATAACCCGGCCCCAGGTCACCCGGTCATCTCGCGCACCCGGCCTGGTTCCCAGGTTCCGATGACCACCCCGGCACCAGGACCCCGGGTCACGTGGGGACACCGGCCCCAGGTGACCGGGTCACGTGGGGTCACCGGCCCCAGGTCAGCGGGTCACGTGGGGACCCCGGACCCAGGTCAGCGGGTCACGTGGGGACCCCGGCCCCTGGTGACCGGGTCACGTGGGGACACCGGCCCCAGGTCAGCGGGTCACGTGGGGTCCCCGGACCCAGGTCAGCGGGTCACGTGGGGACACCGGCCCCAGGTAACCAAGGCAGGTCGGGACCCAGCCCGGGTCCCCGGGACGGGTTTTTACCCCAGCCGCAGATCACCGGGTCCTGTCGGGTCCCCGGCCCAGGTCCCCTGGACAGGTCGATAACCCGGCCCCAGGTCACCCGGTCATCTCGCGCACCCGGCCTGGTTCCCAGGTTCCGATGCCCACCCCGGCACCAGGACCCCGGGTCACGTGGGGACACCGGCCCCTGGTGACCGGGTCACGTGGGGTCACCGGTCCCAGGTCAGCGGGTCACGTGGGGTCACCGGCCCCAGGTCAGCGGGTCACGTGGGGTCACCGGCCCCAGGTCAGTGGGTCATGTCTGGTACCCAGCGTGGTTCCCAGGTTCCGATGACCTCCCCGGCACCAGGACCCCGGGTCACGTGGGGACACCGGCCCCAGGTGACCGGGTCACGTGGGGTCACCGGCCCCAGGTCAGCGGGTCACGTGGGGTCACCGGCCCCAGGTCAGCGGGTCACGTGGGGACACCGGCCCCAAGTGACCGGGTCACGTGGGGACACCGGCCCCAGGTCAGAGGGTCACGTGGAGACCCCGGACCCAGGTCACCTAGTCATGTCTGGTACCCAGCCTGGTTCCCAGGTTCCGATGACCATCCCGGCACCAGGACCCCGGGTCACGTGGGGACACCGGCCTCAGGTGACCGGGTCACGTGGGGACACCGGCCCCAGGTCAGCGGGTCACGTGGGGACCCCGGACCCAGGTCACCTAGTCATGTGTGGTACCCAGCCTGGTTCCAAGGTTCCGATGACCACCCCGGCACCAGGACCCCGGGTCACGTGGGGACATCGGCCCCAGGCGACCGGGTCACGTGGGGTCACCGGCCCCAGGTGACCGGGTCACGTGGGGTCACCAGCCCCAGGTCAGCGGGTCACGTGGGGACACCGGCCCCAGGTGACCGGGTCACGTGGGGACCCCGGCCCCAGGTCAGCGGCTCACGTGGGGACACCGGCCCCAGGTCAGCGGGTCACGTGGGGACACCGGCCCAAGGTGACCGGGTCACGTGGGGACACCGGCCCCAGGTCACCGGGTCACGTGGGGACCCCGAACCCAGGTCAGCGGGTCACGTGGGGACACCGGCCCCAGGTAACCGGGTCACGTGGGGACACCGGCCCCAGGTAACCAAGGCAGGTCGGGACCCAGCCCGGGTCCCCGGGACGGGTTTTTACCCCAGCCGCAGATCACCGGGTCCTGTCGGGTCCCCGGCCCGGGTCCCCTGGACAGGTCGATAACCCGGCCCCAGGTCACCCGGTAATCTCGCGCACCCGGCCTGGTTCCCAGGTTCCGATGACCACCCCGGCACCAGGACCCCAGGTCACGTGGGGACACCGGCCCCAGGTGACCGGGTCACGTGGGGTCACCGGTCCCAGGTCAGCGGGTCACGTGGGGTCACCGGCCCCAGGTCAGCGGGTCACGTGGGGTCACCGGCCCCAGGTCAGTGGGTCATGTCTGGTACCCAGCGTGGTTCCCAGGTTCCGATGACCTCCCCGGCACCAGGACCCCGGGTCACGTGGGGACACCGGCCCCAGGTGACCGGGTCACGTGGGGTCACCGGCCCCAGGTCAGCGGGTCACGTGGGGTCACCGGCCCCAGGTCAGCGGGTCACGTGGTGACACCGGCCCCAGGTGACCGGGTCACGTGGTGACACCAGCCCCAGGTAACCGGGTCACGTGGGGACCCCGGCCCCAGGTCAGCGGGTCACATGGGGTCACCGGCCCCAGGTCAGAGGGTCACGTGGGGACCCCGGACCCAGGTCACCTAGTCATGTGTGGTACCCAGCCTGGTTCCAAGGTTCCGATGACCACCCCGGCACCAGGACCCCGGGTCACGTGGGGACATCGGCCCCAGGTGACCGGGTCACGTGGGGTCACCGGCCCCAGGTGACCGGGTCACGTGGGGTCACCGGACCCAGGTCAGCGGGTCACGTGGGGACACCGGCCCCAGGTGACCGGGTCACGTGGGGACACCGGACCCAGGTCAGCGGGTCACTTGGGGACCCCGGCCCCAGGTCAGCGGGTCACGTGGGGACACCGGCCCCAGGTGACCGGGTCACGTGGGGACAACGGCCCCAGGTCAGCGGGTCACGTGGGGACACCGGCCCCAGGTCAGCGGGTCACGTGGGGACACCGGCCCCAGGTAACCAAGGCAGGTCGGGACCCAGCCCGGGTCCCCGGGACGGGTTTTTACCCCAGCCGCAGATCACCGGGTCCTGTCGGGTCCCCGGCCCGGGTCCCCTGGACAGGTCGATAACCCGGCCCCAGGTCACCCGGTCATCTCGCGCACCTGGCCTGGTTCCCAGGTTCCGATGACCACCCCGGCACCAGGACCCCGGGTCACGTGGGGACACCGGCCCCAGGTGACCGGGTCACGTGGGGTCACCGGCCCCAGGTCAGCGGGTCACGTGGGGACCCCGGACCCAGGTCACCGGATCACTTGGGGTCACCGGCCCCAGGTCAGAGGGTCATGTGGGGACCCCGGACCCAGGTCACCTGGTCATGTGTGGTACCCAGCGTGGTTCCCAGGTTCCGATGACCTCCCCGGCACCAGGACCCCGGGTCACGTGGCGTCACCGGCCCCAGGTGACCGGGTCACGTGGGGTCACCGGCCCCAGGTCACCGGGTCACGTGGGGACCTCGGCCCCAGGTCAGCGGGTCACGTGGGGACACCGGCCCCAGGTCAGAGGGTCACGTGGGGACCCCGGACCCAGGTCACCTGGTCATGTCTGGTACCCAGCCTGGTTCCCAGGTTCAGATGACCACCCCGGCACCAGGACCCTTGGTCACGTGGAGACACAGGCTTCAGGTGACCGGGTCACGTGGGGACACCGGCCCCAGGTCACCGGGTCACGTGGGGACCCCGGCCCCAGGTCAGCGGGTCACGTGGGGACACCGGCCCCAAGTAACCGAGTCACGTGGGGACCCCGGCCCCAGGTCAGCGGGTCACGTGGGGTCACCGGCCCCAGGTCAGAGGGTCACGTGGGGACCCCGGACCCAGGTCACCTGGTCATGTCTGGTACCCAGCGTGGTTCCCAGGTTCCGATGACCACCCCGGCACCAGGACCCCGGGTCACGTGGGGACACCGGCCCCAGGTCAGCGGGTCACGTGGGGACACCGGCCCCAGGTCAGCGGGTCACATGGGGACACCGGCCCCAGGTGACCGGGTCCCGTGGGGACCCCGGCCCCAGGTGACCGGGTCACGTGGGGACACCGGCCCCAGGTCACCGCGTCAGGTCGGGACCCCGAACCCAGGTCCACGAGTCCGTCGACAGCACAGCCCCGGGTCACCGGGTCGTGTCGGGTAACCGGCCTGGTTCCCAGGTTCCGATGACCACCCCGGCACCAGGACCCCGGGTCACGTGGGGACCCCGGCCCCAGGTGACCGGGTCACGTGGGGTCACTGGCCCCAGGTCAGCGGGTCACGTGGGGTCACCGGCCCCAGCTCAGCAGGTCACGTGGGGACCCCGGCCCCAGGTCACCGGATCACGTGGGGTCACCGGCCCCAGGTCAGAGGGTCACGTGGGGACCCCGGACCCAGGTCACCTGGTCATGTGTGGTACCCAGCGTGGTTCCCAGGTTCCGATGACCTCCCCGGCACCAGGACAGAGGGTCACGTGGGGACACCGGCCCCAGGTGACCGGGTCACGTGGGGTCACCGGCCCCAGGTCAGCGGGTCACGTGGGGTCACCGGCCCCAGGTCAGCGGGTCACGTGGGGACACCGGCCCCAAGTGACCGGGTCACGTGGGGACACCGGCCCCAGGTCAGAGGGTCACGTGGAGACCCCGGACCCAGGTCACCTAGTCATGTCTGGTACCCAGCCTGGTTCCCAGGTTCCGATGACCATCCCGGCACCAGGACCCCGGGTCACGTGGGGACACCGGCCTCAGGTGACCGGGTCACGTGGGGACACCGGCCCCAGGTCAGCGGGTCACGTGGGGACCCCGGACCCAGGTCACCTAGTCATGTGTGGTACCCAGCCTGGTTCCAAGGTTCCGATGAGCACCCCGGCACCAGGACCCCGGGTCACGTGGGGACATCGGCCCCAGGCGACCGGGTCACGTGGGGTCACCGGCCCCAGGTCAGCGGGTCACGTGGGGTCACCGGCCCCAGGTCAGCGGGTCACGTGGGGACACCGGCCCCAGGTGACCGGGTCACGTGGGGACACCGGCCCCAGGTCAGCGGCTCACGTGGGGACCCCGAACCCATGTCAGCGGGTCACGTGGGGACACCGGCCCCAGGTCAGCGGGTCACGTGGGGACACCGGCCCCAGGTAACCAAGGCAGGTCGGGACCCAGCCCGGGTCCCCGGGACGGGTTTTTACCCCAGCCGCAGATCACCGGGTCCTGTCGGGTCCCCGGCCCGGGTCCCCTGGACAGGTCGATAACCCGGCCCCAGGTCACCCGGTCATCTCGCGCACCCGGCCTGGTTCCCAGGTTCCGATGACCACCCCGGCACCAGGACCCCGGGTCACGTGGGGACACCGGCCCCAGGTGACCGGGTCACGTGGGGTCACCGGCCCCAGGTCAGCGGGTCACGTGGGGTCACCGGCCCCAAGTCAGCGGGTCACGTGGGGACACCGGACCCAGGTCACCTGGTCACGTGGGGACCCCGGACCCAGGTCAGCGGGTCACGTGGGGACACCGGCCCCAGGTAACCGGGTCATACCGAGTCCCCGGACCCAGGTCACCGGGTCAGTTCGGGACCCAGGACCCAGGTCGGGTCATGTCACGTCCCATGCCCGGGTCCCCGGGTTGGATTTTTACCCAGGCCCCGGGTCACAGGGTCATGTCGGCTCAACGGCCTGGGTACAAGGGTCTGGTGACCACCCCGACCCCAGGTCCCCGGGTCATGACGGGACACCGGACCAGGTCCCCGAGTCCGGTCGACACCACAGCCCCAGGTCACCGGGTCACGTCGGCACCCCGGAACCAGGTCACCGGGTCATGTCGGGACCCAGCCCGGGTCCCCGGGACGGGTTTTTACCCCAGCCGCAGATCACCGGGTCCTGTCGGGTACCCGGGTCGGGTCCCCTGCACAGGTCGGCACCCCGGCCCCGGGTCACGGGGTCATGTCGGGTCGCTGTCCCGGGTACCAGTGTCAGGTGACCACCCCGGCCCCGGGAGACGGAGTCATACCGGGTCCCCGGCCCGGGTCCCCGGGTTGCATCGGGACAAAAGCACCGGATCACTGGATCACGTGGGGGCCCGGGCCCGGGTCCCCGGGTTGCATCGGGACACCAGCGAAGGACCACCGGGTCCTGTCGGGTCCCCGGCCCGGGTCCCCTGGACAGGTCGATAACCCGGCCCCAGGTCACCGGGTCATGTCGCGCACCCGGCCTGGTTCCCACGTTCCGGTGACCACCCCGGCACCAGGACCCCAGGTCCCGTGGGGACCCCGGCCCCAGGTGACCGGGTCACGTGGGGTCACCGGCCCCAGGTCAGCGGGTCACGTGGGGACACCGGCCCCAGGTGACCGGGTCACGTGGGGTCACCGGCCCCAGGTCAGCGGGTCACGTGGCGTCACCGGCCCCAGGTCAGCGGGTCACGTGGGGACACTGGCCCCAGGTGACCGGGTCACGTGGGGACACCGGCCCCAGGTCAGCGGGCACGTGGGGACACCGGCCCCAGGTCAGCGGGTCACGTGGGGACACCGGCCCCAGGTCAGCGGGTCACGTGGGGACACCGGCCCCAGGTAACCAAGGCAGGTCGGGACCCAGCTCTGGTCCCCGGGTCGGGTTTTTACCCCAGCCGCAGATCACCGGGTCCTGTCGGGTCCCCGGCCCGGGTCCCCTGGACAGGTCGATAACCCGGCCCCAGGTCACCCGGTCATCTCGCGCATCCGGCCTGGTTCCCAGGTTCCGATGACCACCCTGGAACCAGGACCCCGGGTCACGTGGGGACACCGGCCCCAGGTGACCGGGTCACGTGGGGTCACCGGCCCCAGGTCAGCGGGTCACGTGGGGACCCCGGCCCCAGGTCACCGGATCACGTGGGGTCACCGGCCCCAGGTCAGAGGGTCACGTGGGGACCCCGGACCCAGGTCACCTGGTCATGTCTGGTACCCAGCGTGGTTCCCAGGTTCCGATGACCTCCCCGGCACCAGGACCCCGGGTCACGTGGGGACACCGGCCTCAGGTGACCGGGTCACGTGGGGACACCGGCCCCAGGTCAGCGGGTCGGCTCGGGACCCCGGCCCCAGGTCAGCGGGTCACGTGGGGACACCGGCCCCAGGTAACCGGGTCACGTGGGGACCCCGGCCCCAGGTCAGCGGGTCACATGGGGTCACCGGCCCCAGGTCAGAGGGTCACGTGGGGACCCCGGACCCAGGTCACCTAGTCATGTGTGGTACCCAGCCTGGTTCCAAGGTTCCGATGACCACCCCGGCACCAGGACCCCGGGTCACGTGGGGACATCGGCCCCAGGTGACCGGGTCACGTGGGGTCACCGGCCCCAGGTGACCGGGTCACGTGGGGACCCCGGACCCAGGTCAGCGGGTCACGTGGGGACACCGGCCCCAGGTGACCGGGTCACGTGGGGTCACCGGCCCCAGGTCAGCGGGTCACGTGGGGACACCGGCCCCAGGTGACCGGGTCACGTGGGGACACCGGCCCCAGGTGACCGGGTCACGTGGGGTCACCGGCCCCAGGTCAGCGGGTCACGTGGCGTCACCGGCCCCAGGTCAGCGGGTCACGTGGGGACACCGGCCCCAGGTGACCGGGTCACGTGGGGACACCGGCCCCAGGTCAGCGGGCACGTGGGGACACCGGCCCCAGGTCAGCGGGTCACGTGGGGACACCGGCCCCAGGTCAGCGGGTCACGTGGGGACACCGGCCCCAGGTAACCAAGGCAGGTCGGGACCCAGCTCTGGTCCCCGGGTCGGGTTTTTACCCCAGCCGCAGATCACCGGGTCCTGTCGGGTCCCCGGCCCGGGTCCCCTGGACAGGTCGATAACCCGGCCCCAGGTCACCCGGTCATCTCGCGCATCCGGCCTGGTTCCCAGGTTCCGATGACCACCCTGGCACCAGGACCCCGGGTCACGTGGGGACACCGGCCCCAGGTGACCGGGTCACGTGGGGTCACCGGCCCCAGGTCAGCGGGTCACGTGGGGACCCCGGCCCCAGGTCACCGGATCACGTGGGGTCACCGGCCCCAGGTCAGAGGGTCACGTGGGGACCCCGGACCCAGGTCACCTGGTCATGTCTGGTACCCAGCGTGGTTCCCAGGTTCCGATGACCTCCCCGGCACCAGGACCCCGGGTCACGTGGGGACACCGGCCTCAGGTGACCGGGTCACGTGGGGACACCGGCCCCAGGTCAGCGGGTCGGCTCGGGACCCCGGCCCCAGGTCAGCGGGTCACGTGGGGACACCGGCCCCAGGTAACCGGGTCACGTGGGGACCCCGGCCCCAGGTCAGCGGGTCACATGGGGTCACCGGCCCCAGGTCAGAGGGTCACGTGGGGACCCCGGACCCAGGTCACCTAGTCATGTGTGGTACCCAGCCTGGTTCCAAGGTTCCGATGACCACCCCGGCACCAGGACCCCGGGTCACGTGGGGACATCGGCCCCAGGTGACCGGGTCACGTGGGGTCACCGGCCCCAGGTGACCGGGTCACGTGGGGACCCCGGACCCAGGTCAGCGGGTCACGTGGGGACACCGGCCCCAGGTGACCGGGTCACGTGGGGACACCGGACCCAGGTCAGCGGGTCACTTGGGGACCCCGGCCCCAGGTCAGCGGGTCACGTGGGGACACCGGCCCCAGGTGACCGGGTCACGTGGGGACAACGGCCCCAGGTCAGCGGGTCACGTGGGGGACACCGGCCCCAGGTCAGCGGGTCACGTGGGGACAACGGCCCCAGGTCAGCGGGTCACTTGGGGACCCCGGCCCCAGGTCAGCGGGTCACGTGGGGACACCGGCCCCAGGCGACCGGGTCACGTGGGGTCACCGGCCCCAGGTCAGCGGGTCACGTGGGGTCACCGGCCCCAGGTCAGCGGGTCACGTGGGGACACCGGCCCCAGGTGACCGGGTCACGTGGGGACCCCGGCCCCAGGTCAGCGGCTCACGTGGGGACCCCGAACCCAGGTCAGCGGGTCACGTGGGGACACCGGCCCCAGGTCAGCGGGTCACGTGGGGATACCGGCCCAAGGTGACCGGGTCACGTGGGGACACCGGCCCCAGGTCACCGGGTCACGTGGGGACCCCGAACCCATGTCAGCGGGTCACGTGGGGACACCGGCCCCAGGTCAGCGGGTCACGTGGGGACACTGGCCCCAGGTAACCAAGGCAGGTCGGGACCCAGCCCGGGTCCCCGGGACGGGTTTTTACCCCAGCCGCAGATCACCGGGTCCTGTCGGGTCCCCGGCCCGGGTCCCCTGGACAGGTCGATAACCCGGCCCCAGGTCACCCGGTCATCTCGCGCACCCGGCCTGGTTCCCAGGTTCCGATGACCACCCCGGCACCAGGACCCCGGGTCACGTGGGGACACCGGCCCCAGGTGACCGGGTCACGTGGGGTCACCGGCCCCAGGTCAGCGGGTCACGTGGGGTCACCGGCCCCAGGTCAGCGGGTCACGTGGGGACCCCGGCCCCAGGTCAGCGGGTCACGTGGGGACACCGGCCCCAGGTGACCGGGTCACGTGGGGACAACGGCCCCAGGTCAGCGGGTCACGTGGGGACACCGGCCCCAGGTCAGCGGGTCACGTGGGGACACCGGCCCCAGGTAACCAAGGCAGGTCGGGACCCAGCTCTGGTCCCCGGGTCGGGTTTTTACCCCAGCCGCAGATCACCGGGTCCTGTCGGGTCCCCGGCCCGGGTCCCCTGGACAGGTCGATAACCCGGCCCCAGGTCACCCGGTCATCTCGCGCATCCGGCCTGGTTCCCAGGTTCCGATGACCACCCTGGCACCAGGACCCCGGGTCACGTGGGGACACCGGCCCCAGGTGACCGGGTCACGTGGGGTCACCGGCCCCAGGTCAGCGGGTCACGTGGGGACCCCGGCCCCAGGTCACCGGATCACGTGGGGTCACCGGCCCCAGGTCAGAGGGTCACGTGGGGACCCCGGACCCAGGTCACCTGGTCATGTGTGGTACCCAGCGTGGTTCCCAGGTTCCGATGACCTCCCCGGCACCAGGACCCCGGGTCACGTGGGGACACCGGCCTCAGGTGACCGGGTCACGTGGGGACACCGGCCCCAGGTCAGCGGGTCGGCTCGGGACCCCGGCCCCAGGTCAGCGGGTCACGTGGGGACACCGGCCCAAGGTAACCGGGTCACGTGGGGACCCCGGCCCCAGGTCAGCGGGTCACATGGGGTCACCGGCCCCAGGTCAGAGGGTCACGTGGGGACCCCGGACCCAGGTCACCTAGTCATGTGTGGTACCCAGCCTGGTTCCAAGGTTCCGATGACCACCCCGGCACCAGGACCCCGGGTCACGTGGGGACACCGGCCCCAGGTCAGCGGGTCACGTGGGGACACCGGCCCCAGGTAACCAAGGCAGGTCGGGACCCAGCCCGGGTCCCCGGGACGGGTTTTTACCCCAGCCGCAGATCACCGGGTCCTGTCGGGTCCCCGGCCCGGGTCCCCTGGACAGGTCGATAACCCGGCCCCAGGTCACCCGGTCATCTCGCGCACCCGGCCTGGTTCCCAGGTTCCGATGACCACCCCGGCACCAGGACCCCGGGTCATGTGGGGACACCGGCCCCAGGTGACCGGGTCACGTGGGGTCACCGGCCCCAGGTCAGCGGGTCACGTGGGGACCCCGGACCCAGGTCACTGGATCACTTGGGGTCACCGGCCCCAGGTCAGAGGGTCATGTGGGGACCCCGGACCCAGGTCACCTGGTCATGTCTGGTACCCAGCGTGGTTCCCAGGTTCCGATGACCTCCCTGGCACCAGGACCCCGGGTCACGTGGGGTCACCGGCCCCAGGTGACCGGGTCACGTGGGGTCACCGGCCCCAGGTCACCGGGTCACGTGGGGACCCCGGCCCCAGGTCAGCGGGTCACGTGCGGACACCGGCCCCAGGTCAGAGGGTCACGTGGGGACCCCGGACCCAGGTCACCTGGTCATGTCTGGTACCCAGCCTGGTTCCCAGGTTCAGATGACCACCCCGGCACCAGGACCCCTGGTCACGTGGAGACACAGGCTTCAGGTGACCGGGTCACGTGGGGACACCGGCCCCAGGTCACCGGGTCACGTGGGGACCCCGGCCCCAGGTCAGCGGGTCACGTGGGGACACCGGCCCCAAGTAACCGGGTCACGTGGGGACCCCGGCCCCAGGTCAGCGGGTCACGTGGGGTCACCGGCCCCAGGTCAGAGGGTCACGTGGGGACCCCGGACCCAGGTCACCTGGTCATGTCTGGTACCCAGCCTGGTTCCCAGGTTCAGATGACCACCCCGGCACCAGGACCCCGGGTCACGTGGGGACCCCGACCCCAGGTCAGCGGGTCACGTGGGGACACCGGCCCCAGGTGACCGGGTCACGTGGGGTCACCGGCCCCAGGTCACCGGGTCACGTGGGGACCCCGGCCCCAGGTCAGCGGGTCACGTGGGGACACCGGCCCCAGGTCAGAGGGTCACGTGGGGACCCCGGACCCAGGTCACCTGGTCATGTCTGGTACCCAGCCTGGTTCCCAGGTTCAGATGACCACCCCGGCACCAGGACCCCTGGTCACGTGGAGACACAGGCTTCAGGTGACCGGGTCACGTGGGGACACCGGCCCCAGGTCACCGGGTCACGTGGGGACCCCGGCCCCAGGTCAGCGGGTCACGTGGGGACACCGGCCCCAAGTAACCGGGTCACGTGGGGACTCCGGACCCAGGTCAGCGGGTCACGTGGGGACACCGGCCCCAGGTAACCGGGTCATACCGAGTCCCCGGACCCAGGTCACCGGGTCAGTTCATGACCCCGGACCCAGGTCGGGTCATGTCACGTCCCATGCCCGGGTCCCCGGCTTGGATTTTTACCCAGGCCCCGGGTCACAGGGTCATGTCGGGTCAACGGCCTGGGTACAAGGGTCTGGTGACCACCCCGACCCCAGGTCCCCGGGTCATGACGGGACACCGGACCAGGTCCCCGAGTCCGGTCGACACCACAGCCCCAGGTCACCGGGTCACGTCGGCACCCCGGAACCAGGTCACCGGGTCATGTCGGGACCCAGCCCGGGTCCCCGGGACGGGTTTTTACCCCAGCCGCAGATCACCGGGTCCTGTCGGGTACCCGGGTCGGGTCCCCTGGACAGGTCGGCACCCCGGCCCCGGGTCACGGGGTCATGTCGGGTCGCTGTCCCGGGTACCAGTGTCAGGTGACCACCCCGGCCCCGGGAGACGGAGTCATACCGGGTCCCCGGCCCGGGTCCCCGGGTTGCATCGGGACAAAAGCACCGGATCACTGGATCACGTGGGGGCCCGGGCCCGGGTCCCCGGGTTGCATCGGGACACCAGCGAAGGATCACCGGGTCCTGTCGGGTCCCCGGCCTGGGTCCCCTGGACAGGTCGTTAACCCGGCCCCAGGTCACCGGGTCATGTCGCGCACCCGGCCTGGTTCCCAGGTTCCGGTGACCACCCCGGCACCAGGACCCCGGGTCCCGTTGGGACCCCGGCCCCAGGTCAGCGGGTCACGTGGGGACCCCGGCCCCTGGTCACCTGGTCATGTCTGGTACCCAGCCTGGTTCCCAGGTTCCGATGACCACCCCGGCACCAGGACCCCGGGTCACGTGGGGACACCGGCCCCAGGTCACCGGGTCACGTGGGGACACCGGCCCCAGGTCAGCGGGTCACGGGGGGACCCCGGCCCCAGGTCAGCGGGTCACGTGGGGACACCGGCCCCAGGTAACCAAGGCAGGTCGGGACCCAGCCCGGGTCCCCGGGACGGGTTTTTACCCCAGCCGCAGATCACCGGGTCCTGTCGGGTCCCCGGCCCGGGTCCCCTGGACAGGTCGATAACCCGGCCCCAGGTCACCCGGTCATCTCGCGCACCCGGCCTGGTTCCCAGGTTCCGATGACCACCCCGGCACCAGGACCCCGGGTCACGTGGGGACACCGGCCCCAGGTGACCGGGTCACGTGGGGTCACCGGCCCCAGGTCAGCGGGTCACGTGGGGACCCCGGCCCCAGGTCACCGGATCACGTGGGGTCACCGGCCCCAGGTCAGCGGGTCACGTGGGGACACCGGCCCCAGGTGACCGGGTCACGTGGGGACACCGGCCCCAGGTCAGAGGGTCACGTGTGGACCTCGGACCCAGGTCACCTAGTCATGTCTGGTACCCAGCCTGGTTCCCAGGTTCCGATGACCATCCCGGCACCAGGACCCCGGGTCACGTGGGGACACCGGCCTCAGGTCACCGGGTCACATGGGGACCCCGGCCCCAGATCAGCGGGTCACGTGTGGTCACCGGCCCCAGGTCAGAGGGTCACGTGGGGACCCCGGACCCAGGTCACCTAGTCATGTGTGGTACCCAGCCTGGTTCCAAGGTTCCGATGACCACCCCGGCACCAGGACCCCGGGTGACGTGGGGACATCGGCCCCAGGTGACCGGGTCACGTGGGGTCACCGGCCCCAGGTGACCGGGTCACGTGGGGTCACCAGCCCCAGGTCAGCGGGTCACGTGGGGACCCCGGCCCCAGGTCAGCGGGTCACGTGGGGACACCGGCCCCAGGTCACCGGGTCACGTGGGGACACCGGCCCCAGGTGACCGGGTCACGTGGGGACCCCGGACCCAGGTCAGCGGGTCACGTGGGGATACCGGCCCCAGGTCAGCGGGTCACGTGGGGACACCGGCCCCAGGTAACCAAGGCAGGTCGGGACCCAGCCCGGGTCCCCACGACGGGTTTTTACCCCAGCCGCAGATCACCGGGTCCTGTCGGGTCCCCGGCCCGGGTCCCCTGGACAGGTCGATAACCCGGCCCCAGGTCACCCGGTCATCTCGCGCACCCGGCCTGGTTCCCAGGTTCCGATGACCACCCCGGCACCAGGACCCCGGGTCACGTGGGGACACCGGCCCCAGGTGACCGGGTCACGTGGGGTCACCGGCCCCAGGTCAGCGGGTCACGTGGGGACCCCGGCCCCAGGTCACCGGATCACGTGGGGTCACCGGCCCCAGGTCAGCGGGTCACGTGGGGACACCGGCCCCAGGTGACCGGGTCACGTGGGGACACCGGCCCCAGGTCAGAGGGTCACGTGTGGACCTCGGACCCAGGTCACCTAGTCATGTCTGGTACCCAGCCTGGTTCCCAGGTTCCGATGACCATCCCGGCACCAGGACCCCGGGTCACGTGGGGACACCGGCCTCAGGTCACCGGGTCACGTGGGGACCCCGGCCCCAGATCAGCGGGTCACGTGTGGTCACCGGCCCCAGGTCAGAGGGTCACGTGGGGACCCCGGACCCAGGTCACCTAGTCATGTGTGGTACCCAGCCTGGTTCCAAGGTTCCGATGACCACCCCGGCACCAGGACCCCGGGTGACGTGGGGACATCGGCCCCAGGTGACCGGGTCACGTGGGGTCACCGGCCCCAGGTGACCGGGTCACGTGGGGTCACCGGCCCCAGGTCAGCGGGTCACGTGGGGACCCCGGCCCCAGGTCAGCGGGTCACGTGGGGACACCGGCCCCAGGTCAGCGGGTCACGTGGGGACACCGGCCCCAGGTGACCGGGTCACGTGGGGACCCCGGACCCAGGTCAGCGGGTCACGTGGGGATACCGGCCCCAGGTCAGCGGGTCACGTGGGGACACCGGCCCCAGGTAACCAAGGCAGGTCGGGACCCAGCCCGGGTCCCCGGGACGGGTTTTTACCCCAGCCGCAGATCACCGGGTCCTGTCGGGTCCCCGGCCCGGGTCCCCTGGACAGGTCGATAACCCGGCCCCAGGTCACCCGGTCATCTCGCGCACCCGGCCTGGTTCCCAGGTTCCGATGACCACCCCGGCACCAGGACCCCGGGTCACGTGGGGACACCGGCCCCAGGTCACCGGGTCACGTGGGGTCACCGGCCCCAGGTCAGCGGGTCAGGTGGGGTCACCGGCCCCAGGTCAGCGGGTCACGTGGGGACACCGGCCCCAGGTGACCGGGTCACGTGGGGACACCGGCCCCAGGTCAGAGGGTCACGTGGGGACCCCGGACCTAGGTCACCTGGTCATGTCTGGTACCCAGCCTGGTTCCCAGGTTCCGATGACCATCCCGGCACCAGGACCCCGGGTCACGTGGGGACACCGGCCTCAGGTGACCGGGTCACGTGGGGACACCGGCCCCAGGTCACCGCGTCAGGTCGGGACCCCGAACCCAGGTCCACGAGTCCGTCGACACCACAGCCCCGGGTCACCGGGTCGTGTCAGGTAACCGGCCTGGTTCCCAGGTTCCGATGACCACCCCGGCACCAGGACCCCGGGTCACGTGGGGACCCCGGCCCCAGGTGACCGGGTCACGTGGGGTCACTGGCCCCAGGTCAGCGGGTCACGTGGGGTCACCGGCCCCAGGTCAGCGGGTCACGTGGGGACCCCGGCCCCAGGTCAGCGGGTCACGTGGGGACACCGGCCCCAGGTCACCGGGTCACGTGGGGACCCCGGACCCAGGTCAGCGGGTCACATGAGGACACCGGCCCCAGGTCAGCGGGTCACTTGGGGACACCGGCCCCAGGTAACCAAGGCAGGTCAGGACCCAACCCGGGTCCCCGGGACGGGTTTTTACCCCAGCCGCCGATCACCGGGTCCTGTCGGGTCCCCGGCCCGGGTCCCCTGGACAGGTCGATAACCCGGCCCCAGGTCACCCGGTCATCTCGCGCACCCGGCCTGGTTCCCAGGTTCCGATGACCACCCCGGCACCAGGACCCCGGGTCACGTGGGGACACCGGCCCCAGGTGACCGGGTCACGTGGGGTCACCGGCCCCAGGTCAGCGGGTCACGTGGGGACCCCGGCCCCAGGTCAGCGGGTCACGTGGGGATACCGGCCCCAGGTGACCGGGTCACGTGGGGACACCGGCCCCAGGTCAGCGGGTCACGTGGGGACCCCGGACCCAGGTCAGCGGGTCACGTGGGGACACCGGCCCCAGGTGACCGGGTCACGTGGGGACACCGGCCCCAGGTCACCGGGTCACGTGGGGACCCCGGACCCAGGTCAGCGGGTCACGTGGGGACACCGGCCCCAGGTAACCAAGGCAGGTCGGGACCCAGCCCGGGTCCCCGGGACGGGTTTTTACCCCAGCCGCAGATCACCGGGTCCTGTCGGGTCCCCGGCCCGGGTCCCCTGGACAGGTCATTAACCCGGCCCCAGGTCACCGGGTCACGTCGCGCACCCGGCCTGGTTCCCAGGTTCCCGTGACCACCCCGGCACCAGGACCCCGGGTCACGTGGGGACCCCGGCCCCAGGTCAGCGGGTCACGTGGGGACCCCGGCCCCTGGTCACCTGGTCATGTCTGGTACCCGGCCTGATTCCCAGGTTCCGATGACCACCCCGGCACCAGGACCCCGGGTCACGTGGGGACACCGGCCCCAGGTCACCGGGTCACGTGGGGTCACCGGCCCCAGGTCAGCGAGTCACGTGGGGACCCCGGCCCCAGGTCACCGGATCACGTGGGGTCACCGGCCCCAGGTCAGAGGGTCACGTGGGGACCCCGGACCCAGGTCACCTGGTCATGTCTGGTACCCAGCGTGGTTCCCAGGTTCCGATGACCTCCCCGGCACCAGGACCCCGGGTCACGTGGGGACACCGGCCCCAGGTGACCGGGTCACGTGGGGTCACCGGCCCCAGGTCAGCTGGTCACGTGGGGACACCGGCCCCAGGTGACCGGGTCACGCGGGGACACCGGCCCCAGGTCAGAGGGTCACGTGGGGACCTCGGACCCAGGTCACCTGGTCATGTCTGGTACCCAGCCTGGTTCCCAGGTTCCGATGACCATCCCGGCACCAGGACCCCGGGTCACGTGGGGACACCGGCCCTAGGTGACCGGGTCACGTGGGGACACTGGCCCCAGGTCAGCGGGTCACGTGGGGACACCGGCCCCAGGTGACCGGGTCACGTGGGGACACCGGCCCCAGGTCAGAGGGTCACGTGTGGACCTCGGACCCAGGTCACCTAGTCATGTCTGGTACCCAGCCTGGTTCCCAGGTTCCGATGACCATCCCGGCACCAGGACCCCGGGTCACGTGGGGACACCGGCCTCAGGTCACCGGGTCACGTGGGGACCCCGGCCCCAGATCAGCGGGTCACGTGTGGTCACCGGCCCCAGGTCAGAGGGTCACGTGGGGACCCCGGACCCAGGTCACCTAGTCATGTGTGGTACCCAGCCTGGTTCCAAGGTTCCGATGACCACCCCGGCACCAGGACCCCGGGTGACGTGGGGACATCGGCCCCAGGTGACCGGGTCACGTGGGGTCACCGGCCCCAGGTGACCGGGTCACGTGGGGTCACCGGCCCCAGGTCAGCGGGTCACGTGGGGACCCCGGCCCCAGGTCAGCGGGTCACGTGGGGACACCGGCCCCAGGTCAGCGGGTCACGTGGGGACACCGGCCCCAGGTGACCGGGTCACGTGGGGACCCCGGACCCAGGTCAGCGGGTCACGTGGGGATACCGGCCCCAGGTCAGCGGGTCACGTGGGGACACCGGCCCCAGGTAACCAAGGCAGGTCGGGACCCAGCCCGGGTCCCCGGGACGGGTTTTTACCCCAGCCGCAGATCACCGGGTCCTGTCGGGTCCCCGGCCCGGGTCCCCTGGACAGGTCGATAACCCGGCCCCAGGTCACCCGGTCATCTCGCGCACCCGGCCTGGTTCCCAGGTTCCGATGACCACCCCGGCACCAGGACCCCGGGTCACGTGGGGACACCGGCCCCAGGTCACCGGGTCACGTGGGGTCACCGGCCCCAGGTCAGCGGGTCAGGTGGGGTCACCGGCCCCAGGTCAGCGGGTCACGTGGGGACACCGGCCCCAGGTGACCGGGTCACGTGGGGACACCGGCCCCAGGTCAGAGGGTCACGTGGGGACCCCGGACCTAGGTCACCTGGTCATGTCTGGTACCCAGCCTGGTTCCCAGGTTCCGATGACCATCCCGGCACCAGGACCCCGGGTCACGTGGGGACACCGGCCTCAGGTGACCGGGTCACGTGGGGACACCGGCCCCAGGTCACCGCGTCAGGTCGGGACCCCGAACCCAGGTCCACGAGTCCGTCGACACCACAGCCCCGGGTCACCGGGTCGTGTCAGGTAACCGGCCTGGTTCCCAGGTTCCGATGACCACCCCGGCACCAGGACCCCGGGTCACGTGGGGACCCCGGCCCCAGGTGACCGGGTCACGTGGGGTCACTGGCCCCAGGTCAGCGGGTCACGTGGGGTCACCGGCCCCAGGTCAGCGGGTCACGTGGGGACCCCGGCCCCAGGTCAGCGGGTCACGTGGGGACACCGGCCCCAGGTCACCGGGTCACGTGGGGACCCCGGACCCAGGTCAGCGGGTCACATGAGGACACCGGCCCCAGGTCAGCGGGTCACTTGGGGACACCGGCCCCAGGTAACCAAGGCAGGTCAGGACCCAACCCGGGTCCCCGGGACGGGTTTTTACCCCAGCCGCCGATCACCGGGTCCTGTCGGGTCCCCGGCCCGGGTCCCCTGGACAGGTCGATAACCCGGCCCCAGGTCACCCGGTCATCTCGCGCACCCGGCCTGGTTCCCAGGTTCCGATGACCACCCCGGCACCAGGACCCCGGGTCACGTGGGGACACCGGCCCCAGGTGACCGGGTCACGTGGGGTCACCGGCCCCAGGTCAGCGGGTCACGTGGGGACCCCGGCCCCAGGTCAGCGGGTCACGTGGGGATACCGGCCCCAGGTGACCGGGTCACGTGGGGACACCGGCCCCAGGTCAGCGGGTCACGTGGGGACCCCGGACCCAGGTCAGCGGGTCACGTGGGGACACCGGCCCCAGGTGACCGGGTCACGTGGGGACACCGGCCCCAGGTCACCGGGTCACGTGGGGACCCCGGACCCAGGTCAGCGGGTCACGTGGGGACACCGGCCCCAGGTAACCAAGGCAGGTCGGGACCCAGCCCGGGTCCCCGGGACGGGTTTTTACCCCAGCCGCAGATCACCGGGTCCTGTCGGGTCCCCGGCCCGGGTCCCCTGGACAGGTCATTAACCCGGCCCCAGGTCACCGGGTCACGTCGCGCACCCGGCCTGGTTCCCAGGTTCCGGTGACCACCCCGGCACCAGGACCCCGGGTCACGTGGGGACCCCGGCCCCAGGTCAGCGGGTCACGTGGGGACCCCGGCCCCTGGTCACCTGGTCATGTCTGGTACCCGGCCTGATTCCCAGGTTCCGATGACCACCCCGGCACCAGGACCCCGGGTCACGTGGGGACACCGGCCCCAGGTCACCGGGTCACGTGGGGTCACCGGCCCCAGGTCAGCGAGTCACGTGGGGACCCCGGCCCCAGGTCACCGGATCACGTGGGGTCACCGGCCCCAGGTCAGAGGGTCACGTGGGGACCCCGGACCCAGGTCACCTGGTCATGTCTGGTACCCAGCGTGGTTCCCAGGTTCCGATGACCTCCCCGGCACCAGGACCCCGGGTCACGTGGGGACACCGGCCCCAGGTGACCGGGTCACGTGGGGTCACCGGCCCCAGGTCAGCTGGTCACGTGGGGACACCGGCCCCAGGTGACCGGGTCACGCGGGGACACCGGCCCCAGGTCAGAGGGTCACGTGGGGACCTCGGACCCAGGTCACCTGGTCATGTCTGGTACCCAGCCTGGTTCCCAGGTTCCGATGACCATCCCGGCACCAGGACCCCGGGTCACGTGGGGACACCGGCCCTAGGTGACCGGGTCACGTGGGGACACTGGCCCCAGGTCAGAGGGTCACGTGGGGACCTCGGACCCAGGTCACCTGGTCATGTCTGGTACCCAGCCTGGTTCCCAGGTTCCGATGACCATCCCGGCACCAGGACCCCGGGTCACGTGGGGACACCGGCCTCAGGTGACCGGGTCACATGGGGACACCGGCCCCAGTTCACCGGGTCACGTGGGGTCACCGGCCCCAGGTCAGAGGGTCACGTGGGTACCCCGGACCCAGGTCACCTAGTCATGTGTGGTACCCAGCCTGGTTCCAAGGTTCCGATGACCACCCCGGCACCAGGACCCCGGGTCACGTGGGGACATCGGCCCCAGGTGACCGGGTCACGTGGGGACATCGGCCCCAGGTCAGCGGGTCACGTGGGGACCCCGGCCCCAAGTCAGCGGGTCACGTGGGGACACCGGCCCCAGGTCACCGGGTCACGTGGGGACACCGGCCCCAGGTCACCGGGTCACGTGGGGACACCGGCCCCAGGTCACCGGGTCACGTGGGGTCACCGGCCCCAGGTCAGAGGGTCACGTGGGTACCCCGGACCCAGGTCACCTAGTCATGTGTGGTACCCAGCCTGGTTCCAAGGTTCCGATGACCACCCCGGCACCAGGACCCCGGGTCACGTGGGGACATCGGCCCCAGGTGACCGGGTCACGTGGGGACACCGGCCCCAGGTCAGCGGGTAACGTGGGGACCCCGGCCCCAGGTCAGCGGGTCACGTGGGGTCACCGGCCCCAGGTCAGAGGGTCACGTGGGGACCCCGGACCCAGGTCACCTGGTCATGTGTGGTACCCAGCGTGGTTCCCAGGTTCCGATGACCTCCCCGGCACCAGGACCCCAAGTCACGTGGGGACACCGGCCCCAGGTCAGCGGGTCACGTGGGGTCACCGGCCCTAGGTCAGCGGGTCACGTGGGGTCACCGGCCCCAGGTGACCGGGTCACGTGGGGACACCGGCCCCAGGTCAGTGGGTCACGTGGGGACCCCGGCCCCAGGTCAGCGGGTCACGTGGGGACCCCGGACCCAGGTCACCTAGTCATGTCTGGTACCCAGCCTGGTTCCCAGGTTCCGATGACCATCCCGGCACCAGGACCCCGGGTCACGTGGGGACAACGGCCTCAGGTGACCGGGTCACGTGGGGTCACCGGCCCCAGGTCACCGGGTCACGTGGGGACTCCGGCCCCAGGTCAGCGGGTCACGTGGGGACACCGGCCCCACGTAACCGGGTCACGTGGGGACCCCGGCCCCAGGTCAGCGGGTCACGTGGGGTCACCGGCCCCAGGTCAGAGGGTCACGTGGGGACCCCGGACCCAGGTCACCTGGTCATGTGTGGTACCCAGCGTGGTTCCCAGGTTCCGATGACCTCCCCGGCACCAGGACCCCGGGTCACGTGGGGACCCCGGCCCCAGGTCAGCGGGTCACGTGGGGACCCCGGCCCCAGGTGACCGGGTCACGTGGGGACACCGGCCTCAGGTGACCGGGTCACGTGGGGACACCGGCCCCAGGTCAGCGGGTGACGTGGGGACCCCGTCCCCAGGTCAGCGGGTCACGTGGGGACACCGGCCCCAGGTAACCGGGTCATACCGAGTCCCCGGACCCAGGTCACCGGGTCAGTTCGGGACCCCGGACCCAGGTCGGGTCATGTCACGTCCCATGCCCGGGTCCCCGGGTTGGATTTTTACCCAGGCCCCGGGTCACAGGGTCATGTCGGGTCAACAGCCTGGGTACAAGGGTCTGGTGACCACCCCGACCCCAGGTCCCCGGGTCATGACGGGACACCGGACCAGGTCCCCGAGTCCGGTCGACACCACAGCCCCAGGTCACCGGGTCACGTCGGCACCCCGGAACCAGGTCACCGGGTCATGTCGGGACCCAGCCCGGGTCCCCGGGACGGGTTTTTACCCCAGCCGCAGATCACCGGGTCCTGTCGGGTACCCGGGTCGGGTCCCCTGGACAGGTCGGCACCCCGGCCCCGGGTGACGGGGTCATGTCGGGTCGCTGTCCCGGGTACCAGTGTCAGGTGACCACCCCGGCCCCGGGAGACGGAGTCATACCGGGTCCCCGGCCCGGGTCCCCGGGTTGCATCGGGACAAAAGCACCGGATCACTGGATCACGTGGGGTCCCGGGCCCGGGTCCCCGGGTTGCATCGGGACACCAGCGAAGGACCACCGGGTCCTGTCGGGTCCCCGGCCCGGGTCCCCTGGACAGGTCGTTAACCCGGCCCCAGGTCACCGGGTCATGTCGCGCACCCGGCCTGGTTCCCAGGTTCCGATGAGCACCCCGGCACCAGGACCCCGGGTCACGTGGGGACCCCGGCCCCAGGTCAGCGGGTCACGTGGGGACCCCGGACCCAGGTCACCTGGTCATGTCTGGTACCCAGCCTGGTTCCCAGGTTCCGATGACCACCCCGGCACCAGGACCCCGGGTCACGTGGGGACACCGGCCCCAGGTGACCGGGTCACGTGGGGACACCGGCCCCAGGTCAGCGGGTCACGTGGGGACACCGGCCCCAGGTCAGCGGGTCACGTGGGGACACCGGCCCCAGGTAACCAAGGCAGGTCGGGACCCAGCCCGGGTCCCCGGGACGGGTTTTTACCCCAGCCGCAGATCACCGGGTCCTGTCGGGTCCCCGGCCCGGGTCCCCTGGACAGGTCGATAACCCGGCCCCAGGTCACCCGGTCATCTCGCGCACCCGGCCTGGTTCCCAGGTTCCGGTGACCATCCCGGCGCCAGGACCCCGGGTCACGTGGGGACCCCGGCCCCAGGTCAGAGGGTCACGTGGGGACCCCGGACCCAGGTCAGAGGGTCACGTGGGGACCCCGGACCCAGGTCACCTGGTCATGTCTGGTACCCAGCGTGGTTCCCAGGTTCCGATGACCACCCCGGCACCAGGACCCCGGGTCACGTGGGGACACCGGCCCCAGGTGACCGGGTCACGTGGGGTCACCGGCCCCAGGTCAGCGGGTCACGTGGGGACACCGGCCCCAGGTCAGAGGGTCACGTGGGGACCCCGGCCCCAGGTCAGAGTGTCACGTGGGGACCCCGGACCCAGGTCACCGCGTCAGGTCGGGACCCCGAACCCAGGTCCACGAGTCCGTCGACACCACAGCCCCGGGTTACCGGGTCGTGTCAGGTAACCGGCCTGGTTCCCAGGTTCCGATGACCACCCCGGCACCAGGACCCCGGGTCACGTGGGGACCCCGGCCCCAGGTGACCGGGTCACGTGGGGTCACTGGCCCCAGGTCAGCGGGTCACGTGGGGTCACCGGCCCCAGGTCAGCGGGTCACGTGGGGACCCCGGCCCCAGGTCAGCGGGTCACGTGGGGACACCGGCCCCAGGTCACCGGGTCACGTGGGGACCCCGGACCCAGGTCAGCGGGTCACATGAGGACACCGGCCCCAGGTCAGCGGGTCACTTGGGGACACCGGCCCCAGGTAACCAAGGCAGGTCGGGACCCAGCCCGGGTCCCCGGGACGGGTTTTTACCCCAGCCGCAGATCACCGGGTCCTGTCGGGTCCCCGGCCCGGGTCCCCTGGACAGGTCGATAACCCGGCCCCAGGTCACCCGGTCATCTCGCGCACCCGGCCTGGTTCCCAGGTTCCGATGACCACCCCGGCACCAGGACCCCGGGTCACGTGGGGACACCGGCCCCAGGTGACCGGGTCACGTGGGGTCACCGGCCCCAGGTCAGCGGGTCACGTGGGGACCCCGGCCCCAGGTCACCGGATCACGTGGGGTCACCGGCCCCAGGTCAGCGGGTCACGTGGGGACACCGGCCCCAGGTGACCGGGTCACGTGGGGACACCGGCCCCAGGTCAGAGGGTCACGTGTGGACCTCGGACCCAGGTCACCTAGTCATGTCTGGTACCCAGCCTGGTTCCCAGGTTCCGATGACCATCCCGGCACCAGGACCCCGGGTCACGTGGGGACACCGGCCTCAGGTCACCGGGTCACATGGGGACCCCGGCCCCAGATCAGCGGGTCACGTGTGGTCACCGGCCCCAGGTCAGAGGGTCACGTGGGGACCCCGGACCCAGGTCACCTAGTCATGTGTGGTACCCAGCCTGGTTCCAAGGTTCCGATGACCACCCCGGCACCAGGACCCCGGGTGACGTGGGGACATCGGCCCCAGGTGACCGGGTCACGTGGGGTCACCGGCCCCAGGTGACCGGGTCACGTGGGGTCACCGGCCCCAGGTCAGCGGGTCACGTGGGGACCCCGGCCCCAGGTCAGCGGGTCACGTGGGGACACCGGCCCCAGGTCACCGGGTCACGTGGGGACACCGGCCCCAGGTGACCGGGTCACGTGGGGACCCCGGACCCAGGTCAGCGGGTCACGTGGGGATACCGGCCCCAGGTCAGCGGGTCACGTGGGGACACCGGCCCCAGGTAACCAAGGCAGGTCGGGACCCAGCCCGGGTCCCCACGACGGGTTTTTACCCCAGCCGCAGATCACCGGGTCCTGTCGGGTCCCCGGCCCGGGTCCCCTGGACAGGTCGATAACCCGGCCCCAGGTCACCCGGTCATCTCGCGCACCCGGCCTGGTTCCCAGGTTCCGATGACCACCCCGGCACCAGGACCCCGGGTCACGTGGGGACACCGGCCCCAGGTCACCGGGTCACGTGGGGTCACCGGCCCCAGGTCAGCGGGTCAGGTGGGGTCACCGGCCCCAGGTCAGCGGGTCACGTGGGGACACCGGCCCCAGGTGACCGGGTCACGTGGGGACACCGGCCCCAGGTCAGAGGGTCACGTGGGGACCCCGGACCTAGGTCACCTGGTCATGTCTGGTACCCAGCCTGGTTCCCAGGTTCCGATGACCATTCCGGCACCAGGACCCCGGGTCACGTGGGGACACCGGCCTCAGGTGACCGGGTCACGTGGGGACACCGGCCCCAGGTCACCGCGTCAGGTCGGGACCCCGAACCCAGGTCCACGAGTCCGTCGACACCACAGCCCCGGGTCACCGGGTCGTGTCAGGTAACCGGCCTGGTTCCCAGGTTCCGATGACCACCCCGGCACCAGGACCCCGGGTCACGTGGGGACCCCGGCCCCAGGTGACCGGGTCACGTGGGGTCACTGGCCCCAGGTCAGCGGGTCACGTGGGGTCACCGGCCCCAGGTCAGCGGGTCACGTGGGGACCCCGGCCCCAGGTCAGCGGGTCATGTGGGGACACCGGCCCCAGGTCACCGGGTCACGTGGGGACCCCGGACCCAGGTCAGCGGGTCACATGAGGACACCGGCCCCAGGTCAGCGGGTCACTTGGGGACACCGGCCCCAGGTAACCAAGGCAGGTCGGGACCCAGCCCGGGTCCCCGGGACAGGTTTTTACCCCAGCCGCAGATCACCGGGTCCTGTCGGGTCCCCGGCCCGGGTCCCCTGGACAGGTCGATAACCCGGCCCCAGGTCACCCGGTCATCTCGCGCACCCGGCCTGGTTCCCAGGTTCCGATGACCACCCCGGCACCAGGACCCCGGGTCACGTGGGGACACCGGCCCCAGGTGACCGGGTCACGTGGGGTCACCGGCCCCAGGTCAGCGGGTCACGTGGGGACCCCGGCCCCAGGTCAGCGGGTCACGTGGGGATACCGGCCCCAGGTGACCGGGTCACGTGGGGACACCGGCCCCAGGTCAGCGGGTCACGTGGGGACCCCGGACCCAGGTCAGCGGGTCACGTGGGGACACCGGCCCCAGGTGACCGGGTCACGTGGGGACACCGGCCCCAGGTCACCGGGTCACGTGGGGACCCCGGACCCAGGTCAGCGGGTCACGTGGGGACACCGGCCCCAGGTAACCAAGGCAGGTCGGGACCCAGCCCGGGTCCCCGGGACAGGTTTTTACCCCAGCCGCAGATCACCGGGTCCTGTCGGGTCCCCGGCCCGGGTCCCCTGGACAGGTCATTAACCCGGCCCCAGGTCACCGGGTCACGTCGCGCACCCGGCCTGGTTCCCAGGTTCCCGTGACCACCCCGGCACCAGGACCCCGGGTCCCGTGGGGACCCCGGCCCCAGGTCAGCGGGTCACGTGGGGACCCCGGCCCCTGGTCACCTGGTCATGTCTGGTACCCGGCCTGATTCCCAGGTTCCGATGACCACCCCGGCACCAGGACCCCGGGTCACGTGGGGACACCGGCCCCAGGTGACCGGGTCACGTGGGGTCACCGGCCCCAGGTCAGAGGGTCACGTGGGGACCTCGGACCCAGGTCACCTGGTCATGTCTGGTACCCAGCCTGGTTCCCAGGTTCCGATGACCATCCCGGCACCAGGACCCCGGGTCACGTGGGGACACCGGCCCCAGGTGACCGGGTCACGTGGGGTCACCGGCCCCAGGTCAGAGGGTCACGTGGGTACCCCGGACCCAGGTCACCTAGTCATGTGTGGTACCCAGCCTGGTTCCAAGGTTCCGATGACCACCCCGGCACCAGGACCCCGGGTCACGTGGGGACATCGGCCCCAGGTGACCGGGTCACGTGGGGACATCGGCCCCAGGTCAGCGGGTCACGTGGGGACCCCGGCCCCAAGTCAGCGGGTCACGTGGGGACACCGGCCCCAGGTCACCGGGTCACGTGGGGACACCGGCCCCAGGTCAGCGGGTCACATGGGGACACCGGCCCCAGGTAACCAAGGCAGGTCGGGAACCAGCCTGGGTCCCCGGGACGGGTTTTTACCCCAGCCGCAGATCACCGGGTCCTGTCAGGTCCCCGGCCCGGGTCCCCTGGACAGGTCGATAACCCGGCCCCAGGTCACCCGGTCATCTCGCGCACCCGGCCTGGTTCCCAGGTTCCGATGACCACCCCGGCACCAGGACCCCGGGTCACGTGGGGACACCGGCCCCAGGTGACCGGGTCACGTGGGGTCACCGGCCCCAGGTCAGCGGGTCACGTGGGGACCCCGGCCCCAGGTCAGCGGGTCACGTGGGGTCACCGGCCCCAGGTCAGAGGGTCACGTGGGGACCCCGGACCCAGGTCACCTGGTCATGTGTGGTACCCAGCGTGGTTCCCAGGTTCCGATGACCTCCCCGGCACCAGGACCCCAAGTCACGTGGGGACACCGGCCCCAGGTCAGCGGGTCACGTGGGGTCACCGGCCCTAGGTCAGCGGGTCACGTGGGGTCACCGGCCCCAGGTCAGCGGGTCACGTGGGGACACCGGCCCCAGGTCAGCGGGTCACGTGGGGACCCCGGCCCCAGGTCAGCGGGTCACGTGGGGACCCCGGACCCAGGTCACCTAGTCATGTCTGGTACCCAGCCTGGTTCCCAGGTTCCGATGACCATCCCGGCACCAGGACCCCGGGTCACGTGGGGACAACGGCCTCAGGTGACCGGGTCACGTGGGGTCACCGGCCCCAGGTCACCGGGTCACGTGGGGACTCCGGCCCCAGGTCAGCGGGTCACGTGGGGACACCGGCCCCACGTAACCGGGTCACGTGGGGACCCCAGCCCCAGGTCAGCGGGTCACGTGGGGTCACCGGCCCCAGGTCAGAGGGTCACGTGGGGACCCCGGACCCAGGTCACCTGGTCATGTGTGGTACCCAGCGTGGTTCCCAGGTTCCGATGACCTCCCCGGCACCAGGACCCCGGGTCACGTGGGGACCCCGGCCCCAGGTCAGCGGGTCACGTGGGGACCCCGGCCCCAGGTGACCGGGTCACGTGGGGACACCGGCCTCAGGTGACCGGGTCACGTGGGGACACCGGCCCCAGGTCAGCGGGTGACGTGGGGACCCCGTCCCCAGGTCAGCGGGTCACGTGGGGACACCGGCCCCAGGTAACCGGGTCATACCGAGTCCCCGGACCCAGGTCACCGGGTCAGTTCGGGACCCCGGACCCAGGTCGGGTCATGTCACGTCCCATGCCCGGGTCCCCGGGTTGGATTTTTACCCAGGCCCCGGGTCACAGGGTCATGTCGGGTCAACAGCCTGGGTACAAGGGTCTGGTGACCACCCCGACCCCAGGTCCCCGGGTCATGACGGGACACCGGACCAGGTCCCCGAGTCCGGTCGACACCACAGCCCCAGGTCACCGGGTCACGTCGGCACCCCGGAACCAGGTCACCGGGTCATGTCGGGACCCAGCCCGGGTCCCCGGGACGGGTTTTTACCCCAGCCGCAGATCACCGGGTCCTGTCGGGTACCCGGGTCGGGTCCCCTGGACAGGTCGGCACCCCGGCCCCGGGTCACGGGGTCATGTCGGGTCGCTGTCCCGGGTACCAGTGTCAGGTGACCACCCCGGCCCCGGGAGACGGAGTCATACCGGGTCCCCGGCCCGGGTCCCCGGGTTGCATCGGGACAAAAGCACCGGATCACTGGATCACGTGGGGTCCCGGGCCCGGGTCCCCGGGTTGCATCGGGACACCAGCGAAGGACCACCGGGTCCTGTCGGGTCCCCGGCCCGGGTCCCCTGGACAGGTCGTTAACCCGGCCCCAGGTCACCGGGTCATGTCGCGCACCCGGCCTGGTTCCCAGGTTCCGATGAGCACCCCGGCACCAGGACCCCGGGTCACGTGGGGACCCCGGCCCCAGGTCAGCGGGTCACGTGGGGACCCCGGACCCAGGTCACCTGGTCATGTCTGGTACCCAGCGTGGTTCCCAGGTTCCGATGACCACCCCGGCACCAGGACCCCGGGTCACGTGGGGACACCGGCCCCAGGTGACCGGGTCACGTGGGGACACCGGCCCCAGGTCAGCGGGTCACGTGGGGACACCGGCCCCAGGTCAGCGGGTCACGTGGGGACACCGGCCCCAGGTAACCAAGGCAGGTCGGGACCCAGCCCGGGTCCCCGGGACGGGTTTTTACCCCAGCCGCAGATCACCGGGTCCTGTCGGGTCCCCGGCCCGGGTCCCCTGGACAGGTCGATAACCCGGCCCCAGGTCACCCGGTCATCTCGCGCACCCGGCCTGGTTCCCAGGTTCCGGTGACCATCCCGGCGCCAGGACCCCGGGTCACGTGGGGACCCCGGCCCCAGGTCAGAGGGTCACGTGGGGACCCCGGACCCAGGTCAGAGGGTCACGTGGGGACCCCGGACCCAGGTCACCTGGTCATGTGTGGTACCCAGCGTGGTTCCCAGGTTCCGATGACCACCCCGGCACCAGGACCCCGGGTCACGTGGGGACACCGGCCCCAGGTGACCGGGTCACGTGGGGTCACCGGCCCCAGGTCAGCGGGTCACGTGGGGACACCGGCCCCAGGTCAGAGGGTCACGTGGGGACCCCGGCCCCAGGTCAGAGTGTCACGTGGGGACCCCGGACCCAGGTCACCTGGTCATGTGTGGTACCCAGCCTGGTTCCCAGGTTCCGATGACCACCCCGGCACCAGGACCCCGGGTCACGTGGGAACACCGGCTTCAGGTGACCGGGTCAATTGGGGACACCGGCCCCAGGTAACCGGGTCATACCGGGTCCCCGGGCCCGGGTCCCCGGGTTGCATCGAGACACCAGCGAAGGATCACCGGGTCCTGTCGGGTCCCCGGCACGGGTCCCCTGGACAGGTCGATAACCCGGCCCTAGGTCACCGGGTCATGTCGCGCACCCGGCCTGGTTCCCAGGTTCCGGTGACCACCCCGGCACCAGGACCCCGGGTCACGTGGGGACCCCGGACCCAGGTCAGCGGGTCACGTGGGGACCCCGGCCCCAGGTCAGAGGGTCACGAGGGGACTCCGGCCCCAGGTCACCGCGTCAGGTCGGGACCCCGAACCCAGGTCCACGAGTTCGTCGACAACACAGCCCCGGGTCACCGGGTCGTGTCGGGTACACAGCCCGGGCACCAGGGTCAGCTCGGGACCCCGGCCCCAGGTCCCCGGGTCATGTCGGGTACCCGACCTGGTTCCCAGGTTCCGATGACCACCCCGGCACCAGGATCCCGGGTCACGTGGGGACACCGGCCCCAGGTCAGCGGGTCACGTGGGGACCCCGGACCCAGGTCACCTGGTCATGTCTGGTACCCAGCCTGGTTCCCAGGTTCCGATGACCACCCCGGCACCAGGACCATGGGTCACGTGGGGACACCGGCCCCAGGTGACCGGGTCACGTGGGGACACCGGCCCCAGGTCAGCGGGTCACGTGGGGACACCGGCCCCAGGTCAGCGGGTTACGTGGGGACCCCGGCCCCAGGTAACCAAGGCAGGTCGGGACCCCAGCCCCAGGTCCCCGGGTCATTTCGGGTACCCGGCCTGGTTCCCAGGTTCCGATGACCACCCCGGCACCAGGACCCCGGGTCACGTTGGGACACCGGCCCCAGGTCAGAGGGTCACGTGGGGACCCCGGACCCAGGTCACCTGGTCATGTCTGGTACCCAGCCTGGTTCCCAGGTTCCGATGACCACCCCGGCACCAGGACCCCGGGTCACGTGGGGACACCGGCCCCAGGTGACCGGGTCACGTGGGGACACCGGCCCCAGGTCAGCGGGTCACGTGTGTTCACCGGCCCCAGGTCAGCGAGTCACGTGGGGACACCGGACCCAGGTAACCGGGTCACGTGGGGACCCCGGCCCCAGGTGACCGGGTCACGTGGGGACACCGGCCCCAGGTAACCGGGTCATACCGGGTCTCCGGACCCAGGTCACCGGGTCAGGTCGGGAACCCAGACCCAGGTCGGGTCATGTCACGTCCCATACCCGGGTCCCCGGGTTGGATTTTTACCCAGGCCCCGGGTCACAGGGTCATGTCGGCTCAACGGCCTGGGTACAAGGGTCTGGTGACCACCCCGACCCCAGGTCCCCGGGTCATGACGGGACACCGGACCAGGTCCCCGAGTCCGGTCGACACCACAGCCCCAGGTCACCGGGTCACGTCGGCACCCCGGAACCAGGTCACCGGATCCTGTCGGGTACCCGGGTCGGGTCCCCTGGACAGGTCGGCACCCCGGCCCCGGGTCACGGGGTCATGTCGGGTCGCTGTCCCGGGTACCAGTGTCAGGTGACCACCCCGGCCCCGGGAGACGGAGTCATACCGGGTCCCCGGCCCGGGTCCCCGGGTTGCATCGGGACAAAAGCACCGGATCACTGGATCACGTGGGGGCCCGGGCCCGGGTCCCCGGGTTGCATCGGGACACCAGCGAAGGATCACCGGGTCCTGTCGGGTCCCCGGCCCGGGTCCCCTGGACAGGTCGTTAACCCGGCCCCAGGTCACCGGGTCATGTCGCGCACCCGGCCTGGTTCCCAGGTTCCCGTGACCACCCCGGCACCAGGACCCCGGGTCACGTGGGGACCCCGGCCCCAGGTCAGCGGGTCACGTGGGGACCCCGGACCCAGGTCACCTGGTCATGTCTGGTACCCAGCCTGGTTCCCAGGTTCCGATGACCACCCCGGCACCAGGACCCCGGGTCACGTGGGGACACCGGACCCAGTTGACCGGGTCACGTGGGGACACCAGCCCCAGGTCAGCGGGTCACGTGGGGACCCCGGACCCAGGTCAGCGGGTCACGTGGGGACCCCGGCCCCAGGTCAGCGGGTCACGTGGGGACACCGGCCCCAGGTAACCAAGTCAGGTCGGGACCCAGCCCGGGTCCCCGGGACGGGTTTTTACCCCAGCCGCAGATCACCGGGTCCTGTCGGGTCCCCGGCCCGGGTCCCCTGGACAGGTCGATAACCCGGCCCCAGGTCACCGGTCATCTCGCGCACCCGGCCTGGTTCCCAGGTTCCGGTGACCATCCCGGCGCCAGAACCCCGGGTCACGTGGGGACCTCGGCCCCAGGTCAGAGGGTCACGTGGGGACCCCGGCCCCAGGTCAGAGGGTCACGTGGGGACCCCGGACCCAGGTCACCTGGTCATGTGTGGTACCCAGCGTGGTTCCCAGGTTCCGATGACCACCCCGGCACCAGGACCCCGGGTCACGTGGGGACCCCGGCCCCAGGTCAGCGGGTCACGTGGGGACCCCGGACCCAGGTCACCTGGTCATGTCTGGTACCCAGCCTGGTTCCCAGGTTTTGATGACCACCCCGGCACCAGGACCCCGGGTCACGTGGGGACACCGGCCCCAGGTAACCGGGTCACGTGGGGACCCCGGCCCCAGGTGACTGGGTCACGTGGGGACACCGGCCCCAGGTAACCGGGTCATACCGGGTCCCCAGACCCAGGTCACCGGGTCAGGTCGGGACCCCGGACCCAGGTCGGGTCATGTCACGTCCCATACCCGGGTCCCCGGGTTGGATTTTTACCCAGGCCCCGGGTCACAGGGTCATGTCGGGTCAACGGCCTGGGTACAAGGGTCTGGTGACCACCCCGACCCCAGGTCCCCGGGTCATGACGGGACACCGGACCAGGTCCCCGAGTCCGGTCGACACCACAGCCCCAGGTCACCGGGTCAGGTCAGCACCCCGGAACCAGGTCACCGGGTCCTGTCGGGTACCCGGGTCGGGTCCCCTGGACAGGTCGGCACCCCGGCCCCGGGTCACGGGGTCATGTCGGGTCGCTGTCCCAGGTACCAGTGTCAGGTGACCACCCCGGCCCCGGGAGACGGAGTCATACCGGGTCCCCGGCCCGGGTCCCCGGGTTGCATCGGGACAAAAGCACCGGATCACTGGATCACGTGGGGTCCCGGGCCCGGGTCCCCGGGTTGCATCGGGACACCAGCGAAGGATCACCGGGTCCTGTCGGGTCCCCGGCCCGGGTCCCCTGGACAGGTCGATAACCCGGCCCCAGGTCACCCGGTCATCTCGCGCACCCGGCCTGGTTCCCAGGTTCCGATGACCACCCCGGCACCAGGACCCCGGGTCACGTGGGGACCCCGGCCCCAGGTCAGCGGGTCACGTGGGGACCCCGGACCCAGGTCACCTGGTCATGTCTGGTACCCAGCGTGGTTCCCAGGTTCCGATGACCACCCCGGCACCAGGACCCCGGGTCACGTGGGGACACCGGCCCCAGGTGACCGGGTCACGTAGGGACACCGGCCCCAGGTCAGCGGGTCACGTGGGGACCCCGGCCCCAGGTCAGCGGGTCACGTGGGGACACCGGCCCCAGGTAACCAAGGCAGGTCGGGACCCAGCCCGGGTCCCCGGGACAGGTCGATAACCCGGCCCCAGGTCACCTGGTCATCTCGCGCACCCGGCCTGGTTCCCAGGTTCCGGTGACCATCCCGGCGCCAGGACCCCGGGTCACGTGGGGACCCCGGACCCAGGTCAGAGGGTCACGTGGGGACCCCGGCTCCAGGTCAGAGGGTCACGTGGGGACCCCGGACCCAGGTCACCTGGTCATGTGTGGTACCCAGCGTGGTTCCCAGTTTCCGATGACCACCACGGCACCAGGACCCCGGGTCACGTGGGGACACCGGCCCCAGGTGACCGGGTCACGTGGGGTCACCGGCCCCAGGTCAGCGGGTCACGTGGGGACACCGGCCTCAGGTGACCGGGTCACTTGGGGACACCGGCCCCAGGTCACCGGGTCATGTCGCGCACCCGGCCTGGTTCCCAGGTTCCGGTGACCACCCCGGCACCAGGACCCCGGGTCACGTGGGGACCCCGGCCCCAGGTCAGCGGGTCACGTGGGGACCCCGGCCCCAGGTCAGAGGGTCACGAGGGGACTCCGGCCCCAGGTCACCGCGTCAGGTCGGGACCCCGAACCCAGGTCCACGAGTTCGTCGACAACACAGCCCCGGGTCACCGGGTCGTGTCGGGTACACAGCCCGGGCACCAGGGTCAGCTCGGGACCCCGGCCCCAGGTCCCCGGGTCATGTCGGGTACCCGACCTGGTTCCCAGGTTCCGATGACCACCCCGGCACCAGGATCCCGGGTCACGTGGGGACACCGGCCCCAGGTGACCGGGTCACGTGGGGACACCGGCCCCAGGTCAGCGGGTCACGTGGGGACCCCGGACCCAGGTCACCTGGTCATGTCTGGTACCCAACCTGGTTCCCAGGTTCCGATGACCACCCCGGCACCAGGACCCCGGGTCACGTGGGGACACCGGCCCCAGGTGACCGGGTCACGTGGGGACCCCGGCCCCAGGTCACCGGGTCACGTGGGGACCCCGGCCCCAGGTCAGCGGGTCACGTGGGGTCACCGGCCCCAGGTCAGAGGGTCACGTGGGGACCCCGGGCCCAGGTCACCTGGTCATGTCTGGTACCCAGCCTGGTTCCCAGGTTCCGATGACCACCCCGGCACCAGGACCCTGGGTCACGTGGGGACACCGGCCCCAGGTGACCGGGTCATGTCGGGTACCCGGCCTGGTTCCCAGGTTCCGATGACCACCCCGGCACCAGGATCCCGGGTCACGTGGGGACCCCGGACCCAGGTCAGCGGGTCACGTGGGGACACCGGCCCCAGGTAACCGGGTCATACCGAGTCCCCGGACCCAGGTCACCGGGTCAGTTCGGGACCCCGGACCCAGGTCGGGTCATGTCACGTCCCATACCCGGGTCCCCGGGTTGGATTTTTACCCAGGCCCCGGGTCACAGGGTCATGTCGGGTCAACGGCCTGGGTACAAGGGTCTGGTGACCACCCCGACCCCAGGTCCCCGGGTCATGACGGGACACCGGACCAGGTCCCCGAGTCCGGTCGACACCACAGCCCCAGGTCACCGGGTCACGTCGGCACCCCGGAACCAGGTCACCGGGTCATGTCGGGACCCAGCCCGGGTCCCCGGGACGGGTTTTTACCCCAGCCGCAGATCACCGGGTCCTATCGGGAACCCGGCCCGGGTCCCCTGGACAGGTCGGCACCCCGGCCCCGGGTCACGGGGTCATGTCGGGTCGCTGTCCCGGGTACCAGTGTCAGGTGACAACCCCGGCCCCGGGAGACGGAGTCATACCGGGTCCCCGGCCCGGGTCCCCGGGTTGCATCAGGACAAAAGCACCGGATCACTGGATCACGTGGGGTCCCGGGTCCGGGTCCCCGGGTTGCATCGGGACACCAGCGAAGGATCACCGGGTCCTGTCGGGTCCCCGGCCCGGGTCCCCTGGACAGGTCGTTAACCCGGCCCCAGGTCACCGGGTCACGTGGGGACACCGGCCTAAGGTCAGCGGGTCACGTGGGGACACCGGCCCCAGGTAACCAAGGCAGGTCGGGACCCAGCCCGGGTCCCCGGGACGGGTTTTTACCCCAGCCGCAGATCACCGGGTCCTGTCGGGTCCCCGGCCCGGGTCCCCTGGAAAGGTCGATAACCCGGCCCCAGGTCACCCGGTCATCTCGTGCACCCGGCCTGGTTCCCAGGTTTTGATGACCTCCCCGGCACCAGGACCCCGGGTCACGTGGGGACACCGGCCCCAGGTGACCGGGTCACGTGGGGTCACCGGCCCCAGGTCAGCGGGTCACGTGGGGTCACCGGCCCCAGGTCAGCGGGTCACGTGGGGACACCGGCCCCAGGTGACCGGGTCACGTGGGGACACCGGCCCCAGGTCAGAGGGTCACGTGGGGACCCCGGACCCAGGTCACCTGGTCATGTGTAGTACCCAGCCTGGTTCCCAGGTTCCGATGACCTCCCCGGCACCAGGACCCCGGGTCACGTGGGGACATCGGCCCCAGGTGACCGGGTCACGTGGGGTCACCGGCCCCAGGTCAGCGGGTCACGTGGGGACACCGGCCCCAGGTCACCGGGTCACGTGGGGACCCCGGCCCCAGGTCAGCGGGTCACGTGGGGACACCGGCCCCAGGTCAGAGGGTCACGTGGGGACACCGGCCTCATGTCAGCGGGTCACGTGGGGACACCGGCCCCAGGTCAGCGGGTCACGTGGGGTCACCGGCCCCAGGTCAGAGGGTCACGTGGGTTCCCCGGACCCAGGCCACCTAGTCATGTGTGTTACCCAGCCTGGTTCCCAGGTTCCGATGACCACCCCGGCACCAGGACCCCGGGTCACGTGGGGACACCGGCCCCAGGTGACCGGGTCACGTGGGGACACCGGCCCCAGGTCACCGGGTCACGTGGGGACACCGGCCCCAGGTCAGCGGGTCACGTGGGGACACCGGCCCCAGGTAACCGGGTCACGTGGGGACCCCGGACCCAGGTCAGCGGGTCACGTGGGGACACCGGCCCCAGGTAACCGGGTCATACCGGGTCCCCGGACCCAGGTCACCGGGTCAGGTCGGGACCCTGGACCCAGGTCGGGTCATGTCACGTCCCATACCCGGGTCCCCGGGTTGGATTTTTACCCAGGCCCCGGGTCACAGGGTCATGTCGGGTCAACGGCCTGGGTACAAGGGTCTGGTGACCACCCCGACCCCAGGTCGCCGGGTCATGACGGGACACCGGACCAGGTCCCCGAGTCCGGTCGACACCACAGCCCCAGGTCACCGGGTCACGTCGGCACCCCGGAACCAGGTCACCGGGTCATGTCGGGACCCAGCCCAGGTCCCCGGGACGGGTTTTTACCCCAGCCGCAGATCACCGGGTCCTGTCGGGTCCCCGGCCCGGGTCCCCTGGAGAGGTCGTTAACCCGGCCCCAGGTCACCGGGTCATGTCGCGCACCCGGCCTGGTTCCCAGGTTCCGGTGACCACCCCGGCACCAGGACCCCGGGTCACGTGGGGACCCCGGCCCCAGGTCAGCGGGTCACGTGGGGACACCGGCCCCAGGTCACCGCGTCAGGTCGGGACCCCGAATCCAGGTCCACGAGTCCGTCGACACCACAGCCCCGGGTCACCGGGTCGTGTCGGGTAACTGGCCTGGTTCCCAGGTTCCGATGACCACCCCGGCACCAGGACCCCGGGTCACGTGGGGACACCGGCCCCAGGTCACTGGGTCACGTGGGGACCCCGGTCCCAGGTCACCGGGTCACGTGGGGACCCCGGCCCCAGGTCAGCGGGTCACGTGGGGTCACCGGCCCCAGGTCAGAGGGTCACGTGGGGACACCGGCCCCAGGTGACAGGGTCACGTGGGGACACTGGCCCCAGGTCAGCGGGTCACGTGGGGACACCGGCCCCAGGTCACCGCGTCAGGTCGGGACCCCGAACCCAGGTCCACGAGTCCGTCGACACCACAGCCCCGGGTCACCGGGTCGTGTCGGGTAACTGGCCTGGTTCCCAGGTTCCGATGACCACCCCGGCACCAGGACCCCGGGTCACGTGGGGACATCGGCCCCAGGTGACCGGGTCACGTGGGGTCACCAGCCCCAGGTGACCGGGTCACGTGGGGTCACCGGCCCCAGGTCAGCGGGTCACGTGGGGTCACCGGCCCCAGGTCAGCGGGTCACGTGGGGACACCGGCCCCAGGTGACCGGGTCACGTGGGGTCACCGGCCCCAGGTCAGCGGGTCACGTGGGGTCACCGGCCCCAGGTCAGCGGGTCACGTGGGGACACCAGCCCCAGGTGACCGGGTCACGTGGGGACACCGGCCCCAGGTCAGCGGGTCACGTGGGGACCCCGGCCCCAGGTCAGCGGGTCACGTGGGGACACCGGCCCCAGGTGACCGGGTCACGTGGGGACACCGGCCCCAGGTCAGCGGGTCACGTGGGGACCCCGGACCCAGGTCAGCGGGTCACGTGGGGACACCGGCCCCAGGTCAGCGGGTCATGTGGGGACACCGGCCCCAGGTAACCAAGGCAGGTCGGGACCCAGCCCGGGTCCCCGGGACGGGTTTTTACCCCAGCCGCAGATCACCGGGTCCTGTCGGGTCCCCGGCCCGGGTCCCCTGGACAGGTCGGCACCCCGGCCCCGGGTCACGGGGTCATGTCGGGTCGCTGTCCCGGGTACCAGTGTCAGGTGACCACCCCGGCCCCGGGAGACGGAGTCATACCGGGTCCCCGGCCCGGGTCCCCGGGTTGCATCGGGACAAAAGCACCGGATCACTGGATCACGTGGGGTCCCGGGCCCGGGTCCCCGGGTTGCATCGGGACACCAGCGAAGGATCACCGGGTCCTGTCGGGTCCCCGGCACGGGTCCCCTGGACAGGTCGTTAACACGGCCCCAGGTCACCGGGTCATGTCGCGCACCCGGCCTGGTTCCCAGGTTCCGGTGACCACCCCGGCACCAGGACCCCGGGTCACGTGGGGACCCCGGACCCAGGTCAGCGGGTCACGTGGGGACCCCGGCCCCAGGTCACCGCGTCAGGTCGGGACCCCGAACCCAGGTCCACGAGTCCGTCGACACCAAAGCCCCGGGTCACCGGGTCGTGTCGGGTAACCGGCCTGGTTCCCAGGTTCCGATGACCACCCCGGCACCAGGACCCCGGGTCACGTGGGGACATCGGCCCCAGGTCACCGGGTCACGTCGGGACCCCGGCCCCAGGGCAGAGGGTCACGTGGGGTCACCGGCCCCAGGTCAGAGGGTCACGTGGGGACCCCGGACCCAGGTCACCTGGTCATGTGTGGTACCCAGCCTGGTTCCCAGGTTCCGATGAGCACCCCGGCACCAGGACCCCGGGTCACGTGGGGACATCGGCCCCAGGTGACCGGGTCACGTGGGGTCACCGGCCCCAGGTAACTGGGTCACGTGGGGTCACCGGCCCCAGGTCAGCGGGTCACGTGGGGACCCCGGCCCCAGGTCAGCGGGTCACGTGGGGTCACCGGCCCCAGGTCAGCGGGTCACGTGGGGACACCGGCCCCAGGTGACCGGGTCACGTGGGGACACCGGCCCCAGGTCAGCGGGTCACGTGGGGACCCCGGCCCCAGGTCAGCGGGTCACGTGGGGACACCGGCCCCAGGTGACCGGGTCACGTGGGGACACCGGCCCCAGGTGACCGGGTCACGTGGGGACCCCGGACCCAGGTCAGCGGGTCACGTGGGGACACCGGCCCCAGGTCAGCGGGTCATGTGGGGACACCGGCCCCAGGTAACCAAGGCAGGTCGGGACCCAGCCCGTGTCCCCGGGACGGGTTTTTACCCCAGCCGCAGATCACCGGGTCCTGTCGGGTCCCCGGCCCGGGTCCCCTGGACAGGTCGATAACCCGGCCCCAGGTCACCCGGTCATCTCGCGCACCCGGCCTGGTTCCCAGGTTCCGATGACCACCCCGGCACCAGGACCCCGGGTCACGTGGGGACACCGGCCCCAGGTGACCGGGTCACGTGGGGTCACCGGCCCCAGGTCAGCGGGTCACGTGGGGACCCCGGCCCCAGGTCACCGGGTCACGTGGGGTCACCGGCCCCAGGTCAGAGGGTCACGTGGGGACCCCGGACCCAGGTCACCTGGTCATGTCTGGTACCCAGCGTGGTTCCCAGGTTCCGGTGACCACCCAGGCACCAGGACCCCGGGTCACGTGGGGACCCCGGCCCCAGGTCAGCGGGTCACGTGGGGACCCCGGACCCAGGTCACCTGGTCATGTCTGGTACCCAGCCTGGTTCCCAGGTTCCGATGACCACCCCGGCACCAGGACCCCGGGTCACGTGGGGACACCGGCCCCAGGTGACCGGGTCACGTGGGGACACCGGCCCCAGGTCAGCGGGTCACGTGGGGACCCCGGCCCCAGGTCAGCGGGTCACGTGGGGACACCGGCCCCAGGTCAGCAGGTCACGTGGGGACACCGGCCCCAGGTAACCAAGGCAGGTCGGGACCCAGCCCGGGTCCCCGGGACGGGTTTTTTACCCCAGCCGCAGATCACCGGGTCCTGTCGGGTCCCCGGCCCGGGTCCCCTGGACAGGTCGATAACCCGGCCCCAGGTCACCCGGTCATCTCGCGCACCCGGCCTGGTTCCCAGGTTCCGGTGACCACCCCGGCACCAGGACCCCGGGTCACGTGGGGACCCCCGGCCCCAGGTCAGCGGGTCACGTGGGGACCCCGGCCCCAGGTCAGCGGGTTACGTGAGGACACCGGCCCCAGGTCAGCGGGTCACGTGGGGACCCCGGCCCCAGGTCAGCGGGTCACGTGGGGTCACCGGCCCCAGGTCAGCGGGTCATGTGGGGTCACCGGCCCCAGGTAACTGGGTCACGTGGGGACCCCGGCCCCAGGTCAGCGGGTCAAGTGGGGACCCCGGCCCCAGGTCAGCGGGTCACGTGGGGTCACCGGCCCCAGGTCAGAGGGTCACGTGGGGACCCCGGACCCAGGTCACCTAGTCATGTGTGGTACCCAGCCTGGTTCCCAGGTTCCGATGACCACCCCGGCACCAGGACCCCGGGTCACGTGGGGACATCGGCCTCAGGTGACCGGGTCACGTGGGGACCCCCGGCCCCAGGTCACCGGGTCACGTGGGGACCCCGGCCCCAGGTCAGTGGGTCACGTGGGGACCCCGGCCCCAGGTCAGCGGGTCACGTGGGGACACCGGCCCCAGGTGACCGGGTCACGTGGGGACCCCGGACCCAGGTCAGCGGGTCACGTGGGGACACCGGCCCCAGGTCAGCGGGTCATGTGGGGACACCGGCCCCAGGTAACCAAGGCAGGTCGGGACCCAGCCCGTGTCCCCGGGACGGGTTTTTACCCCAGCCGCAGATCACCGGGTCCTGTCGGGTCCCCGGCCCGGGTCCCCTGGACAGGTCGATAACCCGGCCCCAGGTCACCCGGTCATCTCGCGCACCCGGCCTGGTTCCCAGGTTCCGATGACCACCCCGGCACCAGGACCCCGGGTCACGTGGGGACACCGGCCCCAGGTGACCGGGTCACGTGGGGTCACCGGCCCCAGGTCAGTGGGTCACGTGGGGACCCCGGCCCCAGGTCACCGGGTCACGTGGGGTCACCGGCCCCAGGTCAGAGGGTCACGTGGGGACCCCGGACCCACGTCACCTGGTCATGTCTGGTACCCAGCGTGGTTCCCAGGTTCTGATGACCTCCCCGGCACCAGGACCCCGGGTCACGTGGGGACCCCGGCCCCAGGTGACCGGGTCACGTGGGGACACCGGCCCCAGGTCAGCGGGTCACGTGGGGACACCGGCCCCAGGTAACCGGGTCATACCGGGTCCCCGGACCCAGGTCACCGGGTCAGTTCGGGACCCCGGACCCAGGTCGGGTGATGTCACGTCCCATGCCCGGGTCCCCGGGTTGGATTTTTACCCAGGCCCCGGGTCACAGGGTCATGTCGGGTCAACGGCCTGGGTACAAGGGTCTGGTGACCACCCCGACCCCAGGTCGCCGGGTCATGACGGGACACCGGACCAGGTCCCCGAGTCCGGTCGACACCACAGCCCCAGGTCACCGGGTCACATCGGCACCCCGGAACCAGGTCACCGGGTCATGTCGGGACCCAGCCCGGGTCCCCGGGACGGGTTTTTACCCCAGCCGCAGATCACCGGGTCCTGTCGGGAACCCGGCCCGGGTCCCCTGGACAGGTCGGCACCCCGGCCCCGGGTCACGGGGTCATGTCGGGTCGCTGTCCCGGGTACCAGTGTCAGGTGACCACCCCGGCCCCAGGAGACGGAGTCATACCGGGTCCCCGGCCCGGGTCCCCGGGTTGCATCGGGACAAAAGCACCGGATCACTGGATCACGTGGGGTCCCGGGCCCGGGTCCCCGGGTTGCATCGGGACACCAGCGAAGGATCACCGGGTCCTGTCGGGTCCCCGGCCCGGGTCCCCTGGACAGGTCGTTAACCCGGCCCCAGGTCACCGGGTCATGTCGTGCACCCGGCCTGGTTCCCAGGTTCCGGTGAGCACCCCGGCACCAGGACCCCGGGTCACGTGGGGACCCCGGCCCCAGGTCAGCGGGTCACGTGGGGACCCCGGACCCAGGTCACCTGGTCATGTCTGGTACCCAGCCTGGTTCCCAGGTTCCGATGACCACCCCGGCACCAGGACCCCGGGTCACGTGGGGACACCGGCCCCAGGTGACCGGGTCACGTGGGGACACCGGCCCCAGGTCAGCGGGTCACGTGGGGACCCCGGCCCCAGGTCAGCGGGTCACGTGGGGACACCGGCCCCAGGTCAGCAGGTCACGTGGGGACACCGGCCCCAGGTAACCAAGGCAGGTCGGGACCCAGCCCGGGTCCCCGGGACGGGTTTTTACCCCAGCCGCAGATCACCGGGTCCTGTCGGGTCCCCGGCCCGGGTCCCCTGGACAGGTCGATAACCCGGCCCCAGGTCACCCGGTCATCTCGCGCACCCGGCCTGGTTCCCAGGTTCCGGTGACCACCCCGGCACCAGGACCCCGGGTCACGTGGGGACCCCGGCCCCAGGTCAGCGGGTCACGTGGGGACCCCGGCCCCAGGTCAGCGGGTTACGTGAGGACACCGGCCCCAGGTCAGCGGGTCACGTGGGGACCCCGGCCCCAGGTCAGCGGGTCACGTGGGGTCACCGGCCCCAGGTCAGCGGGTCATGTGGGGTCACCGGCCCCAGGTAACTGGGTCACGTGGGGACCCCGGCCCCAGGTCAGCGGGTCAAGTGGGGACCCCGGCCCCAGGTCAGCGGGTCACGTGGGGTCACCGGCCCCAGGTCAGAGGGTCACGTGGGGACCCCGGACCCAGGTCACCTAGTCATGTGTGGTACCCAGCCTGGTTCCCAGGTTCCGATGACCACCCCGGCACCAGGACCCCGGGTCACGTGGGGACATCGGCCTCAGGTGACCGGGTCACGTGGGGACCCCGGCCCCAGGTGACCGGGTCATGTGGGGACACCGGCCCCAGGTCAGCGGGTCACGTGGGGACACCGGCCCCAGGTAACCGGGTCACGTGGGGACCCCGGACCCAGGTCAGCGGGTCACGTGGGGACACCGGCCCCAGGTAACCGGGTCATACCGGGTCCCCGGACCCAGGTCACCGGGTCAGGTCGGGACCCCGGACCCAGGTCGGGTCATGTCACGTCCCATGCCCGGGTCCCCGGGTTGGATTTTTACCCAGGCCCCGGGTCACAGGGTCATGTCGGGTCAACGGCCTGGGTACAAGGGTCTGGTGACCACCCCGACCCCAGGTCCCCGGGTCATGACAGGACACCGGACCAGGTCCCCGAGTCCGGTCGACACCACAGCCCCAGGTCACCGGGTCACGTCGGCACCCCGGAACCAGGTCACCGGGTCATGTCGGGACCCAGCCCGGGTCCCCGGGACGGGTTTTTACCCCAGCCGCAGATCACCGGGTCCTGTCGGGTACCCGGGTCGGGTCCCCTGGACAGGTCGGCACCCCGGCCCCGGGTCACGGGGTCATGTCGGGTCGCTGTCCCGGGTACCAGTGTCAGGTGACCACCCCGGCCCCTGGAGACTGAGTCATACCGGGTCCTCGGCCCGGGTACCCGGGTTGCATCGGGACAAAAGCACCGGATCACTGGATCACGTGGGGGCCCGGGCCCGGGTCCCCGGGTTGCATCGGGACACCAGCGAAGGATCACCGGGTCCTGTCGGGTCCCCGGCCCGGGTCCCCTGGACAGGTCGTTAACCCGGCCCCAGGTCACCGGGTCATGTCGCGCACCCGGCCTGGTTCCCAGGTTCCGGTGACCACCCCGGCACCAGGACCCCGGGTCACGTGGGGACCCCGGCCCCAGGTCAGCGGGTCACGTGGGGACCCCGGACCCAGGTCACCTGGTCATGTCTGGTACCCAGCCTGGTTCCCAGGTTCCGATGACCACCCCGGCACCAGGACCCCGGGTCACGTGGGGACACCGGCCCCAGGTGACCGGGTCACGTGGGGACACCGGCCCCAGGTCAGCGGGTCAGGTGGGGACCCCGGCCCCAGGTCAGCGGGTCACGTGGGGACACCGGCCCCAGGTCAGCAGGTCACGTGGGGACACCGGCCCCAGGTCAGCGGGTCATGTGGGGTCACAGACCCCAGGTCAGAGGGTCACGTGGGGACCCCGGACCCAGGTCACCTAGTCATGTGTGGTACCCAGCCTGGTTCCCAGGTTCCGATGACCACCCCGGCACCAGGACCCCGGGTCACGTGGGGACACCGGCCCCAGGTCACCGGGTCACGTGGGGTCACCGGCCCCAGGTCAGCGGGTCAGCTCGGGACCCCGGCCCCAGGTGACCGGGTCATGTCGGGTACCCGGCCTGGTTCCCAGGTTCCGATGACCACCCCGGCACCAGGACCCCGGGTCACGTGGGGACCCCGGCCCCAGGTGACCGGGTCACGTGGGGACACCGGCCCCAGGTCAGCGGGTCACGTGGGGACCCCGGACCCAGGTCAGCGGGTCACGTGGGGACACTGGCCCCAGGTAACCGGGTCACGTGGGGACCCCGGACCCAGGTCAGCGGGTCACGTGGGGACACAGGCCCCAGGTAACCGGGTCATACCGGGTCTCCGGACCCAGGTCAGCGGGTCACGTGGGGACCCCGGCCCCAGGACAGAGGGTCACGAGGGGACTCCGGCCCCAGGTCACCGCGTCAGGTCGGGACCCCGAACCCATGTCCACGAGTCCGTCGACACCACAGCCCCGGGTCACCGGGTCGTATCGGGTAACCGGCCTGGTTCCCAGGTTCCGATGACCACCCCGGCACCAGGACCCCGGGTCACGTGGGGACACCGGCCCCAGGTGACCGGGTCACGTGGGGACACCGGCCCCAGGTCACCGGGTCACGTGGGGACCCCGGCCCCAGGTGACCGGGTCACGTGGGGACCCCGGCCCCAGGTCAGAGGGTCACGTGGGGTCACCGGCCCCAGGTCAGAGGGTCACGTGGGGACACCGGCCCCAGGTGACCGGGTCACGTGGGGACACCGGCCCCAGGTCAGCGGGTCACGTGGGGACCCCGGACCCAGGTCAGCGGGTCACGTGGGGACACCGGCCCCAGGTCACCGCGTCAGGTCGGGACCCCGAACCCAGGTCCCCGAGTCCGTCGACACCACAGCCCCGGGTCACCGGGTCGTGTCGGGTAACTGGCCTGGTTCCCAGGTTCCGATGACCACCCCGGCACCAGGACCCTGGGTCACGTGGGGACACCGGCCCCAGGTGACCGGGTCACGTGGGGACACCGGCCCCACGTCAGCGGGTCACGTGGGGACCCCGGCCCCAGGTGACCGGGTCACGTGTGGAACCCGGCCCCAGGTCAGAGGGTCACGTAGGGTCACCGGCCCCAGGTCAGAGGGTCATGTGGGGACACCGGCCCCAGGTGACCGGGTCACGTGGGGACACCGGCCCCAGGTCAGCGGGTCACGTGGGGACCCCGGACCCAGGTCACCTAGTCATGTGTGGTACCCAGCCTGGTTCCCAGGTTCCGATGACCACCCCGGCACCAGGACCCCGGGTCACGTGGGGACACCGGCCCCAGGTCACCGGGTCACGTGGGGTCACCGGACCCAGGTCACCTAGTCATGTCTGGTACCCAGCCTGGTTCCCAGGTTCCGATGACCACCCCGGCACCAGGACCCCGGGTCACGTGGGGACACCGGCCCCAGGTGACCGGGTCACGTGGGGACCCTGTCCCCAGGTCAGCGGGTCACGTGGGGACCCCGGCCCCAGGTCAGAGGGTCACGTGGGGACCCCGGACCCAGGTCACCTAGTCATGTGTGGTACCCAGCCTGGTTCCCAGGTTCCGATGACCACCCCGGCACCAGGACCCCGGGTCACGTGGGGACACCGGCCCCAGGTCACCGGGTCACGTGGGGTCACCGGACCCAGGTCACCTAGTCATGTCTGGTACCCAGCCTGGTTCCCAGGTTCCGATGACCACCCCGGCACCAGGACCCCGGGTCACGTGGGGACACCGGCCCCAGGTGACCGGGTCACGTGGGGACCCTGGCCCCAGGTCAGCGGGTCACGTGGGGTCACCGGCCCCAGGTCAGAGGGTCACGTGGGCACCCCGGACCCAGGTCACCTAGTCATGTGTGGTACCCAGCCTGGTTCCCAGGTTCCGATGACCACCCCGGCACCAGGACCCCGGGTCACGTGGGGACATCGGCCTCAGGTGACCGGGTCACGTGGGGACACCGGCCCCAGGTCACCGGGTCACGTGGGGACCCCGGCCCCAGGTCAGTGGGTCACGTGGGGTCACCGGCCCCATGTCAGAGGGTCACGTGGGGACCCCGGACCCAGGTCACCTAGTCATGTGTGGTACCCAGCCTGGTTCCCAGGTTCCGATGACCACCCTGGCACCAGGACCCCGGGTCACGTGGGGACCCCGGCCCCAGGTGACCGGGTCACGTGGGGACACCGGCCCCAGGTCAGCGGGTCACGTGGGGACACCGGCCCCAGGTAACCGGGTCACGTGGGGACCCCAAACCCAGGTCAGCGGGTCACGTGGGGACACCGGCCCCAGGTAACCGGGTCATACCGGGTCCCCAGACCCAGGTCACCGGGTCAGGTCGGGACCCCGGACCCAGGTCGGGTCATGTCACGTCCCATACCCGGGTCCCCGGGTTGGATTTTTACCCAGGCCCCGGGTCACAGGGTCATGTCGGGTCAACGGCCTGGGTACAAGGGTCTGGTGACCACCCCGACCCCAGGTCCCCGGGTGATGACGGGACACCGGACCAGGTCCCCGAGTCCGGTCGACACCACAGCCCCAGGTCACCGGGTCACGTCGGCACCCCGGAACCAGGTCACCGGGTCATGTCGGGACCCAGCCCGGGTCCCCTGGACAGGTCGGCACCCCGGCCCCGGGTCACGGGGTCATGTCGGGTTGCTCTCCCGGGTACCAGTGTCAGGTGACCACCCCGGCCCCGGGAGACGGAGTCATACCGGGTCCCCGGCCCGGGTCCCCGGGTTGCATCGGGACACCAGCGAAGGATCACCGGGTCCTGTCGGGTCCCCGGCCCGGGTCCCCTGGACAGGTCGTTAACCCGGCCCCAGGTCACCGGGTCATGTCGCGCACCCGGCCTGGTTCCCAGGTTCCGGTGACCACCCCGGCACCAGGACCCCAGGTCACGTGGGGACCCCGGACCCAGGTCAGCGGGTCACGTGGGGACACCGGCCCCAGGTCACCGCGTCAGGTCGGGACCCCGAACCCAGGTCCACGAGTCCGTCGACACCACAGCCCCGGGTCACCGGGTCGTGTCGGGTACCTGGCCTGCTTCCCAGGTTCCGATGACCACCCCGGCACCAGGACCCCGGGTCACGTGGGGACACCGGCCCCAGGTGACCGGGTCACGTGGGGACCCCGGACCCAGGTCACCGGGTCACGTGGGGACCCCGGCCCCAGGTCAGAGGGTCACATGGGGTCACCGGCCCCAGGTCAGAGGGTCACGTGTGGACACCGGCCGCAGGTGACCGGGTCACGTGGGGACACCGGCCCCAGGTCAGAGGGTCACGTGGGGACCCCGGACCCAGGTCACCTGGTCATGTCTGGTACCCAGCCTGGTTCCCAGGTTCCGATGACCATCCCGGCAATAGGAACCCGGGTCACGTGGGGACACCGGCCTCAGGTCAGCGGGTCACGTGGGGTCACCGGCCCCAGGTCAGAGGGTCACGTGCGGACCCCGGACCCAGGTCACCTGGTCATGTGTGGTACCCAGCGTGGTTCCCAGGTTCCGATGACCTCCCCGGCACCAGGACCCCGGGTCACGTGGGGACACCGGCCCCAGGTGACCGGGTCACGTGGGGACCCCGGACCCAGGTCAGTGGGTCACGTAGGGACACCGGCCCCAGGTAACCGGGTCATACCGAGTCCCCGGCCCCAGGTCACCGGGTCAGGTCGGGACCCCGGACCCAGGTCGGGTTATGTCACGTCCCATGCCCGGGTCCCCGGGTTGGATTTTTACTCAGGCCCCGGGTCACAGGGTCATGTCGGGTCAACGGCCTGGGTACAAGGGTCTGGTGACCACCCCGACCCCAGGTCCCCGGGTCATGACGGGACACCGGACCAGGTCCCCGAGTCCGGTCGACACCACAGCCCCAGGTCACCGGGTCACGTCGGCACCCCGGAACCAGGTCACCGGGTCATGTCGGGACCCAGCCCGGGTCCCCGGGACGGGTTTTTACCCCAGCCGCAGATCACCGGGTCCTGTCGGGTACCCGGGTCGGGTCCCCTGGACAGGTCGGCACCCCGGCCCCGGGTCACCGGGTCATGTCGCGCACCCGGCCTGGTTCCCAGGTTCCGGTGACCACCCCGGCACCAGGACCCCGGGTCACGTGGGGACCCCGGCCCCAGGTCAGCGGGTCACGTGGGGACACCGGCCCCAGGTCACCGCGTCAGGTCGGGACCCCGAACCCAGGTCCACGAGTCTGTCGACACCACAGCCCCGGGTCACCGGGTCGTGTCGGGTAACCGGCCTGGTTCCCAGGTTCCGATGACCACCCCGGCACCAGGACCCCGGGTTACGTGGGGACCCCGGCCCCAGGTCAGAGGGTCACGTGGGGTCACCGGCCCCAGGTCAGCGGGTCACGTGGGGTCACCGGCCCCAGGTCAGCGGGTCACGTGGGGACACCGCCCCTGGTGACCGGGTCACGTGGGGACACCAGCCCCAGGTCAGCGGGTCACGTGGGGACCCAGGCCCCAGGTCAGCGGGTCACGTGGGGACACCGGCCCCAGGTGACCGGGTCACGTGGGGACACCGGCCCCAGGTCAGCGGGTCACGTGGGGACCCCGGACCCAGGTCAGCGGGTCACGTGGGGACACCTGCCCCAGGTCAGCGGGTCACGTGGGGACACCGGCCCCAGGTAACCAAGGCAGGTCGGGACCCAGCCCGGGTCCCCGGGACGGGTTTTTACCCCAGCCGCAGATCACCGGGTCCTGTCGGGTCCCCGGCCCGGGTCCCCTGGACAGGTCGATAACCCGGCCCCAGGTCACCCGGTCATCTCGCGCACCCGGCCTGGTTCCCAGGTTCCGATGACCAACCCGGCACCAGGATCCCGGGTCACGTGGGGACACCGCCCCCAGGTGACCGGGTCATGTGGGGTCACTGGCCCCAGGTCAGCGGGTCACGTGGGGTCACCGGCCCCAGGTCAGCGGGTCACGTGGGGACACCGGCCCCAGGTAACCGTGTCACGTGGGGACCCCGGCCCCAGGTCAGCGGATCACTTTGGTTCACCGGCCCCAGGTCAGCGGGTCACGTGGGGACACCGGCCCCAGGTCACCTGGTCATGTCTGGTACCCAGCCTGGTTCCCAGGTTCAGATGACCACCCCGGCACCAGGACCCCGGGTCACGTGGGGACCCCGGCCCCAGGTCAGCGGGTCACGTGGGGACACCGGCCCCAGGTCAGCGGGTCACGTGGGGACACCGGCCTCAGGTCAGCGGGTCACGTGGGGACACCGGCCCCAGGTCAGAGGGTCACGTGGGGACCCCGGACCCAGGTCAGCGGGTCACGTGGGGACACCGGCCCCAGGTAACCGGGTCATACCGAGTCCCCGGACCCAGGTCACCGGGTCAGTTCGGGACCCCGGACCTAGGTCGGGTCATGTCACGTCCCATGCCCGGGTCCCCGGGTTGGATTTTTACCCAGGCCCCGGGTCACAGGTCATGTCGGGTCAACGGCCTGGGTACAAGGGTCTGGTGACCACCCCGACCCCAGGTCCCCGGGTCATGACGGGACACCGGACCAGGTCCCCGAGTCCGGTCGACACCACAGCCCCAGGTCACCGGGTCACGTCGGCACGCCGGAACCAGGTCACCCGGTCCTATCGGGTACCCGGGTCGGGTCCCCTGGACAGGTCGGCACCCCGGCCCCGGGTCACGGGGTCATGTCGGGTCGCTGTCCCGGGTACCAGTGTCAGGTGACCACCCCGGCCCCGGGAGACGGAGTCATACCGGGTCCCCGGCCCGGGTCCCCGGGTTGCATCGGGACAAAAGCACCGGATCACTGGATCACGTGGGGTCCCGGGCCCGGGTCCCCGGGTTGCATCGGGACACCAGCAAAAGGATCACCGGGTCCTGTCGGGTCCCCGGCCCGGGTCCCCTGGACAGGTCGTTAACCCGGCCCAGGTCACCGGGTCATGTCGCGCACCCGGCCTGGTTCCCAGGTTCCGGTGACCACCCCCGGCACCAGGACCCCGGGTCACGTGGGGACCCCGGACCCAGGTCAGCGGGTCACGTGGGGACACCGGTCCCAGGTCACCGCGTCAGGTCGGGACCCCGAACCCAGGTCCACGAGTCCGTCGACACCACAGCCCCGGGTCACCGGGTCGTGTCGGGTAACCGGCCTGGTTCCCAGGTTCCGATGACCACCCCGGCACCAGGACCCCGGGTCACGTGGGGACCCCGGCCCCAGGTGACCGGGTCACGTGGGGTCACCGGCCCCAGGTCAGCGGGTCACGTGGGGACACCGGCCCCAGGTCAGCGGGTCACGTGGGGTCACCGGCCCCAGGTCAGAGGGGTCACGTGGGGACCCCGGACCCAGGTCACCTAGTCATGTGTGGTACCCAGCCTGGATCCCAGGTTCCGATGACCACCCCGGCACCAGGACCCCGGGTCACGTGGGGACACCGGCCCCAGGTGACCGGGTCACGTGGGGACACCGGTCCCAGGTCAGCGGGTCACGTGGGGACCCCGGCCCCAGGTAACCAAGGCAGGTCGGGACCCCAGCCCCAGGTCCCCGGGTCATGTCGGGTACCTGGCCTGGTTCCCAGGTTCCGATGACCACCCCGGCACCAGGACCCCGGGTCACGTGGGGACACCGGCCCCAGGTCAGCGGGTCACGTGGGGACCCCGGACCCAGGTCACCTGGTCATGTCTGGTACCCAGCCTGGTTCCCAGGTTCCGATGACCACCCCGGCACCAGGACCCCGGGTCACGTGGGGTCACCGGCCCCAGGTGACCGGGTCACGTGGAGACAACGGCCCCAGGTGACCGGGTCACGTGGGGACCGCGGCCCCATGTCAGCGGGTTTCGTGGGGACACCGGCCCCAGGTAACCGGGTCACGTGGGGACCCCGGCCCCAGGTCAGCGGGTCACGTGGGGACCCCGGCCCCAGGTCAGCGGGTCACGTGGGGTCACCGGCCCCAGGTCAGAGGGTCACGTGGGGACCCCGGACCCAGGTCACCTAGTCATGTGTGGTACCCAGCCTGGTTCCCAGGTTCCGATGACCACCCCGGCACCAGGACCCCGGGTCACGTGGGGACACCGGCCCCAGGTAACCGGGTCATACCGGGTCCCCGGACCCAGGTCACCGGGTCAGGTCGGTACCCCGGACCCAGGTCGGGTCATGTCACGTCCCATACCCGGGTCCCCGGGTTGGATTTTTACCCAGGCCCCGGGTCACAGGGTCATGTCGGGTCAACGGCCTGGGTACAAGGGTCTGGTGACCACCCCGACCCCAGGTCCCCGGGTCATGACGGGACACCAGACCAGGTCCCCGAGTCCGGTCGACACCACAGCCCCAGGTCACCGGGTCACGTCGGCACCCCGGAACCAGGTCACCGGGTCATGTCGGGACCCAGCCCGGGTCCCCGGGACGGGTTTTTACCCCAGCCGCAGATAACCGGTCCTGTGGGGTCCCCGGCCCGGGTCCCCTGGACAGGTCGATAACCCGGCCCCAGGTCACCGGGTCATGTCGCGCACCCGGCCTGTTCCCAGGTTCCGGTGACCACCCCGGCACCAGGACCCCGGGTCACGTGGGGACACCGGCCCCAGGTCAGCGGGTCACGTGGGGACCCCGGCCCCAGGGCAGAGGGTCACGTGGGGTCACCGGCCCCAGGTCAGAGGGTCACGTGGGGACCCCGGACCCAGGTCACCTGGTCATGTGTGGTACCCAGCCTGGTTCCCAGGTTCCGATGACCACCCCGGCACCAGGACCCCGGGTTACGTGGGGACCCCGGCCCCAAGTTACCGGGTCACGTGGGGTCACCGGCCCCAGGTCAGAGGGTCACGTGGGGTCACCGGCCCCAGGTCAGCGTGTCACGTGGGGACACCGGCCCCAGGTGACCGGGTCACGTGGGGACACCGGCCCCAGGTCAGCGGGTCACGTGGGGACCCCGGACCCAGGTCAGCGGGTCACGTGGGGACACCGGCCCCAGGTCAGCGGGTCACGTGGGGACACCGGCCCCAGGTAACCAAAGCAGGTCGGGACCCAGCCCGGGTCCCCGGGACGGGTTTTTACCCCAGCCGCAGATCACCGGGTCCTGTCGGGTCCCCGGCCCGGGTCCCCTGGACAGGTCGATAACCCGGCCCCAGGTCACCCGGTCATCTCTCGCACCCGGCCTGGTTCCCAGGTTCCGGTGACCATCCCGGCACCAGGACCCCGGGTCACATGGGGACCCCGGCCCCAGGTCAGAGGGTCACGTGGGGACCCCGGCCCCAGGTCAGAGGGTCACGTGGGGACCCCGGACCCAGGTCACCTGGTCATGTCTGGTACCCAGCCTGGTTCCCAGGTTCCGATGACCACCCCGGCACCAGGACCCCGGGTCACATGGGGACCCCGGCCCCAGGTGACCGGGTCACGTGGGGTCACCGGCCCCAGGTCAGCGGGTCACGTGGGGACACCGGCCCCAGGTGACCGGGTCACGTGGGGACACCGGCCCCAGGTCAGCGGGTCACGTGGGGACCCCGGCCCCAGGTCAGCGGGTCACGTGGGGACACCGGCCCCAGGTGACCGGGTCACGTGGGGACACCGGCCCCAGGTCAGCGGGTCACGTGGGGACCCCGGACCCAGGTCAGCGGGTCACGTGGCGACACCGGCCCCAGGTCAGCGGGTCACGTGGGGACACAGGCCCCAGGTAACCAAGGCAGGTCGGGACCCAGCCCCGGTCCCCGGGACGGGTTTTTACCCCAGCCGCAGATCACCGGGTCCTGTCGGGTCCCCGGCCCGGGTCCCCTGGACAGGTCGATAACCCGGCCCCAGGTCACCCGGTCATCTCGCGCACCCGGCCTGGTTCCCAGGTTCCGATGACCACCCCGGCACCAGGACCCCTTGTTACGTGGGGACGCCGGCCCCAGGTGACGGGGTCACGTGGGGTCACCGGCCCCAGGTCAGCGGGTCACGTGGGGACACCGGCCCCAGGTGACCGGGTCACGTGGGGACACCGACCCCAGGTCAGAGGGTCACGTGGGGACCCCGGACCCAGGTCACCTGGTCATGTCTGGTACCAAGCTTGGTTCCCATTTCCGATGACCTCCCCGGTACCAGGACCCCGGGTCACGTGGGGACACCGGCCCCGGGTGACCGGGTCACGTGGGGTCACCGGCCCCAGGTCAGAGGGTCACGTGGGGACCCCGGACCCAGGTCACCTGGTCATGTCTGGTACCCAGCCTGGTTCCCAGGTTCCGATGACCACCCCGGCACCAGGACCCCGGGTCACATGGGGACCCCGGCCCCAGGTGACCGGGTCACGTGGGGTCACCGGCCCCAGGTCAGCGGGTCACGTGGGGTCACCGGCTCCAGGTCAGCGGGTCACGTGGGGACACCGGCCCCAGGTGACCGGGTCACGTGGGGACACCGGCCCCAGGTCAGCGGGTCACGTGGGGACACCGGCCCCAGGTGACCGGGTCACGTGGGGACACCGGCCCCAGGTCAGCGGGTCACGTGGGGACCCCGGACCCAGGTCAGCGGGTCACGTGGCGACACCGGCCCCAGGTCAGCGGGTCACGTGGGGACACAGGCCCCAGGTAACCAAGGCAGGTCGGGACCCAGCCCCGGTCCCCGGGACGGGTTTTTACCCCAGCCGCAGATCACCGGGTCCTGTCGGGTCCCCGGCCCGGGTCCCCTGGACAGGTCGATAACCCGGCCCCAGGTCACCCGGTCATCTCTCGCACCCGGCCTGGTTCCCAGGTTCCGGTGACCATCCCGGCACCAGGACCCCGGGTCACATGGGGACCCCGGCCCCAGGTCAGAGGGTCACGTGGGGACCCCGGCCCCAGGTCAGAGGGTCACGTGGGGACCCCGGACCCAGGTCACCTGGTCATGTCTGGTACCCAGCCTGGTTCCCAGGTTCCGATGACCACCCCGGCACCAGGACCCCGGGTCACATGGGGACCCCGGCCCCAGGTGACCGGGTCACGTGGGGTCACCGGCCCCAGGTCAGCGGGTCACGTGGGGTCACCGGCTCCAGGTCAGCGGGTCACGTGGGGACACCGGCCCCAGGTGACCGGGTCACGTGGGGACACCGGCCCCAGGTCAGCGGGTCACGTGGGGACCCCGGCCCCAGGTCAGCGGGTCACGTGGGGACACCGGCCCCAGGTGACCGGGTCACGTGGGGACACCGGCCCCAGGTCAGCGGGTCACGTGGGGACCCCGGACCCAGGTCAGCGGGTCACGTGGCGACACCGGCCCCAGGTCAGCGGGTCACGTGGGGACACAGGCCCCAGGTAACCAAGGCAGGTCGGGACCCAGCCCCGGTCCCCGGGACGGGTTTTTACCCCAGCCGCAGATCACCGGGTCCTGTCGGGTCCCCGGCCCGGGTCCCCTGGACAGGTCGATAACCCGGCCCCAGGTCACCCGGTCATCTCGCGCACCCGGCCTGGTTCCCAGGTTCCGATGACCACCCCGGCACCAGGACCCCTTGTTACGTGGGGACGCCGGCCCCAGGTGACGGGGTCACGTGGGGTCACCGGCCCCAGGTCAGCGGGTCACGTGGGGACACCGGCCCCAGGTGACCGGGTCACGTGGGGACACCGACCCCAGGTCAGAGGGTCACGTGGGGACCCCGGACCCAGGTCACCTGGTCATGTCTGGTACCAAGCTTGGTTCCCATTTCCGATGACCTCCCCGGTACCAGGACCCCGGGTCACGTGGGGACACCGGCCCCGGGTGACCGGGTCACGTGGGGTCACCGGCCCCAGGTCAGAGGGTCACGTGGGGACCCCGGACCCAGGTCACCTGGTCATGTCTGGTACCCAGCCTGGTTCCCAGGTTCCGATGACCACCCCGGCACCAGGACCCCGGGTCACATGGGGACCCCGGCCCCAGGTGACCGGGTCACGTGGGGTCACCGGCCCCAGGTCAGCGGGTCACGTGGGGTCACCGGCTCCAGGTCAGCGGGTCACGTGGGGACACCGGCCCCAGGTGACCGGGTCACGTGGGGACACCGGCCCCAGGTCAGCGGGTCACGTGGGGACACCGGCCCCAGGTGACCGGGTCACGTGGGGACACCGGCCCCAGGTCAGCGGGTCACGTGGGGACCCCGGACCCAGGTCAGCGGGTCACGTGGCGACACCGGCCCCAGGTCAGCGGGTCACGTGGGGACACAGGCCCCAGGTAACCAAGGCAGGTCGGGACCCAGCCCCGGTCCCCGGGACGGGTTTTTACCCCAGCCGCAGATCACCGGGTCCTGTCGGGTCCCCGGCCCGGGTCCCCTGGACAGGTCGATAACCCGGCCCCAGGTCACCCGGTCATCTCTCGCACCCGGCCTGGTTCCCAGGTTCCGGTGACCATCCCGGCACCAGGACCCCGGGTCACATGGGGACCCCGGCCCCAGGTCAGAGGGTCACGTGGGGACCCCGGCCCCAGGTCAGAGGGTCACGTGGGGACCCCGGACCCAGGTCACCTGGTCATGTCTGGTACCCAGCCTGGTTCCCAGGTTCCGATGACCACCCCGGCACCAGGACCCCGGGTCACATGGGGACCCCGGCCCCAGGTGACCGGGTCACGTGGGGTCACCGGCCCCAGGTCAGCGGGTCACGTGGGGTCACCGGCTCCAGGTCAGCGGGTCACGTGGGGACACCGGCCCCAGGTGACCGGGTCACGTGGGGACACCGGCCCCAGGTCAGCGGGTCACGTGGGGACCCCGGCCCCAGGTCAGCGGGTCACGTGGGGACACCGGCCCCAGGTGACCGGGTCACGTGGGGACACCGGCCCCAGGTCAGCGGGTCACGTGGGGACCCCGGACCCAGGTCAGCGGGTCACGTGGCGACACCGGCCCCAGGTCAGCGGGTCACGTGGGGACACAGGCCCCAGGTAACCAAGGCAGGTCGGGACCCAGCCCCGGTCCCCGGGACGGGTTTTTACCCCAGCCGCAGATCACCGGGTCCTGTCGGGTCCCCGGCCCGGGTCCCCTGGACAGGTCGATAACCCGGCCCCAGGTCACCCGGTCATCTCGCGCACCCGGCCTGGTTCCCAGGTTCCGATGACCACCCCGGCACCAGGACCCCTTGTTACGTGGGGACGCCGGCCCCAGGTGACGGGGTCACGTGGGGTCACCGGCCCCAGGTCAGCGGGTCACGTGGGGACACCGGCCCCAGGTGACCGGGTCACGTGGGGACACCGACCCCAGGTCAGAGGGTCACGTGGGGACCCCGGACCCAGGTCACCTGGTCATGTCTGGTACCAAGCTTGGTTCCCATTTCCGATGACCTCCCCGGTACCAGGACCCCGGGTCACGTGGGGACACCGGCCCCGGGTGACCGGGTCACGTGGGGTCACCGGCCCCAGGTCAGAGGGTCACGTGGGGTCACCAGCCCCAGGTCAGCGGGTCACGTGGGGACACCGGCCCCAGGTGACCGGGTCACGTGGGGACACCGGCCCCAGGTCAGAGGGTCATGTGGGGACCCCGGACCCAGGTCACCTGGTCATGTGTGGTACCCAGCCTGGTTCCCAGGTTCCGATGACCTCCCCGGCACCAGGACCCCGGGTCACGTGGGGACACCGGCCCCAGGTGACCGGGTCACGTGGGGACACGGGCCCCAGGTCACCGGGTCACGTGGGGACCCCGGCCCCAGGTCACCGGATCACGTGGGGTCACCGGCCCCAGGTCAACAGGTCACGTGGGGTCACCGGCCCCAGGTCAGCGGGTCAGCTCGGGACCCCGGCCCCAGGTGACCGGGTCATGTCAGGTACCCGGCCTGGTTCCCAGGTTCCGATGACCACCCCGGCACCAGGACCCCGGGTCACGTGGGGACACCGGCCCCAGGTCACCGGGTCACGTGGGGACCCCGGACCCAGGTCACCTAGTCATGTGTGGTACCCAGCCTGGTTCCCAGGTTCCGATGACCACCCCGGCACCAGGACCCCGGGTCACGTGGGGACACCGGCCCCAGGTGACCGGGTCACGTGGGGACACCGGTCCCAGGTCAGCGGGTCACGTGGGGACCCCGGCCCCAGGTAACCAAGGCAGGTCGGGACCCCAGCCCCAGGTCCCCGGGTCATGTCGGGTACCTGGCCTGGTTCCCAGGTTCCGATGACCACCCCGGCACCAGGACCCCGGGTCACGTGGGGACACCGGCCCCAGGTCAGCGGGTCACGTGGGGACCCCGGACCCAGGTCACCTGGTCATGTCTGGTACCCAGCCTGGTTCCCAGGTTCCGATGACCACCCCGGCACCAGGACCCCGGGTCACGTGGGGTCACCGGCCCCAGGTGACCGGGTCACGTGGAGACAACGGCCCCAGGTGACCGGGTCACGTGGGGACCGCGGCCCCATGTCAGCGGGTTTCGTGGGGACACCGGCCCCAGGTAACCGGGTCACGTGGGGACCCCGGCCCCAGGTCAGCGGGTCACGTGGGGACCCCGGCCCCAGGTCAGCGGGTCACGTGGGGTCACCGGCCCCAGGTCAGAGGGTCACGTGGGGACCCCGGACCCAGGTCACCTAGTCATGTGTGGTACCCAGCCTGGTTCCCAGGTTCCGATGACCACCCCGGCACCAGGACCCCGGGTCACGTGGGGACACCGGCCCCAGGTAACCGGGTCATACCGGGTCCCCGGACCCAGGTCACCGGGTCAGGTCGGGACCCCGGACCCAGGTCGGGTCATGTCACGTCCCATACCCGGGTCCCCGGGTTGGATTTTTACCCAGGCCCCGGGTCACAGGGTCATGTCGGGTCAACGGCCTGGGTACAAGGGTCTGGTGACCACCCCGACCCCAGGTCCCCGGGTCATGACGGGACACCAGACCAGGTCCCCGAGTCCGGTCGACACCACAGCCCCAGGTCACCGGGTCACGTCGGCACCCCGGAACCAGGTCACCGGGTCATGTCGGGACCCAGCCCGGGTCCCCGGGACGGGTTTTTACCCCAGCCGCAGATAACCGGTCCTGTGGGGTCCCCGGCCCGGGTCCCCTGGACAGGTCGATAACCCGGCCCCAGGTCACCGGGTCATGTCGCGCACCCGGCCTGTTCCCAGGTTCCGGTGACCACCCCGGCACCAGGACCCCGGGTCACGTGGGGACCCCGGCCCCAGGTCAACGGGTCACGTGGGGACCCCGGCCCCAGGGCAGAGGGTCACATGGGGTCACCGGCCCCAGGTCAGAGGGTCACGTGGGGACCCCGGACCCAGGTCACCTGGTCATGTGTGGTACCCAGCCTGGTTCCCAGGTTCCGATGACCACCCCGGCACCAGGACCCCGGGTCACGTGGGGACACCGGCCCCAAGTTACCGGGTCACGTGGGGTCACCGGCCCCAGGTCAGCGGGTCACGTAGGGTCACCGGCCCCAGGTCAGCGTGTCACGTGGGGACACCGGCCCCAGGTGACCGGGTCACGTGGGGACACCGGCCCCAGGTCAGCGGGTCACGTGGGGACCCCGGACCCAGGTCAGCGGGTCACGTGGGGACACCGGCCCCAGGTCAGCGGGTCACGTGGGGACACCGGCCCCAGGTAACCAAAGCAGGTCGGGACCCAGCCCGGGTCCCCGGGACGGGTTTTTACCCCAGCCGCAGATCACCGGGTCCTGTCGGGTCCCCGGCCCGGGTCCCCTGGACAGGTCGATAACCCGGCCCCAGGTCACCCGGTCATCTCTCGCACCCGGCCTGGTTCCCAGGTTCCGGTGACCATCCCGGCACCAGGACCCCGCGTCACATGGGGACCCCGGCCCCAGGTCAGAGGGTCACGTGGGGACCCCGGCCCCAGGTCAGAGGGTCACGTGGGGACCCCGGACCCAGGTCACCTGGTCATGTCTGGTACCCAGCCTGGTTCCCAGGTTCCGATGACCACCCCGGCACCAGGACCCCGGGTCACGTGGGGACACCGGCCCCAGGTGACCGGGTCACGTGGAGACACGGGCCCCAGGTCAGAGGGTCACGTGGGGTCACCGGCCCCAGGTCAGCGGGTCACGTGGGGACACCGGCCCCAGGTGACCGGGTCACGTGGGGACACCGGCCCCAGGTCAGAGGGTCATGTGGGGACCCCGGACCCAGGTCACCTGGTCATGTGTGGTACCCAGCCTGGTTCCCAGGTTCCGATGACCTCCCCGGCACCAGGACCCCGGGTCACGTGGGGACACCGGCCCCAGGTGACCGGGTCACGTGGAGACACGGGCCCCAGGTCACCGGGTCACGTGGGGACCCCGGCCCCAGGTCACCGGATCACGTGGGGTCACCGGCCCCAGGTCAGCGGGTCACGTGGGGTCACCGGCCCCAGGTCAGAGGGTCACGTGGGGACCCCGGACCCAGGTCACCTGGTCATGTGTGGTACCCAGCCTGGTTCCAAGATTCCGATGACCACCCCGGCACCAGGACCCCGGGTCACGTGGGGACATCGGCCCCAGGTGACCGGGTCATGTGGGGTCACCAGCCCCAGGTGACCGGGTCACGTGGGGTCACCGGCCCCAGGTCAGCGGGTCACGTGGGGACACCGGCCCCAGGTGACCGGGTCACGTGGTGACACCGGCCCCAGGTCAGCGGGTCACGTGGGGACCCCCGCCCCAGGTCAGCGGGTCACGTGGGGACACCGGCCCCAGGTGACCGGGTCACGTGGGGACACCGGCCCCAGGTCAGCGGGTCACGTGGGGACCCCGGACCCAGGTCAGCGGGTCACGTGGGGACACCGGCCACAGGTCAGCGGGTCACGTGGGGACACCGGCCCCAGGTAACCAAGGCAGGTCGGGACCCAGCCCGGGTCCCCGGGACGGGTTTTTACCCCAGCCGCAGATCACCGGGTCCTGTGGGGTCCCCGGCCCGGGTCCCCTGGACAGGTCGAAAACCCGGCCCCAGGTCACCCGGTCATCTCGCGCACCCGGCCTGGTTCCCAGGTTCCGATGACCACCCCGGCACCAGGACCCCGGGTCACGTGGGGACACGGGCCCCAGGTGACCGGGTCATACCGGGTCCCCGGACCCAGGTCACCGGGTCAGGTCGGGACCCCGGACCCAGGTCGGGTCATGTCACGTCCCATACCCGGGTCCCCGGGTTGGATTGTTACCCAGGCCCCGGGTCACAGGGTCATGTCGGGTCAACGGCCTGGGTACAAGGGTCTGGTGACCACCCCGACCCCAGGTCCCCGGGTCATGACGGGACACCGGACCAGGTCCCCGAGTCCGGTCGACACCACAGCCCCAGGTCACAGGGTCACGTCGGCACCCCGGAACCAGGTCACCGGGTCATGTCGGGACCCAGCCCGGGTCCCCGGGACGGGTTTTTACCCCAGCCGCAGATCACCGGGTCCTGTCGGGAACCCGGCCCGGGTCCCCTGGACAGGTCGGCACCCCGGCCCCGGGTGACGGGGTCATGTCGGGTCGCTGTCCCGGGTACCAGTGTCAGGTGACCACCCCGGCCCCGGGAGACGGAGTCATACCGGGTCCCCGGCCCGGGTCCCCGGGTTGCATCGGGACAAAAGCACCGGATCACTGGATCACGTGGGGTCCCGGGCCCGGGTCCCCGGGTTGCATCGGGACACCAGCGAAGGATCACCGGGTCCTGTCGGGTCCCCGGCACGGGTCCCCTGGACAGGTCGTTAACCCGGCCCCAGGTCACCGGGTCATGTCGCGCACCCGGCCTGGTTCCCAGGTTCCGGTGACCACCCCGGCACCAGGACCCCGGGTCACGTGGGGACCCCGGACCCAGGTCAGCGGGTCACGTGGGGACACCGGCCCCAGGTCACCGCGTCAGGTCGGGACCCCGAACCCAGGTCCACGAGTCCGTCGACACCACAGCCCCGGGTCACCGGGTCGTGTCGGGTACACAGCCCGGGCACCAGGGTCAGCTCGGGACCCCGGCCCCAGGTCCCCTGGTCATGTCGGGTACCCGGCCTGGTTCCCAGGTTCCGATGACCACCCCGGCACCAGGACCCCGGGTCACTTGGGGACACCGGCCCCAGGTCACCGGGTCACGTGGGGACCCCGGACCCAGGTCACCTGGTCATGTGTGGTACCCAGCCTGGTTCCCAGGTTCCGATGACCACCCCGGCACCAGGACCCTGGGTCACGTGGGGACCCCGGCCCCAGGTCAGTGGGTCACGTGGGGACACCGGCCCCAGTTCAGCGGGTCACGTGGGGACCCCGGCCCCAGGTAACCAAGGCAGGTCAGGACCCCAGCCCCAGGTCCCCGGGTCATGTCGGGTACCCGGCCTGGTTCCCAGGTTCCGATGACCACCCCGGCACCAGGACCCCGGGTCACGTGGGGACACCGGCCCCAGGTGACCGGGTCACGTGGGGACACCGGCCCCAGGTCACCGGGTCACGTGGGGACCCCGACCCCAGGTCAGAGGGTCACGCGGGGACCCCGGACCCAGGTCACCTGGTCATGTGTGGTACCCAGCCTGGTTCCCAGGTTCCGATGACCACCCCGGCACCAGGACCCCGGGTCATGTGTGGACCCCGGCCCCAGGTGACCGGGTCACGTGGGGACACCGGCCCCAGGTCAGCGGGTCACGTGGGGACCCCGGCCCCAGGTCAGCGGGTCACGTGGGGACACCGGCCCCAGGTGACCGGGTCACGTGGGGACACCGGCCCCAGGTCAGAGGGTCACGTGGGGACCCCGGACCCAGGTCAGCGGGTCACGTGGTGACACCGGCCCCAGGTCAGCGGGTCACGTGGGGACACCGGCCCCAGGTAACCAAGGCAGGACGGGACCCAGCCCGGGTCCCCGGGACGGGTTTTTACCCCAGCCGCAGATCACCGGGTCCTGTCGGGTCCCCGGCCCGGGTCCCCTGGACAGGTCGATAACCCGGCCCCAGGTCACCCGGTCATGTCGCGCACCCGGCCTGGTTCCCAGGTTCCGATGACCACCCCGGCACCAGGACCCCGGGTCACGTGGGGACACCGGCCCCAGGTGACCGGGTCACGTGGGGTCACCGGCCCCAGGTCAGCGGGTCACGTGGGGACCCCGGCCCCAGGTCAGCGGGTCACGTGGGGTCACCGGCCCCAGGCCAGAGGGTCACGTGGGGACCCCGGACCCAGGTCACCTGGTCATGTCTGGTACCCAGCGTGGTTCCCAGGTTCCGATGACCTCCCCGGCACCAGGACCCCGGGTCACGTGGGGACACCGGCCCCAGGTGACCGGGTCACGTGGGGTCACCGGCCCCAGGTCAGCGGGTCACGTGGGGTCACCGGCCCCAGGTCAGCGGGTCACGTGGGGACACCGGCCCCAGGTCAGAGGGTCACGTGGGGACCCCGGACCCAGGTCACCTGGTCATGTGTGGTACCCAGCCTGGTTCCCAGGTTCCGATGACCTCCCCGGCACCAGGACCCCGGGTCACGTGGGGACACCGGCCCCAGGTGACCGGGTCACGTGGGGTCACCGGCCCCAGGTCAGCGGGTCACGTGGGGTCACCGGCCCCAGGTCATCGGGTCATGTGGGGACACCGGCCCCAGGTCACCGGGTCACGTGGGGACCCCGGCCCCAGGTCAGCGGGTCACGTGGGGACACCGGCCTGAGGTGACCGGGTCACGTGGGGACACCGGCCTCAGGTCAGCGGGTCACGTGGGGACCGCGGCCCCAGGTCAGCGGGTCACGTGGGGACCCCGGCCCCAGGTCATCGGGTCACGTGGGGACACCGGCCCCAGGTGACCGGGTCACGTGGGGACACCGGCCTCAGGTCAGCGGGTCACGTGGGGACACCGGCCCCAGGTGACCGGGTCACGTGGGGACACCGGCCCCAGGTCAGAGGGTCACGTGGGGACCCCGGACCCAGGTCACCTGGTCATGTGTGGTACCCAGCCTGGTTCCCAGGTTCCGATGACCTCCCCGGCACCAGGACCCCGGGTCACATGGGGACACCGGCCTCAGGTGACCGGGTCACGTGGGGACACCGGCCCCAGGTCAGCGGGTCACGTGGGGACCCCGGCCCCAGGTCAGCGGGTCACGTGGGGACACCGGCCCCAGGTAACCGGGTCACGTGGGGACCCCGGCCCCAGGTCAGCGGGTCACGTGGGGACCCCGGACCCAGGTCACCTGGTCATGTCTGGTACCCAGCCTGGTTCCCAGGTTCAGATGACCACCCCGGCACCAGGACCCCGGGTCACGTGGGGACCCCGGCCCCAGGTCAGCGTGTCACGTGGGGACACCGGCCCCAGGTCACCGGGTCACGTGGGGACCCCGTCCCAGGTCAGCGGGTCACGTGGGGACACCGGCCCCAGGTAACCGGGTCATACCGAGTCCCCGGACCCAGGTCACCGGGTCAGTTCGGGACTCCGGACCCAGGTCGGGTCATGTCACGTCCCATGCCCGGGTCCCCGGGTTGGATTTTTACCCAGGCCCCGGGTCACAGGGTCATGTCGGGTCAACGGCCTGGGTACAAGGGTCTGGTGACCACCCCGACCCCAGGTCCCCGGGTCATGACGGGACACCGGACCAGCTCCCCGAGTCCGGTCGACACCACAGCCCCAGGTCACCGGGTCACGTCGGCACCCCGGAACCAGGTCACCGGGTCATGTCGGGACCCAGCCCGGGTCCCCGGGACGGGTTTTTACCCCAGCCGCAGATCACCGGGTCCTGTCGGGTACCCGGGTCGGGTCCCCTGGACAGGTCGGCACCCCGGCCCCGGGTGACGGGGTCATGTCGGGTCGCTGTCCCGGGTACCAGTGTCAGGTGACCACCCCGGCCCCGGGAGACGGAGTCATACCGGGTCCCCGGCCCGGGTCCCCGGGTTGCATCGGGACAAAAGCACCGGATCACTGGATCACGTGGGGTCCCGGGCCCGGGTCCCCGGGTTGCATCGGGACACCAGCGAAGGATCACCGGGTCCTGTCGGGTCCCCGGCACGGGTCCCCTGGACAGGTCGTTAACCCGGCCCCGGGTCACCGGGTCATGTCGCGCACCCGGCCTGGTTCCCAGGTTCCGGTGACCACCCCGGCACCAGGACCCCGGGTCACGTGGGGACACCGGCCCCAGGTCACCGGGTCACGTGGGAACACCGGCCCCAGGTCAGCGGGTCACGTGGGGACCCCGGCCCCAGGTAACCAAGGCAGGTCGGGACCCCAGCCCCAGGTCCCCGGGTCATGTCGGGTACCCGGCCTGGTTCCCAGGTTCCGATGACCACCCCGGCACCAGGACCCCGGGTCACGTGGGGACACCGGCCCCAGGTCAGCAGGTCACGTGGGGACCCCGGACCCAGGTCACCTGGTCATGTCTGGTACCCAGCCTGGTTCCCAGGTTCCGATGACCACCCCGGCACCAGGACCCCGGGTCACGTGGGGACACCGGCCCCAGGTCACCGGGTCACATGGGGACCCCGGCCCCAGGTCAGCGGGTCACGTGGGGACCCCGGCCCCAGGTCAGCGGGTTACGTGGGGACACCGGCCCCAGGTAACAGGGTCACGTTGGGACCCCGGCCCCAGGTCAGCGGGTCACGTGGGGTCACCGGCCCCAGGTCAGCGGGTCACGTGGGGTCACCGGCCCCAGGTAACCGGGCCACGTGGGGTCACCGGCCCCAGGTCAGAGGGTCACGTGGGGACCCCGGACCCAGATCACCTAGTCATGTGTGGTACCCAGCCTGGTTCCCAGGTTCCGATGACCACCCCGGCACCAGGACCCCGGGTCATGTGGGGACCCCGGCCCCAGGTGACCGGGTCACGTGGGGACACCGGCCCCAGGTCAGCGGGTCACGTGGGGTCACCGGCCCCAGGTCAGCGGGTCAGCTCGGGACCCCGGCCCCAGGTGACCGGGTCATGTCGGGTACCCGGCCTGGTTCCCAGGTTCCGATGACCACCCCGGCACCAGGACCCCGGGTCACGTGGGGACACCGGCCCCAGGTCACCGGGTCACGTGGGGACCCCGGACCAAGGTCACCTGGTCATGTCTGGTACCCAGCCTGGTTCCCAGGTTCCGATGACCACCCCGGCACCAGGACCCCGGGTCACGTGGGGACACCGGCCCCAGGTGACCGGGTCACGTGGGGACACCGGCCCCAGGTCAGCGGGTCACGTGGGGACCCCGGCCCCAGGTAACCAAGGCAGGTCGGGACCCCAGCCCCAGGTCCCCGGGTCATGTCGGGTACCCGGCCTGGTTCCCAGGTTCCGATGACCACCCCGGCACCAGGACCCCGGGTCACGTGGGGACACCGGCCCCAGGTGACCGGGTCACGTGGGGACACCGGCCCCAGGTCAGCGGGTTACTTGTGGACCCCGGCCCCAGGTAACAGGGTCACGTGGGGACCCCGGCCCCAGGTCAGCGGGTCACGTGGGGTCACCGGACCCAGGTCACCTGGTCATGTCTGGTACCCAGCCTGGTTCCCAGGTTCCGATGACCACCCCGGCACCAGGACCCCGGGTCACGTGGGGACACCGGCCCCAGGTCACCGGGTCACGTGGGGACCCCGGACCCAGGTCACCTGGTCATGTCTGGTACCCAGCCTGGTTCCCAGGTTCCGATGACCACCCCGGCACCAGGACCCTGGGTCACGTGGGGACACCGGCCCCAGGTGACCGGGTCACGTGGGGACACCGGCCCCAGGTGACCGGGTCACGTGTGGACACCTGCCCCAGGTCAGCGGGTCACGTGGGGACCCCGGCCCCAGGTAACCAAGGCAGGTCGGGACCCCAGCCCCAGGTCCCCGGGTCATGTCGGGTACCCGGCCTGGTTCCCAGGTTCCGATGACCACCCCGGCACCAGGACCCCAGGTCACGTGGGGACACCGGCCCCAGGTGACCGGGTCACGTGGGGACACTGGCCCCAGGTCACCGGGTCACGTGGGGACCCCGGACCCAGGTCTGTGGGTCACGTGGGGTCACCGGCCCCAGGTCAGAGGGTCACGTGGGGACCCCGGACCCAGGTCACCTAGTCATGTGTGGTACCCAGTCTGGTTCCCAGGTTCCGATGACCACCCCGGCACCAGGACCCCGGGTCACGTGGGGACACCGGCCCCAGGTCAGCGGGTCACGTGGGGACACCGGCCCCAGGTAACCGGGTCATACCGAGTCCCCGGACCCAGGTCACCGGGTCAGGTCGGGACTCCGGACCCAGGTCGACTCATGTCACGTCCCATGCCCGGGTCCCCGGGTTGGATTTTTACCCAGGCCCCGGGTCACAGGGTCATGTTGGGTCAACGGCCTGGGTACAAGGGTCTGGTGACCACCCCGACCCCAGGTCCCCGGGTCATGACGGGACACCGGACCAGGTCCCCGAGTCCGGTCGACACCACAGCCCCAGGTCACCGGGTCACGTCGGCACCCCGGAACCAGGTCACCGGGTCATGTCGGGACCCAGCCCGGGTCCCCGGGACGGGTTTTTACCCCAGCCGCAGATCACCGGGTCCTGTCGGGTACCCGGGTCGGGTCCCCTGGACAGGTCGGCACCCCGGCCCCGGGTGACGGGGTCATGTCGGGTCGCTGTCCCGGGTACCAGTGTCAGGTGACCACCCCGGCCCCGGGAGACGGAGTCATACCGGGTCCCCGGCCCGGGTCCCCGGGTTGCATCGGGACAAAAGCACCGGATCACTGGATCACGTGGGGTCCCGGGCCCGGGTCCCCGGGTTGCATCGGGACACCAGCGAAGGATCACCGGGTCCTGTCGGGTCCCCGGCACGGGTCCCCTGGACAGGTCGTTAACCCGGCCCCAGGTCACCGGGTCATGTCGCGCACCCGGCCTGGTTCCCAGGTTCCGGTGACCACCCCGGCACCAGGACCCCGGGTCACGTGGGGACACTGGCCCCAGGTGACCGGGTCACGTGGGGACCCCAGCCCCAGGTCAGCACGTCACGTGGGGACCCCGGCCCCAGGTCAGCGGGTCACGTGGGGACACCGGCCCCAGGTAACCAAGGCAGGTCGGGACCCAGCCCGGGTCCCCGGGACGGGTTTTTACCCCAGCCGCAGATCACCGGGTCCTGTCGGGTCCCCGGCCCGGGTCCCCTGGACAGGTCGATAACCCGGCCCCAGGTCACCCGGTCATCTCGCGCACCCGGCCTGGTTCCCAGGTTCCGGTGACCATCCCGGCACCAGGACCCCGGGTCACGTGGGGACCATGGACCCAGGTCAGAGGGTCACGTGGGGACCCCGGACCCAGGTCACCTGGTCATGTCTGGTACCCAGCGTGGTTCCCAGGTTCCGATGACCACCCCGGCACCAGGACCCCGGGTCACGTGGGGACACCGGCCCCAGGTGACCGGGTCACGTGGGGTCCCCGGCCCCAGGTCAGCGGTTCACGTGGGGTCACCGGCCCCAGGTCAGCGGGTCACGTGGGGACACCGGCCCCAGGTCAGAGGGTCACGTGGGGACACCGGACCCAGGTCAGAGGGTCACGTGGGGACCATGGACCCAGGTCACCTGGTCATGTGTGGTACCCAGCCTAGTTCCCAGGTTCCGATTACCACCCCGGCACCAGGACCCCGTGTCACGTGGGGACACCGGCCTCAGGTGACCGGGTCATTTGGGGACACCGGCCCCAGGTAACCGGGTCATACCGGGTCCCCGGGCCCGGGTCCCCGGGTTGCATCGGGACACCAGCGAAGGATCACCAGGTCCTGTCGGGTCCCCGGCCCGGGTCCCCTGGACAGGTCGTTAACCCGGCCCCAGGTCACCGGGTCATGTCGCGCACCCGGCCTGGTTCCCAGGTTCCGGTGACCACCCCGGCACCAGGACCCCGGGTCACGTGGGGAACCCGGACCCAGGTCAGCGGGTCACGTGGGGACACCGGCCCCAGGTCACCGCGTCAGGTCGGGACCCCGAACCCAGGTCCACGAGTCCGTCGACACCACAGCCCCGGGTCACCGGGTCGTGTCGGGTAACCGGCCTGGTTCCCAGGTTCCGATGACCACCCCGGCACCAGGACCCCGGGTCACGTGGGGACACCGGCCCCAGGTGACCGGGTCACGTGGGGACCCCGGACCCAGGTCAGCGGGTCACGTGGGGACCCCGGCCCCAGGTCAGCGGGTCACGTGGGGTCACCGGCCCCAGGTCAGAGTGTCACGTGGGGACCCCGGACCCAGGTCACCTAGTCATGTCTGGTACCCAGCGTGGTTCCCAGGTTCCGATGACCACCCTGGCACCAGGACCCCGGGTCACGTGGGGTCACAGGCCCCAGGTCAGCGGGTCAGCTCGGGACCCCGGCCCCAGGTGACCGGGTCATGTCGGGTACCCAGCCTGGTTCCCAGGTTCCGATGACCACCCCGGCACCAGGACCCCGGGTCACGTGGGGACACCGGCCCCAAGTCACCGGGTCACGTGGGGACCCCGGACCCAGGTCACCTGGTCATGTCTGGTACCCAGCCTGGTTCCCAGGTTCCGATGACCACCCCGGCACCAGGACCCTGGGTCACGTGGGGACACCGGCCCCAGGTGACCGGGTCACGTGGGGACACCGGCCCCAGGTGACCGGGTCACGTGGGGACACCTGCCCCAGGTCACCGTGTCACGTGGGGACCCCGGACCCAGGTCTGTGGGTCACGTGTGGTCACCGGCCCCAGGTCAGAGGGTCACGTGGGGACCCCGGACCCAGGTCACCTGGTCATGTCTGGTACCCAGCCTGGTTCCCAGGTTCAGATGACCACCCCGGCACCAGGACCCCGGGTCACGTGGGGACCCCGGCCCCAGGTCAGCGGGTCACGTGGGGACACCGGCCCCAGGTCAGCGGGTCACGTGGGGACCCCGGACCCAGGTCAGCGGGTCAGTTCGGGACTCCGGACCCAGGTCGGGTCATGTCACGTCCCATGCCTGGGTCCCCGGGTTGGATTTTTACCCAGGCCCCGGGTCACAGGGTCATGTCGGGTCAACGGCCTGGGTACAAGGGTCTGGTGACCACCCCGACCCCAGGTCCCCGGGTCATGACGGGACACCGGACCAGGTCCCCGAGTCCGGTCGACACCACAGCCCCAGGTCACCGGGTCACGTCGGCACCCCGGAACCAGGTCACCGGGTCATGTCGGGACCCAGCCCGGGTCCCCGGGACTGGTTTTTACCCCAGCCGCAGATCACCGGGTCCTGTCGGGTACCCGGGTCGGGTCCCCTGGACAGGTCGGCACCCCGGCCCCGGGTCACGGGGTCATGTCGGGTCGCTGTCCCGGGTACCAGTGTCAGGTGACCACCCCGGCCCCGGGAGACGGAGTCATACCGGGTCCCCGGCCCGGGTCCCCGGGTCAGGTGGTTAGCCTGGCCCCAGGTCACCGGGTCAGGTCGGGACCCCGGACCCAGGTCCCCGGGTCGTATCGGGTCGCTGCCCCGGGTACCAGTGTCGGGTGACATCCCCTGCCCCAGGTCCCCGGGTCACGTGGCGTCCGCGGCCCGGGTCCCCGGGTTGCATCGGGACACCAGCGAAGGATCACCGGGTCCTGTCTGGTCCCCGGCCCGGGTCCCCTGGACAGGTCGTTAACCCGGCCCCGGGTCACCGGGTCATGTCGCGCACCCGGCCTGGTTCCCAGGTTCCGGTGACCACCCCGGCACCAGGACCCCGGGTCACGTGGGGACACCGGGCCCAGGTCAGCTGGTCACGTGGGGACCCTGGCACCAGGACCCCGGGTCACGAGGGGACCCCGGCCCCAGGTCAGCGGGTCACGTGGGGACACCGGCCCCAGGTCAGCGGGTCACGTGGGGACCCCGGACCCAGGTCACCGGGTCACGTGGGGACCCCGGACCCAGGTCAGCGGGTCACGTGGGGACACCGGACCCAGGTCACCTGGTCATGTCTGGTACCCGGCCTGGTTCCCAGGTTCCGATGACCACCCCGGCACCAGGACCCCGGGTCACGTGGGGACACCGGCCCCAGGTTACCGGGTCACGTGGGGACACCGGCCCCAGGTCACCGGGTCACGTGGGGACCCCGGACCCAGGTCAGCGGGTCACGTGGGGACACCGGCCCCAGGTCACCGGGTCAGGTCGGGACCCCGGACCCAGGTCGGGTCATGTCACGTCCCATGCCCGGGTCCCCGGGTTGGATTTTTACCCAGGCCCCGGGTCACAGGGTCATGTCAGCTCAACGGCCTGGGTACAACGGTCTGGTGACCACCCCGAACCCAGGTCCCCGGGTCATGCGGGACCCCGAACCCAGGTCCACGAATTTGTCGACACCACAGCCCCGGGTCACCGGGTCGTGTCGGGTACCTGGCCTGGTTCTCAGGTTCCGATGACCACCCCGGCACCAGGACCCCGGGTCACGTGGGGACCCCGGCCCCAGGTCAGCGGGTCACGTGGGGACCCCGGACCCAGGTCACCTGGTCATGTCTGGTACCCAGCCTGGTTCCCAGGTTCCGATGACCACCCCGGCACCAGGACCCCGGGTCAGGTGGGGACACCGGCCCCAGGTGACCGGGTCACGTGGGGACACCGGCCCCAGGTCACCTGGTCATGTCTGGTACCCGGCCTGGTTCCCAGGTTCCGATGACCACCCCGGCACCAGGACCCCGGGTCACGTGGGGACCCCGGCCCCAGGTCAGCGGGTCACGTGGGGACCCCGCACCCAGGTCACCTGGTCATGTCGCGCACCCGGCCTGGTTCCCAGGTTCCGGTGACCACCCCGGCACCAGGACGCCGGGTCACGTGGGGACAGCGGCCCCAGGTCACCTGGTCATGTCTGGTACCCAGCCTGGTTCCCAGGTTCCGATGACCACCCCGGCGCCAGGACCCCGGGTCACGTGGGGACACCGACCCCAGGTCACCGGTTCACGTCGGGACCCCGGCCCCAGGTCACCTGGTCATGTCTGGTACCCAGCCTGGTTCCCAGGTTCCGATGACCACCCCGGCACCAGGACCCCGGGTCACGTGGGGTCACCGGCCCCAGGTCACCGGGTCACGTGGAGACAACGGCACCAGGTGACCGGGTCACGTGGGGACCGCGGCCCCAGGTGACCGGGTCACGTGGGGACACCGGCCCCAGGTCACCGGGTCACGTGGGGACCCCGGACCCAGGTCAGCGGGTCACGTGGAGACACCGGCCCCAGGTCACCAGGTCAGGTCGGGACCCCGGACCCAGGTCGGGTCATGTCACGTCCCATGCCCGGGTCCCCGGGTTGGATTTTTACTCAGGCCCCGGGTCACAGGGTCATGTCGGGTCAACGGCCTGGGTACAACGGTCTGGTGACCACCCCAACCCCAGGTCCCCGGGTCATGATGGGACACCGGACCAGGTCCCCGAGTCCGGTCGACACCACAGCCCCAGGTCACCGGGTCAGGTCGGCACCCCGGAACCAGGTCACCGGGTCCTGTCGGGTCCCCGGCCCAGGTCCCCTGGACAGGTCGTTACCCCGGCCCCGGGTCACCGGGTCATGTCGGGTCGCTGTCCCGGGTACCAGTGTCAGGTGACCACCCTGGCCCCGGGAGACGGAGTCATACCGGGTCCCCGGCCCGGGTCCCCGGGTCAGGTGGTTACCCTGGCCCCAGGTCACCGGGTCAGGTCGGGACCCCGGACCCAGGTCCCCGGGTCGTATTGTGTCGCTGCCCTGGGTACCAGTGTCGGGTGACATCCCCGGCCCCAGGTCCCCGGGTCACGTGGGGTCCCCGGCCCGGGTCCCCGGGTTGCATCGGGACACCAGCGAAGGATCACCGGGTCCTGTCGGGTCCCCGGCCCGGGTCCCCTGGACAGGTCGTTAACCCGGCCCCGGGTCACCGGGTCATGTCGCGCACCCGGCCTGGTTCCCAGGTTCCGATGACCACCCCGGCACCAGGACCCCTGGTCACGTGGGGACCCCGGCCCCCGGTCAGCGGGTCACGTGGGGACCCCGGACTCAGGTCACCTGGTCATGTCTGGTACCCAGCCTGGTTCCCAGGTTCCGATGACCACCCCGGCACCAGGACCCCGGGTCACGTGGGGACACCGGCCCCAGGTGACCGGGTCACGTGGGGACACCGGCCCCAGGTCACCGGGTCACGTGGGGACCCCGGACCCAGGTCAGCGGGTCACGTGGGGACACCGGCCCCAGGTCACCGGGTCAGGTCTGGACCGCGGACCCAGGTCGGGTCATGTCACGTCCCATGCCCGGGTCCCCGGGTTGGATTTTTACCCAGGCCCCGGGTCACAGGGTCATGTCGGGTCAACGGCCTGGGTACAACGGTCGGGTGACCACCCCGACCCCAGGTCCCCGGGTCATGCGGGACACCGGACCAGGTCCCCGAGTCCGGTCGACACCACAGCCCCAGGTCACCGGGTCGTGTCGGGTACCTGTCCTGGTTCCCAGGTTCCGATGACCACCCCGGCACCAGGACCCCGGGTCACGTGGGGACCCCGGCCCCAGGTCAGCGGGTCACGTCGGGACCCCGGACCCAGGTCACCTGGTCATGTCTGGTACCCAGCCTGGTTCCCAGGTTCCGATGACCACCCCGGCACCAGGACCCCGGGTCACGTGGGGACACCGGGCCCAGCTGACCGGGTCACATGGGGACACCGGCCCCAGGTCACCGGGTCACGTGGGGACCCCGGCCCGGGTCCCCGGGTTGCATCGGGACACCAGCGAAGGATCACCGGGTCCTGTCGGGTCCCCGGCCCGGGTCCCCTGGACAGGTTGTTGACCCGGCCCCGGGTCACCGGGTCATGTCGCACACCCGGCCTGGTTCCCAGGTTCCGGTGACCACCCCGGCCCCAGGTCAGCGGGTCACGTGGGGACCCCGGCCCCAGGTCAGCGGGTCACGTGGGGACCCCGGCACCAGCACCCCGGGTCACGTGGGGACCCCAGACCCAGGTCACCTGGTCATGTCTGGTACCCAGCCTGGTTCCCAGGTTCCGATGACCACCCCGGCACCAGGACCCCGTGTCACGTGGGGACCCCGGCCCCAGGTGACCGGGTCACGTGGGGACACCGGCCCCAGGTCACCGGGTCACGTGGGGGCCCCGGCACCAGGACCCCGGGTCACGTGGAGACCCCGGCCCCAGGTCAGCGGGTCACGTGGGGACCCCGGACCCAGGTCACCTGGTCATGTCTGGTACCCAGCCTGGTTCCCAGGTTCCGATGACCACCCCGGCACCAGGACCCCGGGTCACGTGGGGACACCGGCCCCAGGTGACCGGGTCACGTGGGGACCCCGGACCCAGGTCAGCGGGTCACGTGGGGACACCGGCCCCAGGTCACCGGGTCAGGTCGGGACCCCGGACCCAGGTCGGGTCATGTCACGTCCCATGCCCGGGTCCCCGGGTTGGATTTTTACCCAGGCCCCGGGTCACAGGGTCATGTCGTCTCAACAGCCTGGGTACAACGGTCTTGTGACCACCCCGACCCCAGGTCCCCGGGTCATGACGGGACACCGGACCAGGTCCCCGAGTCCGGTCGACACCACAGCCCCAGGTCACCGGGTCAGGTCGGCACCCCGGAACCAGGTCACCGGGTCCTGTCGGGTCCCCGGCCCAGGTCCCCTGGACAGGTCGTTACCCCGGCCCCGGGTCACCGGGTCATGTCGGGTCGCTGTCCCGGGTAGCAGTGTCAGGTGACCACCCCGGCCCCGGGAGACGGAGTCATACCGGGTCCCCGGCCCGGGTCCCCGGGTCAGGTGGTTACCCTGGCCCCAGGTCACCGGGTCAGGTCGGGACCCCGGACCCAGGTCCCCGGGTCGTATCGGGTCGCTGCCCCGGGTACCAGTGTCGGGTGACATCCCCGGCCCCAGGTCCCCGGGTCACGTGGGGTCCCCGGCCCGGGTCCCCGGGTTGCATCGGGACACCAGCGAAGGATCACCGGGTCCTGTCGGGTCCCCGGCCCGGGTCCCCTGGACAGGTCGTTAACCCGGCCCCGGGTCACCGGGTCATGTCGCGCACCCGGCCTGGTTCCCAGGTTCCGGTGACCACCCCGGCACCAGGACCCCGGGTCACGTGGGGACACCGGCCCCAGGTCAGCGGGTCACGTGGGGACCCCGGACCCAGGACCCCGGGTCACGTGGGGACCCCGGCCCCAGGTCAGCGGGTCACGTGGGGACCCCGGACCCAGGTCACCTGGTCATGTCTGGTACCCAGCCTGGTTCCCAGGTTCCGATGACCACCCCGGCACCAGGACCCCGGGTCACGTGGGGACACCGGACCCAGGTCAGCGGGTCACGTGGAAACACCGGCCCCAGGTCACCGGGTCAGGTCGGGACCCCGGACCCAGGTCGGCTCATGTCACGTCCCATGCCCGGGTCCCCGGGTTGGATTTTTACCCAGGCCCCGGGTCACAGGGTCATGTCGGGTCAACGGCCTGGGTACAACGGTCTGGTGACCACCCCGACCCCTGGTCCCCGGGTCATGACGGGACACCGGACCAGGTCCCCGAGTCCGGTCGACACCACAGCCCCAGGTCACCGGGTCAGGTCGGCACCCCGGAACCTGGTCACCGGGTCCTGTCGGGTCCCCGGCCCAGGTCCCCTGGACAGGTCGTTACCCCCGGCCCCGGGTCACCGGGTCATGTCGGGTCGCTGTCCCGGGTACCAGTGTCAGGTGACCACCCCGGCCCCGGGAGACGGAGTCATACCGGGTCCCCGGCCCGGGTCCCCGGGTCAGGTGGTTACCCTGGCCCCAGGTCACCGGGTCAGGTCGGGACCCCGGACCCAGGTCCACTGGTCGTATTGTGTCGCTGCCCCGGGTACCAGTGTCGGGTGACATCCCCGGCCCCAGGTCCCCGGGTCACGTGGGGTCCCCGGCCCGGGTCCCCGGGTTGCATCGGGACACCAGCGAAGGATCACCGGGTCCTGTCGGGTCCCCGGCCCGGGTCCCCTGGACAGGTCGTTAACCCGGCCCCGGGTCACCGGGTCATGTCGCGCACCCGGCCTGGTTCCCAGGTTCCGGTGACCACCCCGGCCCCAGGTCAGCGGGTCACGTGGGGACCCCGGCCCCAGGTCAGAGGGTCACGTGGGGACACCGGCCCCAGGTCACCGCGTCAGGTCGGGACCCCGAACCCAGGTCCACGACTCCGTCGACACCACAGCCCCGGGTCACCGGGTCGTGTCGGGTACCTGGCCTGGTTCCCAGGTTCCGATGACCACCCCGGCACCAGGACCCCGGGTCACGTGGGGACACCGGCCCCAGGTCACCGGGTCACGTGGGGACCCCGGACCCAGGTCACCTGGTCATGTCTGGTACCCAGCCTGGTTCCCAGGTTCCGATGACCACCCCGGCACCAGGACCCCGGGTCACGTGGGGACACCGGCCCCAGGTGACCGGGTCACATGGGGACACCGGCCCCAGGTCACCGGGTCAGGTCGGGACCCCGGACCCAGGTCGGGTCATGTCACGTCCCATGCCCGGGTCCTCGGGTTGGATTTTTACCCAGGCCCCGGGTCACAGGGTCATGTCGGGTCGCTGTCCCGGGTACCAGTGTCAGGTGACCACCCCGGCCCCGGGAGACGGAGTCATACCGGGTCCCTGGCCCGGGTCCCCGGGTTAGGTGGTTACCCTGGCCCCAGGTCACCGGGTCAGGTCGGGACCCCGGACCCAGGTCCCCGGGTCGTATCGGGTCGCTGCCCCGGGTACCAGTGTCGGGTGACATCCCCGGCCCCAGGTCCCCGGGTCACGTGGGGTACCCGGCCCGGGTCCCCGGGTTGCATCGGGACACCAGCGAAGGATCACCGGGTCCTGTCGGGTCCCCGGCCCGGGTCCCCTGGACAGGTCGTTAACCCGGCCCCGTGTCACAGGGTCATGTCGCGCACGCGGCCTGGTTCCCAGGTTCCGGTGACCACCCCGGCAACAGGACCACAGGTCACGTGGGGACCCCAGCCCCAGGTCAGCGGGTCACGTGGGGACCCCGGCACCAGGACCCCGGGTCACGTGGGGACCCCGGCCCCAGGTCAGCGGGTCACGTGGGGACCCCGGACCCAGGTCAGCGGGTCATGTCTGGTACCCAGCCTGGTTCCCAGGTTCCGATGACCACCCCGGCACCAGGACCCCGGGTCACGTGGGGACACCGGCCCCAGGTGACCGGGTCACGTGGGGACACCGGCCCCAGGTCACCGGGTCATGTGGGGACCCCGGCACCAGGACCCCGGGTCACGTGGGGACACCGGCTCCAGGTCACCGGGTCAGGTCGGGACCCCGGACCCAGGTCGGGTCATGTCACGTCCCATGCCCGGGTCCCCGGGTTGGATTTTTACCCAGGCCCGGGTCACAGGGTCATGTCGGGTCAACGGCCTGGGTACAACGGTCTGGTGACCACCCCGACCCCATGTCCCCGGGTCATGACGGGACACCGGACCAGGTCCCCGAGTCCGGTCGACACCACAGCCCCAGGTCACCGGGTCAGGTCGGCACCCCGGAACCAGGTCACCGGGTCCTGTCGGGTCCCCGGCCCAGGTCCCCTGGACAGGTCGTTACCCCGGCCCCGGGTCACCGGGTCATGTCGGGTCGCTGTCCCGGGTAGCAGTGTCAGGTGACCACCCCGGCCCCGGGAGACGGAGTCATACCGGGTCCCCGGCCCGGGTCCCCGGGTCAGGTGGTTACCCTGGCCCCAGGTCACCGGGTCAGGTCGGGACCCCGGACCCAGGTCCCCGGGTCGTATCGGGTCGCTGCCCCGGGTACCAGTGTCGGGTGACATCCCCGGCCCCAGGTCCCCGGGTCACGTGGGGTCCCCGGCCCGGGTCCCCGGGTTGCATCGGGACACCAGCGAAGGATCACCGGGTCCTGTCGGGTCCCCGGCCCGGGTCCCCTGGACAGGTCGTTAACCCGGCCCCGGGTCACCGGGTCATGTCGCGCACCCGGCCTGGTTCCCAGGTTCCGGTGACCACCCCGGCACCAGGACCCCGGGTCACGTGGGGACACCGGCCCCATGTCAGCGGGTCACGTGGGGACCCCGGCACCAGGACCCCGGGTCACGTGGGGACCCCGGCCCCAGGTCAGCGGGTCATGTGGGGACCCCGGCACCAGGACCCCGGGTCACGTGGGGACCCCGGACCCAGGTGACCGGGTCACGTGGGGACCCCGGCACCAGGACCCCGGGTCACGTGGGGACCCCGGCACCAGGACCCCGGGTCACGTGGGAACCCCGGCACCAGGACCCCGGGTCACGTGGGGACCCCGGACCCAGGTCAGCGGGTCACGTGGGGACCCCGACCCCAGGTCACCGCGTCAGGTCGGGACCCCGAACCCAGGTCCACGAGTCCGTCGACACCACAGCCCCGGGTCACCGGGTCGTGTCGGGTAACCGGCCTGGTTCCCAGGTTCCGATGACCACCCCGGCACCAGGACCCCGGGTCACGTGGGGACCCCGGCCCCAGGTCAGCGGGTCACGTGGGGACCCCGGCACCAGGACCCCGGGTCACGTGGGGACCCCGGACCCAGGTGACCGGGTCACGTGGGGACCCCGGCACCAGGACCCCGGGTCACGTGGGGACCCCGGCACCAGGACCCCGGGCCACGTGGGGACCCCGGACCCAGGTCACCTGGCCATATCTGGTACCCAGCCTGGTTCCCAGGTTCCGATGACCACCCCGGCACCAGGACCCCGGGTCACGTGGGGACACCGGCCCCAGGTGACCGGGTCACGTGGGGACACCGGCCCCAGGTCACCGGGTCACGTGGGGACCCCGGACCCAGGTCAGCGGGTCACGTGGGGACACCGGCCCCAGGTCACCGGGTCATGTCGGGACCCCGGACCCAGGTCGGGTCATGTCACGTCCCATGCCCGGGTCCCCGGGTTGGATTTTTACCCAGGCCCCGGGTCACAGGGTCATGTCGGGTCAACGGCCTGGGTACAACGGTCTGGTGACCACCCCGACCCCTGGTCCCCGGGTCATGACGGGACACCGGACCAGGTCCCCGAGTCCGGTCGACACCACAGCCCCAGGTCACCGGGTCAGGTCGGCACCCCGGAACCAGATCACCGGGTCCTGTCGGGTCCCCGGCCCAGGTCCCCTGGACAGGTCGTTACCCCGGCCCCGGGTCACCGCGTCATGTCGGGTCGCTGTCCCGGGTAGCAGTGTCAGGTGACCATCCCGGCCCCGGGAGACAGAGTCATACCGGGTCCCCGGCCCGGGTCCCCGGGTCAGGTGGTTACCCTGGCCCCAGGTCACCGGGTCAGGTCGGGACCCCGGACCCAGGTCCCCGGGTCGTATCGGGTCGCTGCCCCGGGTACCAGTGTCGGGTGACATCCCCGGCCCCAGGTCCCCGGGTCACGTGGGGTCCCCGGCCCGGGTCCCCGGGTTGCATCGGGACACCAGCGAAGGATCACCGGGTCCTGTCGGGTCCCCGGCCCGGGTCCCCTGGACAGGTCGTTAACCCGGCCCCGGGTCACCGGGTCATGTCGCGCACCCGGCCTGGTTCCCAGGTTCCGGTGACCACCCCGGCACCAGGACCCCGGGTCACGTGCGAACCCCGGCACCAGGACCCCGGGTCACGTGGGGACCCCGGACCCAGGTCAGCGGGTCACGTGGGGACACCGGCCCCAGGTCACCGCGTCAGGTCGGGACCCCGAACCCAGGTCCACGAGTCCGTCGACACCACAGCCCCGGGTCACCGGGTCGTGTCGGGTAACCGGCCTGGTTCCCAGGTTCCGATGACCACCCCGGCACCAGGACCCCGGGTCACGTGGCGACACCGGCCCCAGGTGACCGGGTCACGTGGGGACCCCGGACCCAGGGCAGCGGGTCACGTGGGGACACCGGCTCCAGGTCACCGGGTCAGGTCGGGACCCCGGACCCAGGTCGGGTCATGTCACGTCCCATGCCCGGGTCCCCGGGTTGGATTTTTACCCAGGCCCCGGGTCACAGGGTCATGTCGGCTCAACGGCCTGGGTACAAGGGTCTGGTGACCACCCCGACCCCAGGTCCCCGGGTCATGACGGGACACCGGACCAGGTCCCCGAGTCCGGTCGACACCACAGCCCCAGGTCACCGGGTCAGGTCGGCACCCCGGAACCAGGTCACCGGGTCCTGTCGGGTCCCCGGCCCAGGTCCCCTGGACAGGTCGTTACCCCGGCCCCGGGTCACCGGGTCATGTCGGGTCGCTGTCCCGGGTAGCAGTGTCAGGTGACCACCCCGACCCCGGGAGACGGAGTCATACCGGGTCCCCGGCCCGGGTCCCCGGGTCTGGTGGTTACCCTGGCCCCAGGTCACCGGGTCAGGTCGGGACCCCGGACCCAGGTCCCCGGGTCGTATCGGGTCGCTGCCCCGGGTACCAGTGTCGGGTGACATCCCCGGCCCCAGGTCCCCGGGTCACGTGGGGTACCCGGCCCGGGTCCCCGGGTTGCATCGGGACACCAGCGAAGGATCACCGGGTCCTGTCGGGTCCCCGGCCCGGGTCCCCTGGACAGGTCGTTAACCCGGCCCCGGGTCACCGGGTCATGTCGCGCACCCGGCCTGGTTCCCAGGTTCCGGTGACCACCCCGGCACCAGGACCCCGGGTCACGTGGGGACCCCGGCCCCAGGTCAGCGGGTCACGTGGGGACCCCGGCACCAGGACCCCGGGTCACGTGGGGACCCCGGCCCCAGGTCAGCGGGTCACGTGGTGACCCCGGACCCAGGTCACCTGGTCATGTCTGGTACCCAGCCTGGTTCCCAGGTTCCGATGACCACCCCGGCACCAGGACCCCGGGTCACGTGGGGACACCGGCCCCAGGTGACAGGGTCACGTGGGATCACCGGCCCCAGGTCACCGGGTCACGTGGGGACCCCGGACCCAGGTCAGCGGGTCACGTGGGGACACCGGCTCCAGGTCACCGGGTCAGGTCGGGACCCCGGACCCAGGTCCCCGGGTCGTATCGGTTCGCTGCCCCGGGTACCAGTGTCGGGTGACATCCTTGGCCCCAGGTCCCCGGGTCACGTGGGGTCCCCGGCCCGGGTCTCCGGGTTGCATCGGGACACCAGCGAAGGATCACCGGGTCCTGTCGGGTCCCCGGCCCTGGTCCCCTGGACAGGTCGTTAACCAGGCCCCGGGTCACCGGGTCATGTCGCGCACCCGGCCTGGTTCCCAGGTTCCGATGACCACCCCGGCACCAGGACCCCGGGTCACGTGGGGACACCGGCCCCAGGTCAGCGGGTCACGTGGGGACCCCGGACCCAGGTCACCTGGTCATGTCTGGTACCCAGCCTGGTTCCCAGGTTCCGATGACCACCCCGGCACCAGGACCCCGGGTCACGTGGGGACACCGGCCCCAGGTGACCGGGTCACGTGGGGACACCGGCCCCAGGTCACCGGGTCACGTGGGGACCCCGGACCCAGGTCACCTGGTCATGTCTGGTACCCAGCCTGGTTCCCAGGTTCCGATGACCACCCCGGCACCAGGACCCCGGGTTACGTGGGGACACCGGCCCCAGGTGACCGGGTCACGTGGGGACACCGGCCCCAGGTGACCGGGTCACGTGGGGACCCCGGACCCAGGTCAGCGGGTCACGTGGGGACACCGGCCCCAGGTCACCGGGTCAGGTCGGGACCCCGGACCCAGGTCGGGTCATGTCACGTCCCATGCCCGGGTCCCCGGGTTGGATTTTTACCCAGGCCCCGGGTCACAGGGTCATGTCGGCTCAACGGCCTGGGTACAACGGTCTGGTGACCATCCCGACCCCAGGTCCCCGGGTCATGACGGGACACCGGACCAGGTCCCCGAGTCCGGTCGACACCACAGCCCCAGGTCACCGGGTCAGGTCGGCACCCCGGAACCAGGTCACCGGGTCCTGTCGGGTCCCCGGCCCAGGTCCCCTGGACAGGTCGTTACCCCGGCCCCGGGTCACCGGGTCATGTCGGGTCGCTGTCCCTGGTACCAGTGTCAGGTGACCACCCCGGCCCCGGGAGACGGAGTCATACCGGGTCCCCGGCCCGGGTCCCCGGGTCAGGTGGTTAGCCTGGCCCCAGGTCACCGGGTCAGGTCGGGACCCCGGACCCAGGTCCCCGGGTCGTATCGGGTCGCTGCCCCGGGTACCAGTGTCGGGTGACATCCCCAGCCCCAGGTCCCCGGGTCACGTGGGGTCCCGGGCCCGGGTCCCCGGTTTGCATCGGGACACCAGCGAAGGATCACCGGGTCCTGTCGGGTCCCCGGCCCGGGTCCCCTGGACAGGTCGTTAACCCGGCCCCGGGTCACCGGGTCATGTCGCGCACCCGGCCTGGTTCCCAGGTTCCGGTGACCACCCCGGCCCCAGGTCAGCGGGTCACGTGGGGACCCCGGCCCCAGGTCAGCGGGTCACGTGGGGACACCGGCCCCAGGTCACCGGGTCACGTGGGGACACCGGCCCCAGGTCACTGCGTCAGGTCAGGACCCCGAACCCAGGTCCACGAGTCCGTCGACACCACAGCCCCGGGTCACCGGGTCGTATCGGGTACCTGGCCTGGTTCCCAGGTTCCGATGACCACCCCGGCCCCAGGACCCCGGGTCACGTGGGGACACCGGCCCCAGGTCAGCGGGTCACGTGGGGACACCAGCCCCAGGTCACCGGGTCATGTCTGGTACCCAGCCTGGTTCCCAGGTTCCGATGACCACCCCGGCACCAGGACCCCGGGTCACGTGGGGACACCGGCCCCAGGTGACTGGGTCACGTGGGGTCACCGGCCCCAGGTCACCGGGTCACGTGGGGACCCCGGCCCCAGGTGACCGGGTCACGTGGGGACACCGGCTCCAGGTCACCGGGTCAGGTCGGGACCCCGGAACCAGGTCCCCGGGTCGTATCGGGTCGCTGCCCCGGGTACCAGTGTCGGGTGACATCCCCGGCCCCAGGTCCCCGGGTCACGTGGGGTCCCCGGCCCGGGTCCCCAGGTTGCATCGGGACACCAGCGAAGGATCACCGGGTCCTGTCGGGTCCCCGGCCCGGGTCCCCTGGACAGGTCGTTAACCCGGCCCCGGGTCACCGGGTCATGTCGCGCACCCGGCCTGGTTCCCAGGTTCCGGTGACCACCCCGGCACCAGGACCCCGGGTCACGTGGGGACACCGGCCCCAGGTCAGCGGGTCACGTGGGGACCCTGGCACCAGGACCCCGGGTCACGTGGGGACACCGGCCCCAGGTCAGAGGGTCACGTGGGGACCCCGGACCCAGGTCACCTGGTCATGTCTGGTACCCAGCCTGGTTCCCAGGTTCCGATGACCACCCCGGCACCAGGACCCCGGGTCACGTGGGGACACCGGGCCCAGGTCAGCGGGTCACGTGGGGACACCGGCCCCAGGTCACCGGGTCAGGTCGGCACCCCGGACCCAGGTCGGGTCATGTCACGTCCCATGCCCGGGTCCCCGGGTTGGATTTTTACCCAGGCCCCGGGTCACAGGGTCATGTCGGGTCAACGGCCTGGGTACAACGGTCTGGTGACCACCACGACCCCAGGTCCCCGGGTCATGACGGGACACCGGACCAGGTCCCCGAGTCCGGTCGACACCACAGCCCCAGGTCACCGGGTCAGGTCGGCACCCCGGAACCAGGTCACCGGGTCCTGTCGGGTCCCCGGCCCAGGTCCCCTGGACAGGTCGTTACCCCGGCCCCGGGTCACCGGGTCATGTCGGGTCGCTGTCCCGGGTAGCAGTGTCAGGTGACCATCCCGGCCCCGGGAGACGGAGTCATACCGGGTCCCCGGCCCGGGTCCCCGGGTCAGGTGGTTACCCTGGCCCCAGGTCACCGGGTCAGGTCGGGACCCCGGACCCAGGTCCCCGGGTCGTATCGGGTCGCTGCCCCGGGTACCAGTGTCGGGTGACATCCCCGGCCCCAGGTCCCCGGGTCACGTGGGGTCCCCGGCCCGGGTCCCCGGGTTGCATCGGGACACCAGCGAAGGATCACCGGGTCCTGTCGGGTCCCCGGCCCGGGTCCCCTGGACAGGTCGTTAACCCGGCCCCGGGTCACCGGGTCATGTCGCGCACCCGGCCTGGTTCCCAGGTTCCAGTGACCACCCCGGCACCAGGACCCAGGGTCACGTGGGGACACCGGCCCCAGGTCAGCGGGTCACGTGGGGACCCCGGCACCAGGACCCCGGGTCACGTGGGGACCCCGGCAACAGGACCCCAGGTCACGTGGGGACCCCGAACCCAGGTCACCGGGTCATGTCTGGTACCCAGCCTGGTTCCCAGGTTCCGATGACCACCCCGGCACCAGGACCCCGGGTCACGTGGGGACACCGGCACCAGGACCCCGGGTCACGTGGGGACACCGGCCACAGGTCACCGGGTCAGGTCGGGACCCCGGACCCAGGTCGGGTCATGTCACGTCCCATGCCCGGGTCCCCGGGTTGGATTTTTACTCAGGCCCCGGGTCACAGGGTCATGTCGGGTCAACGGCCTGGGTACAACGGTCTGGTGACCACCCCGACCCCGGGTCCCCGGGTCATGCGGGACACCGGACCAGGTCCCCGAGTCCGGTCGACACCAGAGCCCCAGGTCACCGGGTCAGGTCGGCACCCCGGAACCAGGTCACCGGGTCATGTCGGGACCCAGCCCGGGTCCCCGGGACGGGTTTTGACCCAAGCCCCAGATCACCGGCTCCAGTTGGGTCCCCGGCCCAGGTCCCCTGGACAGGTCGTTACCCCGGCCCCGGGTCACCGGCTCATGTCGGGTCGCTGTCCCGGGTACCAGTGTCAGGTGACCACCCCGGCCCCGGGAGACGGAGTCATACCGGGTCCCCGGCCCGGGTCCCCGGGTCAGGTGGTTACCCTGGCCCCAGGTCACCGGGTCAGGTCGGGACCCCGGACCCAGGTCCCCGGGTCGTATCGGGTCGCTGCCCCGGGTACCAGTGTCGGGTGACATCCCCGGCCCCAGGTCCCCGGGTCACGTGGGGTCCCCGGCCCGGGTCTCCGGGTTGCATCGGGACACCAGCGAAGGATCACCGGGTCCTGTCGGGTCCCCGGCCCGGGTCCCCTGGACAGGTCGTTAACCCGGCCCCGGGTCACCGGGTCATGTCGCGCACCCGGCCTGGTTCCCAGGTTCCGGTGACCACCCCGGCACCAGGACCCCGGGTCACGTGGGGACACCGGCCCCAGGTCACCGGGTCACGTGGGGACCCCGGCCCCAGGTCAGAGGGTCACGTGGGGACACCGGCCCCAGGTCACCGGGTCAGGTCGGGACCCCGAACCCAGGTCCACGAGTCCGTCGACACCACAGCCCCGGGTCACCTGGTCATGTCGGGTACCTGGCCTGGTTCCCAGGTTCCGATGACCACCCCGGCACCAGGACCCCGGGTCACGTGGGGACACCGGCCCCAGGTGACCGGGTCACGTGGGGACACCGGCCCCAGGTCACCGGGTCACGTGGGGACCCCGGCCCCAGGTCAGCGGGTCACGTGGGGACACCGGACCCAGGTCACCGGGTCAGGTCGGGACCCCGGACCCAGGTCGGGTCATGTCACGTCCCATGCCCGGGTCCCCGGGTTGGATTTTTACCCAGGCCACGGGTCACAGGGTCATGTCGGGTCAACGGCCTGGGTACAACGGTCTGGTGACCACCCCGACCCCAGGTCCCCGGGTCATGACGGGACACCGGACCAGGTCCCCGAGTCCGGTCGACACCACAGCCCCAGGTCACCGGGTCAGGTCGGCACCCCGGAACCAGGTCACCGGGTCATGTCGGGACCCAGCCCGGGTCCCCGGGACGGGTTTTTACCCAAGCCCCAGATCACCAGGTCCTGTCGGGTCCCCGGCCCAGGTCCCCTGGACAGGTCGTTACCCCGGCCCCGGGTCACCGGGTCATGTCGGGTCGCTGTCCCGGGTAGCAGTGTCAGGTGACCACCCCGGCCCCGGGAGACGGAGTCATACCGGGTCCCCGGCCCGGGTCCCCGGGTCAGGTGGTTACCCTGGCCCCAGGTCACTGGGTCAGGTCGGGACCCCGGACCCAGGTCCCCGGGTCGTATCGGGTCGCTGCCCCGGGTACCAGTGTTGGGTGACATCCCCGGCCCCAGGTCCCCGGGTCACGTGGGGTCTCCGGCCCGGGTCACCGGGTTGCATCAGGACACCAGCGAAGGATCACCGGGTCCTGTCGGGTCCCCGGCCCGGGTCCCCTGGACAGGTCGTTAACCCGGCCCCGGGTCACCGGGTCATGTCGCGCACCCGGCCTGGTTCCCAGGTTCCGGTGACCACCCCGGCACCAGGACCCCGGGTCACGTGGGGACACCGGCCCCAGGTCAGCGGGTCACGTGGGGACCCCGGACCCAGGTCAGAGGGTCACGTGGGGACACCGGCCCCAGGTCACCGCGTCAGGTCGGGACCCCGAACCCAGGTCCACGAGTCCGTCGACACCACAGCCCCGGGTCACCGGGTCGTGTCGGGTACCCGGCCTGGTTCCCAGGTTCCGATGACCACCCCGGCACCAGGACCCCGGGTCACGTGGGGACCCCGGTAACAGGACCCCGGGTCACGTGGGGACCCCGCACCCAGGTCACCTGGTCATGTCTGGTACCCAGCCTGGTTCCCAGGTTCCGATGACCACCCCGGCACCAGGACCCCTGGTCACGTGGGGACACCGGCCCCAGGTCAGCGGGTCACGTGGGGACACCGGCTCCAGGTCACCGGGTCAGGTCGGGACCCCGGACCCAGGTCGGGTCATGTCACATCCCATGCCCGGGTCCCCGGGTTGGATTTTTACCCAGGCCCCGGGTCACAGGGTCATGTCGGCTCAACGGCCTGGGTACAACGGTCTGGTGACCACCCCGACCCCAGGTCCCCGGGTCATGACGGGACACCGGACCAGGTCCCCGAGTCCGGTCGACACCACAGCCCCAGGTCACCGGGTCAGGTCGGCACCCCGGAACCAGGTCACCGGGTCCTGTCGGGTCCCCGGCCCAGGTCCCCTGGACAGGTCGTTACCCCGGCCCCGGGTCACCGGGTCATGTCGGGTCGCTGTCCCGGATAGCAGTGTCAGGTGACCACCCCGGCCCCGGGAGACGGAGTCATACCGGGTCCCCGGCCCGGGTCCCCGGGTCAGGTGGTTACCCTGGCCCCAGGTCACCGGGTCAGGTTGGGACCCCGGACCCAGGTCCCCGGGTCGTATCGGGTCGCTGCCCCGGGTACCAGTGTCGGGTGACATCCCCGGCCCCAGGTCCCCGGGTCACGTGGGGTCACCAGCCCGGGTCCCCGGGTTGCATCGGGACACCAGCGAAGGATCACCGGGTCCTGTCGGGTCCCCGGCCCGGGTCCCCTGGACAGGTCGTTAACCCGGCCCCGGGTCACCGGGTCATGTCGCGCACCCGGACTGGTTCCCAGGTTCCGGTGACCACCCCGGCACCAGGACCCTGGGTCACGTGGGGACCCCGGCCCCAGGTCAGCGGGTCACGTGGGGACCCCGGCACCAGGACCCCGGGTCACGTGGGGACCCCGGCCCCAGGTCAGCGGGTCACGTGGGGACACCGGCCCCAGGTCACCGCGTCAGGTCGGGACCCCGAACCCAGGTCCACGAGTCCGTCGACACCACAGCCCCGGGTCACCGGGTCGTGTCGGGTACCTGGCCTGGTTCCCAGGTTCCGATGACCACCCCGGCACCAGGACCCCGGGTCACGTGGGGACACCGGCCCCAGGTCAGCGGGTCACGTGGGGACACCGGCCCCAGGTCACAGGGTCACGTGGGGACCCCGGATCCAGGTCACCTGGTCATGTCTGGTACCCAGCCTGGTTCCCAGGTTCCGATGACCACCCCGGCACCAGGACCCCGGGTCACGTGGGGACACCGGCAACAGGTCACCGGGTCAGGTCGGGACCCCGGACCCAGGTCGGGTCATGTCACGTCCCATGCCCGGGTCCCCGGGTTGGATTTTTACTCAGGCCCCGGGTCACAGGGTCATGTCGGCTCAACGGTCTGGGTACAACGGTCTGGTGACCACCCCGACCCCGGGTCCCCGGGTCATGCGGGACACCGGACCAGGTCCCCGAGTCCGGTCGACACCAGAGCCCCAGGTCACCGGGTCAGGTCGGCACCCCGGAACCAGGTCACCGGGTCATGTCGGGACCCAGCCCGGGTCCCCGGGACGGGTTTTGACCCAAGCCCCAGATCACCGGCTCCAGTTGGGTCCCCGGCCCAGGTCCCCTGGACAGGTCGTTACCCCGGCCCCGGGTCACCGGCTCATGTCGGGTCGCTGTCCCGGGTACCAGTGTCAGGTGACTACCCCGGCCCCGGGAGACGGAGTCATACCGGGTCCCCGGCCCGGGTCCCCGGGTCAGGTGGTTACCCTGGCCCCAGGTCACCGGGTCAGGTCGGGACCCCGGACCCAGGTCCCCGGGTCGTATCGGGTCGCTGCCCCGGGTACCAGTGTCGGGTGACATCCCCGGCCCCAGGTCCCCGGGTCACGTGGGGTCCCCGGCCCGGGTCTCCGGGTTGCATCGGGACACCAGCGAAGGATCACCGGGTCCTGTCGGGTCCCCGGCCCGGGTCCCCTGGACAGGTCGTTAACCCGGCCCCGGGTCACCGGGTCATGTCGCGCACCCGGCCTGGTTCCCAGGTTCCGGTGACCACCCCGGCACCAGGACCCCGGGTCACGTGGGGACACCGGCCCCAGGTCAGCGGGTCACGTGGGGACCCCGGCCCCAGGTCAGAGGGTCACGTGGGGACACCGGCCCCAGGTCACCGCGTCAGGTCGGGACCCCGAACCCAGGTCCACGAGTCCGTCGACACCACAGCCCCGGGTCACCTGGTCATGTCGGGTACCTGGCCTGGTTCCCAGGTTCCGATGACCACCCCGGCACCAGGACCCCGGGTCACGTGGGGACACCGGCCCCAGGTCACCGGGTCACGTGGGGACACCGGCCCCAGGTCACCGGGTCACGTGGGGACCCCGGCCCCAGGTCAGCGGGTCACGTGGGGACACCGGACCCAGGTCACCGGGTCAGGTCGGGACCCCGGACCCAGGTCGGGTCATGTCACGTCCCATGCCCGGGTCCCCGGGTTGGATTTTTACCCAGGCCACGGGTCACAGGGTCATGTCGGGTCAACGGCCTGGGTACAACGGTCTGGTGACCACCCCGACCCCAGGTCCCCGGGTCATGACGGGACACCGGACCAGGTCCCCGAGTCCGGTCGACACCACAGCCCCAGGTCACCGGGTCAGGTCGGCACCCCGGAACCAGGTCACCGGGTCATGTCGGGACCCAGCCCGGGTCCCCGGGACGGGTTTTTACCCAAGCCCCAGATCACCAGGTCCTGTCGGGTCCCCGGCCCAGGTCCCCTGGACAGGTCGTTACCCCGGCCCCGGGTCACCGCGTCATGTCGGGTCGCTGTCCCGGGTAGCAGTGTCAGGTGACCACCCCGGCCCCGGGAGACGGAGTCATACCGGGTCCCCGGCCCGGGTCCCCGGGTCAGGTGGTTACCCTGGCCCCAGGTCACTGGGTCAGGTCGGGACCCCGGACCCAGGTCCCCGGGTCGTATCGGGTCGCTGCCCCGGGTACCAGTGTTGGGTGACATCCCCGGCCCCAGGTCCCCGGATCACGTGGGGTCTCCGGCCCGGGTCACCGGGTTGCATCAGGACACCAGCGAAGGATCACCGGGTCCTGTCGGGTCCCCGGCCCGGGTCCCCTGGACAGGTCGTTAACCCGGCCCCGGGTCACCGGGTCATGTCGCGCACCCGGCCTGGTTCCCAGGTTCCGGTGACCACCCCGGCACCAGGACCCCGGGTCACGTGGGGACACCGGCCCCAGGTCAGCGGGTCACGTGGGGACCCCGGACCCAGGTCAGAGGGTCACGTGGGGACACCGGCCCCAGGTCACCGCGTCAGGTCGGGACCCCCGAACCCAGGTCCACGAGTCCGTCGACACCACAGCCCCGGGTCACCGGGTCGTGTCGGGTACCCGGCCTGGTTCCCAGGTTCCGATGACCACCCCGGCACCAGGACCCCGGGTCACGTGGGGACCCCGGTAACAGGACCCCGGGTCACGTGGGGACCCCGCACCCAGGTCACCTGGTCATGTCTGGTACCCAGCCTGGTTCCCAGGTTCCGATGACCACCCCGGCACCAGGACCCCGGGTCACGTGGGGACACCGGCCCCAGGTCAGCGGGTCACGTGGGGACACCGGCTCCAGGTCACCGGGTCAGGTCGGGACCCCGGACCCAGGTCGGGTCATGTCACGTCCCATGCCCGGGTCCCCGGGTTGGATTTTTACCCAGGCCCCGGGTCACAGGGTCATGTCGGCTCAACGGCCTGGGTACAACGGTCTGGTGACCACCCCGACCCCAGGTCCCCGGGTCATGACGGGACACCGGACCAGGTCCCCGAGTCCGGTCGACACCACAGCCCCAGGTCACCGGGTCAGGTCGGCACCCCGGAACCAGGTCACCGGGTCCTGTCGGGTCCCCGGCCCAGGTCCCCTGGACAGGTCGTTACCCCGGCCCCGGGTCACCGGGTCATGTCGGGTCGCTGTCCCGGATAGCAGTGTCAGGTGACCACCCCGGCCCCGGGAGACGGAGTCATACCGGGTCCCCGGCCCGGGTCCCCGGGTCAGGTGGTTACCCTGGCCCCAGGTCACCGGGTCAGGTTGGGACCCCGGACCCAGGTCCCCGGGTCGTATCGGGTCGCTGCCCCGGGTACCAGTGTCGGGTGACATCCCCGGCCCCAGGTCCCCGGGTCACGTGGGGTCACCAGCCCGGGTCCCCGGGTTGCATCGGGACACCAGCGAAGGATCACCGGGTCCTGTCGGGTCCCCGGCCCGGGTCCCCTGGACAGGTCGTTAACCCGGCCCCGGGTCACCGGGTCATGTCGCGCACCCGGACTGGTTCCCAGGTTCCGGTGACCACCCCGGCACCAGGACCCTGGGTCACGTGGGGACCCCGGCCCCAGGTCAGCGGGTCACGTGGGGACCCCGGCACCAGGACCCCGGGTCACGTGGGGACCCAGGCCCCAGGTCAGCGGGTCACGTGGGGACACCGGCCCCAGGTCACCGCGTCAGGTTGGGACCCCGAACCCAGGTCCACGAGTCCGTCGACACCACAGCCCCGGGTCACCGGGTCGTGTCGGGTACCTGGCCTGGTTCCCAGGTTCCGATGACCACCCCGGCACCAGGACCCCGGGTCATGTGGGGACCCCGGCAACAGGACCCCAGGTCACGTGGGGACCCCGAACCCAGGTCACCTGGTCATGTCTGGTATCCAGCCTGGTTCCCAGGTTCCGATGACCACCCCGGCACCAGGACCCCGGGTCACGTGGGGACACCGGCACCAGGACCCCGGGTCACGTGGGGACACCGGCAACAGGTCACCGGGTCAGGTCGGGACCCCGGACCCAGGTCGGGTCATGTCACGTCCCATGCCCGGGTCCCCGGGTTGGATTTTTACCCAGGCCCCGGGTCACAGGGTCATGTCGGCTCAACGGTCTGGGTACAACGGTCTGGTGACCACCCCGACCCCGGGTCCCCGGGTCATGCGGGACACCGGACCAGGTCCCCGAGTCCGGTCGACACCACAGCCCCAGGTCACCGGGTCAGGTCGGCACCCCGGAACCAGGTCACCGGGTCATGTCGGGACCCAGCCCGGGTCCCCGGGACGGGTTTTGACCCAAGCCCCAGATCACCGGCTCCTGTTGGGTCCCCGGCCCAGGTCCCCTTGACAGGTCGTTACCCTGGCCCCGGGTCACCGGGTCATGTCGGGTCGCTGTCCCGGGTAGCAGTGTCAGGTGACTACCCCGGCCCCGGGAGACGGAGTCATACCGGGTCCCCGGCCCGGGTCCCCGGGTCAGGTGGTTACCCTGGCCCCAGGTCACCGGGTCGTATCGGGTCGCTGCCCCGGGTTCCAGTGTCGGGTGACATCCCCGGCCCCAGGTCCCCGGGTCACGTGGGGTCCCCAGCCCTGGTCTCCGGGTTGCATCGGGACACCAGCGAAGGATCACCGGGTCCTGTCGGGTCCCCGGCCCGGATCCCCTGGACAGGTCGTTAACCCGGCCCCGGGTCACCGGGTCATGTCGCGCACCCGGCCTGGTTCCCAGGTTCCGGTGACCACCCCGGCACCAGGACCCCGGGTCACGTGGGGACACCGGCCCCAGGTCACCGGGTCACGTGGGGACCCCGGCCCCAGGTCAGAGGGTCACGTGGGGACCCCGGCCCCAGGTCACCGCGTCAGGTCGGGACCCCGAACCCAGGTCCACGAGTCCGTCGACACCACAGCCCCAGGTCACCTGGTCGTGTCGGGTACCTGGCCTGGTTCCCAGGTTCCGATGACCACCCCGGCACCAGGACCCCGGGTCACGTGGGGACACCGGCAACAGGTCACCGGGTCACGTGGGGACACCGGCCCCAGGTCACCGGGTCACGTGGGGACCCCGGACCCAGGTCAGCGGGTCACGTGGGGACACCGGCTCCAGGTCACCGGGTCAGGTCGGGACCCCGGACCCAGGTCGGGTCATGTCACGTCCCATGCCCGGGTCCCCGGGTTGGATTTTTACCCAGGCCCCGGGTCACAGGGTCATGTCGGCTCAACGGCCTGGGTACAACGGTCTGGTGACCACCCCGACCCCAGGTCCCCGGGTCATGACGGGACACCGGACCAGGTCCCCGAGTCCGGTCGACACCACAGCCCCAGGTCACCGGGTCAGGTCGGCACCCCGGAACCAGGTCACCGGGTCCTGTCGGGTCCCCGGCCCAGGTCCCCTGGACAGCTCGTTACCCCGGCCCGGGTCCCCGGGTCAGGTGGTTACCCTGGCCCCAGGTCACCGGGTCAGGTCGGGTCGCTGCCCCGGGTACCAGTGTCGGGTGACATCCCCGGCCCCAGGTCCCCGGGTCACGTGGGGTCCCCGGCCCGGGTCCCCGGGTTGCATCGGGACACCAGCGAAGGATCACCGGGTCCTGTCGGGACCCCGGCCCGGGTCCCCTGGACAGGTCGTTAACCCGGCCCCGGGTCACCGGCTCATGTCGCGCACCCGGCCTGGTTCCCAGGTTCCGGTGACCACCCCGGCACCAGGACCCCGGGTCACGTGGGGACACCGGCCCCAGGTCAGCGGGTCACGTGGGGACCCCAGGTCACCTGGTCATGTCTGGTACCCGGCCTGGTTCCCAGGTTCCGATGACCACCCCGGCACCAGGACCCCGGGTCACGTGGGGACACCGGACCCAGGTCAGCGCGTCACGTGGGGACACCGGCCCCAGGTCACCGGGTCAGGTCGGGACCCCGAACCCAGGTCCACGAGTCCGTCGACACCACAGCCCCGGGTCACCGGGTCGTGTCGGGTACCCGGCCTGGTTCCCAGGTTCCGATGACCACCCCGGCACCAGGACCCCGGGTCACGTGGGGACCCCGGTAACAGGACCCCGGGTCACGTGGGGACCCTGGACCCAGGTCACCTGGTCATGTCTGGTACCCAGCCTGGTTCCCAGGTTCCGATGACCACCCCGACACCAGGACCCCGGGTCACGTGGGGACCCCGGTAACAGGACCCCGGGTCACGTGGGGACCCCGGCCCCAGGTCACCGGGTCACGTGGGGACCCCGGATCCAAGTCACCTGGTAATGTCTGGTACCCAGCCTGGTTCCCAGGTTCCGATGACCACCCCGGCACCAGGACCCCGGGTCACGTGGGGACACCAGCCCCAGGTCACCGGGTCACGTGGGGACACCGGCCCCAGGTCACCGGGTCACGTGGGGACCCCGGACCCAGGTCAGCGGGTCACGTGGGGACACCGGCCCCAGGTCACCGGGTCAGGTCGGCACCCCGGACCCAGGTCGGGTCATGTCACGTACCATGCCCGGGTCCCCGGGTTGGATTTTTACCCAGGCCCCGGGTCACAGGGTCATGTCGGCTCAACGGCCTGGGTACAACGGTCTGGTGACCACCCCGACCCCAGGTCCCCGGGTCATGACGGGACACCGGACCAGGTCCCCGAGTCCGGTCGACACCACAGCCCCAGGTCACCGGGTCAGGTCGGCACCCCGGAACCAGGTCCCCGGGTCACGTGGGGTACCCGGCCCAGGTCCCCTGGACAGGTCGTTACCCCGGCCCCGGGTCACCGGGTCATGTCGGGTCGCTTTCCCGGGTAGCAGTGTCAGGTGACCACCCCGGCCCCGGGAGACGGAGTCATACCGGGTCCCCGGCCCGGGTCCCCGGGTCAGGTGGTTACCCTGGCCCCAGGTCACCGGGTCAGGTCGGGACCCCGGACCCAGGTCTCCGGGTCGTATCGGGTCGCTGCCCCGGGTACCAGTGTCGGGTGACATCCCTGGCCCCAGGTCCCCGGGTCACGTGGGGTCCCCAGCACGGGTCCCCGGGTTGCATCGGGGCACCAGCGAAGGATCACCAGGTCCTGTCGGGTCCCCGGCCCGGGTCCCCTGGACAGGTCGTTAACCCGGCCCCGGGTCACCGGGTCATGTCGCGCACCCGGCCTGGTTCCCAGGTTCCGGTGACCACCCCGGCACCAGGACCCCGGGTCACGTGGGGACCCCGGCAACAGGACCCCGGGTCACGTGGGGACCCCGGCCGCAGGTCACCTGGTCATGTCTGGTACCCTGCCTGGTTCCCAGGTTCCGATGACCACCCCGGCACCAGGACCCCGGGTCACGTGGGGACACCGGCCCCAGGTCACCGGGTCACGTGGGGACACCGGCCCCAGGTCACCGGGTCACGTGGGGACCCCGGGCCCAGGTCAGCGGGTCACGTGGGGACACCGGCTCCAGGTCACCGGGTCAGGTCGGGACCCCGGACCCAGGTCGGGTCATGTCACGTCCCATGCCCGGGTCCACGGGTTGGATTTTTACCCAGGCCCCGGGTCACAGGGTCATGTCGGCTCAACGGCCTGGGTACAACGGTCTGGTGACCACCCCGACCCCAGGTCCCCGGGTCATGCGGGACACCGGACCAGGTCCCCGAGTCCGGTCGACACCACAGCCCCAGGTCACCGGGTCAGGTCGGCACCCCGGAACCAGGTCACCGGGTCATGTCGGGACCCAGCCCGGGTCCCCGGGACGGGTTTTTACCCAAGCCCCAGATCACCAGGTCCTGTCGGGTCCCCGGCCCAGGTCCCCTGGACAGGTCGTTACCCCGGTCCCGGGTCACCGGGTCATGTCGGGTCGCTGTCCCGGGTAGCAGTGTCAGGTGACTACCCCGGCCCCGGGAGACGGAGTCATACCGGGTCCCCGGCCCGGGTCCCCGGGTCAGGTGGTTACCCTGGCCCCAGGTCACAGGGTCAGGTCGGGACCCCGGACCCAGGTCCCCGGGTCGTATCGGGTCGCTGCCCCGGGTACAAGTGTTGGGTGACATCCCCGGCCCCAGGTCCCCGGGTCACGTGGGGTCTCCGGCCCGGGTCTCCGCGTTGCATCGGGACACCAGCGAAGGATCACCGGGTCCTGTCGGGTCCCCGGCCCGGGTCCCCTGGACAGGTCGTTAACCCGGCCCCTGGTCACCGGGTCATGTCGCGCACCCGGCCTGGTTCCCACGTTCCGGTGACCACCCCGGCACCAGGACCCCGGGTCACGTGGGGACCCCGGCCCCAGGTCAGCGGGTCACGTGGGGACCCCGGCCCCAGGACCCCGGGTCACGTGGGGACCCCGGCCCCAGGTCACCGCGTCAGGTCGGGACCCCGAACCCAGGTCCACGAGTCCGTCGACACCACAGCCCCGGGTCACCGGGTCGTGTCGGGTACCTGGCCTGCTTCCCAGGTTCCGATGACCACCCCGGCACCAGGACCCCGGGTCACGTGGGGACCCCGGCCCCAGGTCAGCGGGCCACGTGGGGACCCCGGACCCAGGTCACCTGGTCATGTCTGGTACCCAGCCTGGTTCCCAGGTTCCGATGACCACCCCGGCACCAGGACCCCGGGTCAAGTGGGGACACCGGCCCCAGGTGACCGGGTCACGTGGGGACCCTGGTCCCAGGTCACCGGGTCACGTGGGGACCTAGGACCCAGGTCAGCGGGTCACGTGGGGACACCGGCCCCAGGTCACCGGGTCAGGTCGGCACCCCGGAACCAGATCACCGGGTCCTGTCGGGTCCCCGGCCCAGGTCCCCTGGACAGGTCGTTACCCCGGCCCCGGGTCACCGCGTCATGTCGGGTCGCTGTCCCGGGTACCAGTGTCAGGTGACCACCCCGGCCCCGGGAGACGGAGTCATACCGGGTCCCCGGCCCGGGACCCCGGGTCAGGTGGTTACCCTGGCCCCAGGTCACCGGGTCAGGTCGGGACCCCGGACCCAGGTCCCCGGGTCGTATCGGGTCGCTGCCCCGGGTACCAGTGTCGGGTGACATCCCCAGCCCCAGGTCCCCGGGTCACGTGGGGTCCCCGGCCCGGGTCCCCGGGTTGCATCGGGACACCAGCGAAGGATCACCGGGTCCTGTCGGGTCCCCGGCCCGGGTCCCCTGGACAGGTCGTTAAGCCGGCCCCGGGTCACCGGGTCATGTCGCGCACCCGGCCTGGTTCCCAGGTTCCGGTGACCACCCCGGCCCCAGGTCAGCGGGTCACGTGGGGACCCCGGCCCCAGGTCAGCGGGTCACGTGGGGACCGCGGCCCCAGGTCACCGGGTCACGTGGGGACACCGGCTCCAGGTCACCGCATCAGGTCGGGACCCCGAACCCAGGTCCACGAGTCCGTCGACACCACAGCCCCGGGTCACCGGGTCGTATCGGGTACCTGGCCTGGTGGCCAGGTTCCGATGACCACCCCGTCACCAGGACCCCGGGTCACGTGGGGACACCGGCCCCAGGTCAGCGGGTCACGTGGGGACCCCGGCACCAGGTCACCGGGTCACGTGGGGACACCGGCCCCAGGTCACCGCGTCAGGTCGGGACACCGAACCCAGGTCCACGAGTCGGTCGACACCACAGCCCCGGGTCACCGGGTCGTGTCGGGTACCTGGCCTGGTTCCCAGGTTCCGATGACCACCCCGGCACCAGGACCCCCGGTCACGTGGGGACCCCGGCCCCAGGTCAGCGGGTCACGTGGGGACACCGGCCCCAGGTCACCGGGTCAGGTCGGCACCCCGGACCCAGGTCGGCTCATGTCACGTCCCATGCCCGGGTCCCCGGGTTGGATTTTTACCCAGGCCCCGGGTCACAGGGTCATGTCGGCTCAACGGCCTGGGTACAACGGTCTGGTGACCACCCCGACCCCAGGTCCCCGGGTCATGACGGGACACCGGACCAGGTCCCCGAGTCCGGTCGACACCACAGCCCCAGGTCACCGGGTCAGGTCGGCACCCCGGAACCAGGTCACCGGGTCCTGTCGGGTCCCCGGCCCAGGTCCCCTGGACAGGTCGTTACCCCGGCCCCGGGTCACCGGGTCATGTCGGGTCGCTGTCCCGGGTACCAGTGTCAGGTGACCACCCCGGCCCCGGGAGACGGAGTCATACCGGGTCCCCGGCCCGGGTCCCCTGGTCAGGTGGTTACCCTGGCCCCAGGTCACCGGGTCAGGTCGGGACCCCGGACCCAGGTCCCCGGGTCGTATCGGGTCGCTGCCCCGGGTACCAGTGTCGGGTGACATCCCCGGCCCCAGGTCCCCGGGTCACGTGGGGTCCCCGGCCCGGGTCCCCGGGTTGCATCGGGACACCAGCGAAGGATCACCGGGTCCTGTCGGGTCCCCGGCCCGGGTCCCCTGGACAGGTCGTTAACCCGGCCCCGGGTCACCGGGTCATGTCGCGCACCCGGCCTGGTTCCCAGGTTCCGGTGACCACCCCGGCCCCAGGTCAGCGGGTCACGTGGGGACCCCGTCCCCAGGTCAGCAGGTCACGTGGGGACCCCGGCCCCAGGTCAGAGGGTCACGTGGGGACACCGGCCCCAGGTCACCGCGTCAGGTCGGGACCCCGAACCTAGGTCCACGAGTCCGTCGACACCACAGCCCAGGGTCACCGGGTCGTATCGGGTACCTGGCCTGGTTCCCAGGTTCCGATGACCACCCCGGCACCAGGACCCCGGGTCACGTGGGGACACCGGACCCAGGTCAGCAGGTCACGTGGGGACCCCGGCCCCAGGTCAGCGGGTCACGTGGGGACCCCGGACCCAGGTCACCTGGTCATGTCTGGTACCCAGCCTGGTTCCCATGTTCCGATGACCACCCCGGCACCAGGACCCCGGGTCACGTGGGGACCCTGGCCCCAGGTGACCGGGTCACGTGGGGACACCGGCCCCAGGTCACCGGGTCACGTGGGGACCCCGGACCCAGGTCAGCGGGTCACGTGGGGACACCGGCTCCAGGTCACCGGGTCAGGTCGGGACCCCGGACCCAGGTCGGGTCATGTCACGTCCCATGCCCGGGTCCCCGGGTTGGATTTTTACCCAGGCCCCGGGTCACAGGGTCATGTCGGCTCAACGGCCTGGGTACAACGGTCTGGTGACCACCCCGACCCCAGGTCCCCGGGTCATGACGGGACACCGGACCAGGTCCCCGAATCCGGTCGACACCACAGCCCCAGGTCCCCGGGTCATGTCGGGACCCAGCCCGGATCCCCGGGACGGGTTTTTACCCAAGCCCCAGATCACCAGGTCCTGTCGGGTCCCCGGCCCAGATCCCCTGGACAGGTCGTTACCCCGGCCCCGGGTCACCGGGTCATGTCGGGTCGCTGTCCCGGGTAGCAGTGTCAGGTGACCACCCCGGCCCCGGGAGACGGAGTCATACCGGGTCCCCGGCCCGGGTCCCCGGGTCAGGTGGTTACCCTGGCCCCAGGTCACCGGGTCAGGTCGGGACCCCGGACCCAGGTCCCCGGGTCGTATCGGGTCGCTGCCCCGGGTACCAGTGTCGGGTGACATCCCCGGCCCCAGGTCCCCGGGTCACGTGGGGTCCCCAGCCCGGGTCCCCGGGTTGCATCGGGACACCAGCGAAGGATCACCGGGTCCTGTCGGATCCCCGGCCCAGGTCCCCTGGACAGGTCGTTAACCCGGCCCCTGGTCACCGGGTCATGTCGCGCACCCGGCCTGGTTCCCAGGTTCCGGTGACCACCCCGGCACCAGGACCCCGGGTCACGTGGGGACACCGGCCCCAGGTCAGCGGGTCACGTGGGGACCCCGGCACCAGGACCCCGGGTCACGTGGGGACCCCGGCCCCAGGTCAGCGGGTCACGTGGGGACCGCGGACCCAGGTTACCTGGTCATGTCTGTTACCCAGCCTGGTTCCCAGGTTCCGATGACCACCCCGGCACCAGGACCCCGGGTCACGTGGGGACACTGGCCCCAGGTGACCGGGTCACGTGGGGACACCGGCCCCAGGTCACCGGGTCACGTGGGGACCCCGGACCCAGGTCAGAGGGTCACGTGGGGACACCGGCTCCAGGTCACCGGGTCAGGTCGGGACCCCGAACCCAGGTCCACGAGTCCGTCGACACCACAGCCCCGGGTCACCGGGTCGTGTCGGGTACCTGGCCTGGTTCCCAGGTTCTAATGACCACCCCGGCACCAGGACCCCGGGTCACGTGGGGACCCCGGCCCCAGGACCCCGGGTCATGTCTGGTACGCGGCCTGGTTCCCAGGTTCCGATGACCACCCCGGCACCAGGGCCCCGGGTCACGTGGGGACACCAGCCCCAGGTCACCGGGTCACGTGGGGACCCCGGACCCAGGTCAGCGGGTCACGTGGGGACACCGGCTCCAGGTCACCGGGTCAGGTCGGAACCCCGGACCCAGGTCGGGTCATGTCACGTCCCATGCCCGGGTCCCCGGGTTGGGTTTTTACCCAGGCCCCGGGTCACAGGGTCATGTCGGCTCAACGGCCTGGGTACAACGGTCTGGTGACCACCCCGACCCCAGGTCCCCGGGTCATGACGGGACACCGGACCAGGTCCCCGAGTCCGGTCGACACCACAGCCCCAGGTCACCGGGTCAGGTCGGCACCCCGGAACCAGGTCACCGGGTCATGTCGGGACCCAGCCCGGGTCCCCGGGACGGGTTTTTACCCAAGCCCCAGATCACCAGGTCCTGTCGGGTCCCCGGCCCAGGTCCCCTGGACAGGTCGTTACCCCGGCCCCGGGTCACCGCGTCATGTCGGGTCGCTGTCCCGGGTAGCAGTGTCAGGTGACCACCCCGGCCCCGGGAGACGGAGTCATACCGGGTCCCCGGCCCGGGTCCCCGGGTCAGGTGGTTACCCTGGCCCCAGGTCGCCGGGTCAGGTCGGGACCCCGGACCCAGGTCCCCGGGTCGTATCGGGTCGCTGCCCCGGGTACCAGTTTCGGGTGACATCCCCGACCCCAGGTCCCCGGGTCACGTGGGGTCCCCGGCCCGGGTCCCCTGGACAGGTCGTTAACCCGGCCCCGGGTCACCGGGTCATGTCGCGCACCCGGCCTGGTTCCCAGGTTCCGGTGACCACACCGGCACCAGGACCCCGGGTCACGTGGGGACACCGGCCCCAGGTCAGCGGGTCACGTGGGGACACCGGCCCCAGGTCAGCGGGTCACGTGGGGACCCCGGACCCAGGTCACCTGGTCATGTCTGGTACCCGGCCTGGTTCCCAGGTTCCGATGACCACCCCGGCACCAGGACCCCGGGTCACGTGGGGACACCGGACCAGGTCCCCGAATCCGGTCGACACCACAGCCCCAGGTCACCGGGTCAGGTCGGCACCCCGGAACCAGGTCACCGGGTCCTGTCGGGTCCCCGGCCCAGGTCCCCTGGACAGGTCGTTACCCCGGCCCCGGGTCACCGGGTCATGTCGGGTCGCTGTCCCGGGTAGCAGTGTCAGGTGACCACCCCGGCCCCGGCAGACGGATTCATACCAGGTCCCCGGCCCGGGTCCCCGGGTCAGGTGGTTACCCTGGCCCCAGGTCACCGGGTCAGGTCGGGACCCCGGACCCAGGTCCCCGGGTCGTATCGGGTCGCTGCCCCGGGTACCAGTGTCGGGTGACATCCCCGGCCCCAGGTCCCCGGGTCACGTGGGGTCCCCAGCCCGGGTCCCCGGGTTGCATCGGGACACCAGCGAAGGATCACCGGGTCCTGTCTGGTCCCCGGCCCGGGTCCCCTGGACAGGTCGTTAACCCGGCCCCGGGTCACCGGGTCATGTCGCGCACCCGGCCTGGTTCCCAGGTTCCGGTGACCACCCCGGCACCAGGACCCCGGGTCACGTGGGGACACCGGCCCCAGGTCACCGCGTCAGGTCGGGACCCCGGCACCAGGACCCCGGGTCACGTGGGGACCCCGGCCCCAGGTCAGCGGGTCACGTGGGGACCCCGGACCCAGGTCACCTGGTCATGTCTGGTACCCAGCCTGGTTCCCAGGTTCCGATGACCACCCCGGCACCAGGACCCCGGGTCACGTGGGGACACCGGCCCCAGGTGACCGGGTCACGTGGGGACACCGGCCCCAGGTCACCGGGTCACGTGGGGACCCCGGACCCAGGTCAGCGGGTCACGTGGGGACACCGGCTCCAGGTCACCGGGTCAGGTCGGGACCCCGGACCCAGGTCGGGTCATGTCACGTCCCATGCCCGGGTCCCCGGGTTGGATTTTTACCCAGGCCCCGGGTCACAGGGTCATGTCGGCTCAACGGCCTGGATACAACGGACTGGTGACCACCCCGACCCCAGGTTCCCGGGTCATGACGGGACACCGGACCAGGTCCCCGAGTCCGGTCGACACCATAGCCCCAGGTCACCGGGTCAGGTCGGCACCCGGGAACCAGGTCACCGGGTCCTGTCGGGTCCCCGGCCCAGGTCCCCTGGACAGGTCGTTACCCCGGCCCCGGGTCACCGGGTCATGTCGGGTCGCTGTCCCGGGTAGCAGTGTCAGGTGACCACCCCGGCCCCGGGAGACGGAGTCATACCGGGTCCCCGGCCCGGGTCCCCGGGTCAGGTGGTTACCCTGGCCCCAGGTCACCGGGTCAGGTCGGGACCCCGGACCCAGGTCCCCGGGTCGTATCGGGTCGCTGCCCCGGGTACCAGTGTCGGGTGACATCCCCGGCCCCAGGTCCCCGGGTCACGTGTGGTTCCCGGCCCGGGTCTCCGGGTTGCATCGGGACACCAGCGAAGGATCACCGGGTCCTGTCGGGTCCCCGGCCCGGGTCCCCTGGACAGGTCGTTAACCCGGCCCCGGGTCACCGGGTCATGTCGCGCACCCGGCCTGGTTCCCAGGTTCCGGTGACCACCCCGGCACCAGGACCCCGGGTCACGTGGGGACCCCGGCCCCAGGTCACCGGGTCACGTGGGGACACCGGCCCCAGGTCACCGCATCAGGTCGGGACCCCGAACCCAGGTCCACGAGTCCGTCGACACCACAGCCCCGGGTCACCGGGTCGTGTTGGGTACCTGGCCTGGTTCCCAGGTTCCGATGACCACCCCGGCACCAGGACCCCGGGTCACGTGGGGACACCGGCCCCAGGTGACCAGGTCACGTGGGGACCCCGGCCCCAGGTCACCGGGTCACGTGGGGACCCCGGACCGAGGTCAGCGGGTCACGTGGGGACCCCGGACCCAGGTCACCTGGTCATGTCTGGTACCCAGCCTGGTTCCCAGGTTCCGATGACCACCCCGGCACCAGGACCCCGGGTCACGTGGGGACACCGGCCCCAGGTCAGCGGGTCACGTGGGGACACCGGCCCCAGGTCACCGGGTCAGGTCGGGACCCCGGACCCAGGTCACCGGGTCCTGTCGGGTCCCCGGCCCAGGTCCCCTGGACAAGTTGTTACCCCGGCCCCGGGTCACCGGGTCATGTCGGGTACCTGGCCTGGTTCCCAGGTTCCGATGACCACCCCGGCACCAGGACCCCAGGTCACGTGGGGACCCCGGCCCCAGGTCAGCGGGTCACGTGGGGACCCCGGACCCAGGTCACCTGGTCATGTCTGGTACCCAGCCTGGTTCCCAGGTTCCGATGACCACCCCGGCACCAGGACCCCGGGTCACGTGGGGACACCGGCCCCAGGTGACCGGGTCACGTGGGGACACCGGCCCCAGGTCACCGGGTCACGTGGGGACCCCGGACCCAGGTCACCGGGTCAGGTCGGGACCCCGGACCCAGGTCGGGTCATGTCAAGTCCCATGCCCGGGTCCCCGGGTTGGATTTTTACCCAGGCCCCGGGTCACAGGGTCATGTCGGCTCAACGGCCTGGGTACAACGGTCTGGTGACCACCCCGACCCCAGGTCCCCGGGTCATGCGGGACACCGGACCAGGTCCCCGAGTCCGGTCGACACCACAGCCCCAGGTCACCGGGTCAGGTCGGCACCCCGGAACCAGGTCACCGGGTCATGTCGGGACCCAGCCCGGGTCCCCGGGACGGGTTTTTACCCAAGCCCCAGATCACCAGGTCCTGTCGGGTCCCCGGCCCAGGTCCCCTGGACAGGTCGTTACCCCGGCCCCGGGTCACCGCGTCATGTCGGGCCGATGTCCCGGGTACCAGTGTCAGGTGACCACCCCGGCTCCGGGAGACGGAGTCATACTGGGTCCCCGGCCCGGGTCCCCGGGTCAGGTGGTTACCCTGGCCCCAGGTCACCGGGTCAGGTCGGGAGCCCGGACCCAGGTCCCCGGGTCGTATCGGGTCGCTGCCCCGGGTACCAGTGTCGGGTGACATCCCCGGCCCCAGGTCCCCGGGTCACGTGGGGTCCCCGGCCCGGGTCCCCGGGTTGCATCGGGACACCTGCGAAGGATCACCGGGTCCTGTCGGGTCCCATGCCCGGGTCACCTGGACAGGTCGTTAACCCGGCCCCGGGTCACCGGGTCATGTCGCGCACCCGGCCTGGTTCCCAGGTTCCGGTGACCACCCCGGCACCAGGACCCCGGGTCACGTGGGGACACCGGCCCCAGGTCAGCGGGTCACGTGGGGACCCCGGCCTCAGGTCAGAGGGTCACGTGGGGACACCGGCCCCAGGTCACCGCATCAGGTCGGGACCCCGAACCCAGGTCCACGAGTCCGTCGACACCACAGCCCCGGGTCACCGGGTCGTGTCGGGTACCTGGCCTGGTTCCCAGGTTCCGATGACCACCCCGGCACCAGGACCCCGGGTCACGTGGGGACACCGGCCCCAGGTGACCGGGTCACGTGGGGACACCGGCCCCAGGTCACCGGGTCACGTGGGGACTCCGGACCCAGGTCAACGGGTCACGTGGGGACACCGGCCCCAGGTCACCGGGTCAGGTCGGGACCCCGGACCCAGGTCGGGTCATGTCACGTCCCATGCCCGCGTCCCCGGGTTGGATTTTTACCCAGGCCCGGGGTCACAGGTTCATGTCGGCTCAACGGCCTGGGTACAACGGTCTGGTGACCACCCCGACCCCAGGTCCCCAGGTCATGCGGGACACCGGACCAGGTCCCCGAGTCCGGTCGACACCACAGCCCCAGGTCACCGGGTCAGGTCGGCACCCCGGAACCAGGTCACCGGGTCCTGTCGGGTCCCCGGCCCAGGTCCCCTGGACAGGTCGTTAAGCCGGCCCCGGGTCACCGGGTCATGTCGCGCACCCATCCTGGTTCCCAGGTTCCGGTGACCACCCCGGCACCAGGACCCCGGGTCACGTGGGGACACCGGCCCCAGGTCAGCGGGTCACGTGGGGACCCCGGCCTCAGGTCAGAGGGTCACGTGGGGACACCGGCCCCAGGTCACCGCATCAGGTCGGGACCCCGAACCCAGGTCCACGAGTCCGTCGACACCACAGCCCCGGGTCACCGGGTCGTGTCGGGTACCTGGCCTGGTTCCCAGGTTCCGATGACCACCCCGGCACCAGGACCCCGGGTCACGTGGGGACACCGGCCCCAGGTGACCGGGTCACGTGGGGACACCGGCCCCAGGTCACCGGGTCACGTGGGGACTCCGGACCCAGGTCAACGGGTCACGTGGGGACACCGGCCCCAGGTCACCGGGTCAGGTCGGGACCCCGGACCCAGGTCGGGTCATGTCACGTCCCATGCCCGCGTCCCCGGGTTGGATTTTTACCCAGGCCCGGGGTCACAGGTTCATGTCGGCTCAACGGCCTGGGTACAACGGTCTGGTGACCACCCCGACCCCAGGTCCCCAGGTCATGCGGGACACCGGACCAGGTCCCCGAGTCCGGTCGACACCACAGCCCCAGGTCACCGGGTCAGGTCGGCACCCCGGAACCAGGTCACCGGGTCCTGTCGGGTCCCCGGCCCAGGTCCCCTGGACAGGTCGTTAAGCCGGCCCCGGGTCACCGGGTCATGTCGCGCACCCGGCCTGGTTCCCAGGTTCTGGTGACCACCCCGGCACCAGGACCCCGGGTCACGTGGGGACCCCGGCCCCAGGACCCCGGTCACGTGGGGACACCGGCCCCAGGTCACCGCGTCAGGTCGGGACCCCGAACCCAGGTCCACGAGTCCGTCGACACCACAGCCCCGGGTCACCGGGTCATGTCGGGTCGCTGTCCCGGGTACCAGTGTCAGGTGACCACCCCGGCCCCGGGAGACGGAGTCATACCGGGTCCCCGGCCCGGGTCCCCGGGTCAGGTGGTTACCCTGGCCCCAGGTCACCGGGTCAGGTCGGGACCCCGGACCCAGGTCCCCGGGTCGTATCGGGTCGCTGCCCCGGGTACCAGTGTCGGGTGACATCCCCGGCCCCAGGTCCCCAGGTCACGTGGGGTCCCCGGCCCGGGTCCCCGGGTTGCATCGGGACACCAGCGAAGGATCACCGGGTCCTGTCGGGTCCCCGGCCCGGGTCCCCTGGACAGGTCGTTAACCCGGCCCCGGGTCACCGGGTCATGTCGCGCACCCGGCCTGGTTCCCAGGTTCCGGTGACCACCCCGGCACCAGGACCCCGGGTCACGTGGGGACACCGGCCCCAGGTCAGCGGGTCACGTGGGGACCCTGGTACCAGGACCCCGGGTCACGTGGGGACCCCGGCCCCAGGTCAGCGGGTCACGTGGGGACCCCGGACCCAGGTCACCTGGTCATGTCTGGTACCCAGCCTGGTTCCCAGGTTCCGATGACCACCCCGGCACCAGGACCCCGGGTCACGTGGGGACACCGGCCCCAGGTGACCGGGTCACGTGGGGACACCAGCCCCAGGTCACCGGGTCACGTGGGGACCCCGGACCCAGGTCAGCGGGTCACGTGGGGACACCGGCTCCAGGTCACCGGGTCAGGTCGGGACCCCGGACCCAGGTCGGGTCATGTCACGTCCCATGCCCGGGTCCCCGGGTTGGATTTTTACCCAGGCCCCGGGTCACAGGGTCATGTCGGCTCAACGGCCTGGGTACAACGGTCTGGTGACCACCCCGACCCCAGGTCCCCGGGTCATGCGGGACACCGGACCAGGTCCCCGAGTCCGGTCGACACCACAGCCCCAGGTCACCGGGTCAGGTCGGCACCCCGGAACCAGGTCACCGGGTCATGTCGGGACCCAGCCCGGGTCCCCGGGACGGGTTTTTACCCAAGCCCCAGATCACCAGGTCCTGTCGGGTCCCCGGCCCAGGTCCCCTGGACAGGTCGTTACCCCGGCCCCGGGTCACCGCGTCATGTCGGGCCGATGTCCCGGGTACCAGTGTCAGGTGACCACCCCGGCTCCGGGAGACGGAGTCATACTGGGTCCCCGGCCCGGGTCCCCGGGTCAGGTGGTTACCCTGGCCCCAGGTCACCGGGTCAGGTCGGGAGCCCGGACCCAGGTCCCCGGGTCGTATCGGGTCGCTGCCCCGGGTACCAGTGTCGGGTGACATCCCCGGCCCCAGGTCCCCGGGTCACGTGGGGTCCCCGGCCCGGGTCCCCGGGTTGCATCGGGACACCTGCGAAGGACCACCGGGTCCTGTCGGGTCCCATGCCCGGGTCACCTGGACAGGTCGTTAACCCGGCCCCGGGTCACCGGGTCATGTCGCGCACCCATCCTGGTTCCCAGGTTCCGGTGACCACCCCGGCACCAGGACCCCGGGTCACGTGGGGACACCGGCCCCAGGTCAGCGGGTCACGTGGGGACCCCGGCCTCAGGTCAGAGGGTCACGTGGGGACACCGGCCCCAGGTCACCGCATCAGGTCGGGACCCCGAACCCAGGTCCACGAGTCCGTCGACACCACAGCCCCGGGTCACCGGGTCGTGTCGGGTACCTGGCCTGGTTCCCAGGTTCCGATGACCACCCCGGCACCAGGACCCCGGGTCACGTGGGGACACCGGCCCCAGGTGACCGGGTCACGTGGGGACACCGGCCCCAGGTCACCGGGTCACGTGGGGACTCCGGACCCAGGTCAACGGGTCACGTGGGGACACCGGCCCCAGGTCACCGGGTCAGGTCGGGACCCCGGACCCAGGTCGGGTCATGTCACGTCCCATGCCCGCGTCCCCGGGTTGGATTTTTACCCAGGCCCGGGGTCACAGGTTCATGTCGGCTCAACGGCCTGGGTACAACGGTCTGGTGACCACCCCGACCCCAGGTCCCCAGGTCATGCGGGACACCGGACCAGGTCCCCGAGTCCGGTCGACACCACAGCCCCAGGTCACCGGGTCAGGTCGGCACCCCGGAACCAGGTCACCGGGTCCTGTCGGGTCCCCGGCCCAGGTCCCCTGGACAGGTCGTTAAGCCGGCCCCGGGTCACCGGGTCATGTCGCGCACCCATCCTGGTTCCCAGGTTCCGGTGACCACCCCGGCACCAGGACCCCGGGTCACGTGGGGACACCGGCCCCAGGTCAGCGGGTCACGTGGGGACCCCGGCCTCAGGTCAGAGGGTCACGTGGGGACACCGGCCCCAGGTCACCGCATCAGGTCGGGACCCCGAACCCAGGTCCACGAGTCCGTCGACACCACAGCCCCGGGTCACCGGGTCGTGTCGGGTACCTGGCCTGGTTCCCAGGTTCCGATGACCACCCCGGCACCAGGACCCCGGGTCACGTGGGGACACCGGCCCCAGGTGACCGGGTCACGTGGGGACACCGGCCCCAGGTCACCGGGTCACGTGGGGACTCCGGACCCAGGTCAACGGGTCACGTGGGGACACCGGCCCCAGGTCACCGGGTCAGGTCGGGACCCCGGACCCAGGTCGGGTCATGTCACGTCCCATGCCCGCGTCCCCGGGTTGGATTTTTACCCAGGCCCGGGGTCACAGGTTCATGTCGGCTCAACGGCCTGGGTACAACGGTCTGGTGACCACCCCGACCCCAGGTCCCCAGGTCATGCGGGACACCGGACCAGGTCCCCGAGTCCGGTCGACACCACAGCCCCAGGTCACCGGGTCAGGTCGGCACCCCGGAACCAGGTCACCGGGTCCTGTCGGGTCCCCGGCCCAGGTCCCCTGGACAGGTCGTTAAGCCGGCCCCGGGTCACCGGGTCATGTCGCGCACCCGGCCTGGTTCCCAGGTTCTGGTGACCACCCCGGCACCAGGACCCCGGGTCACGTGGGGACCCCGGCCCCAGGACCCCGGTCACGTGGGGACACCGGCCCCAGGTCACCGCGTCAGGTCGGGACCCCGAACCCAGGTCCACGAGTCCGTCGACACCACAGCCCCGGGTCACCGGGTCATGTCGGGTCGCTGTCCCGGGTACCAGTGTCAGGTGACCACCCCGGCCCCGGGAGACGGAGTCATACCGGGTCCCCGGCCCGGGTCCCCGGGTCAGGTGGTTACCCTGGCCCCAGGTCACCGGGTCAGGTCGGGACCCCGGACCCAGGTCCCCGGGTCGTATCGGGTCGCTGCCCCGGGTACCAGTGTCGGGTGACATCCCCGGCCCCAGGTCCCCAGGTCACGTGGGGTCCCCGGCCCGGGTCCCCGGGTTGCATCGGGACACCAGCGAAGGATCACCGGGTCCTGTCGGGTCCCCGGCCCGGGTCCCCTGGACAGGTCGTTAACCCGGCCCCGGGTCACCGGGTCATGTCGCGCACCCGGCCTGGTTCCCAGGTTCCGGTGACCACCCCGGCACCAGGACCCCGGGTCACGTGGGGACACCGGCCCCAGGTCAGCGGGTCACGTGGGGACCCTGGTACCAGGACCCCGGGTCACGTGGGGACCCCGGCCCCAGGTCAGCGGGTCACGTGGGGACCCCGGACCCAGGTCACCTGGTCATGTCTGGTACCCAGCCTGGTTCCCAGGTTCCGATGACCACCCCGGCACCAGGACCCCGGGTCACGTGGGGACACCGGCCCCAGGTGACCGGGTCACGTGGGGACACCAGCCCCAGGTCACCGGGTCACGTGGGGACCCCGGACCCAGGTCAGCGGGTCACGTGGGGACACCGGCTCCAGGTCACCGGGTCAGGTCGGGACCCCGGACCCAGGTCGGGTCATGTCACGTCCCATGCCCGGGTCCCCGGGTTGGATTTTTACCCAGGCCCCGGGTCACAGGGTCATGTCGGCTCAACGGCCTGGGTACAACGGTCTGGTGACCACCCCGACCCCAGGTCCCCGGGTCATGCGGGACACCGGACCAGGTCCCCGAGTCCGGTCGACACCACAGCCCCAGGTCACCGGGTCAGGTCGGCACCCCGGAACCAGGTCACCGGGTCATGTCGGGACCCAGCCCGGGTCCCCGGGACGGGTTTTTACCCAAGCCCCAGATCACCAGGTCCTGTCGGGTCCCCGGCCCAGGTCCCCTGGACAGGTCGTTACCCCGGCCCCGGGTCACCGCGTCATGTCGGGCCGATGTCCCGGGTACCAGTGTCAGGTGACCACCCCGGCTCCGGGAGACGGAGTCATACTGGGTCCCCGGCCCGGGTCCCCGGGTCAGGTGGTTACCCTGGCCCCAGGTCACCGGGTCAGGTCGGGAGCCCGGACCCAGGTCCCCGGGTCGTATCGGGTCGCTGCCCCGGGTACCAGTGTCGGGTGACATCCCCGGCCCCAGGTCCCCGGGTCACGTGGGGTCCCCGGCCCGGGTCCCCGGGTTGCATCGGGACACCTGCGAAGGACCACCGGGTCCTGTCGGGTCCCATGCCCGGGTCACCTGGACAGGTCGTTAACCCGGCCCCGGGTCACCGGGTCATGTCGCGCACCCATCCTGGTTCCCAGGTTCCGGTGACCACCCCGGCACCAGGACCCCGGGTCACGTGGGGACACCGGCCCCAGGTCAGCGGGTCACGTGGGGACCCCGGCCTCAGGTCAGAGGGTCACGTGGGGACACCGGCCCCAGGTCACCGCATCAGGTCGGGACCCCGAACCCAGGTCCACGAGTCCGTCGACACCACAGCCCCGGGTCACCGGGTCGTGTCGGGTACCTGGCCTGGTTCCCAGGTTCCGATGACCACCCCGGCACCAGGACCCCGGGTCACGTGGGGACACCGGCCCCAGGTGACCGGGTCACGTGGGGACACCGGCCCCAGGTCACCGGGTCACGTGGGGACTCCGGACCCAGGTCAACGGGTCACGTGGGGACACCGGCCCCAGGTCACCGGGTCAGGTCGGGACCCCGGACCCAGGTCGGGTCATGTCACGTACCATGCCCGCGTCCCCGGGTTGGATTTTTACCCAGGCCCGGGGTCACAGGTTCATGTCGGCTCAACGGCCTGGGTACAACGGTCTGGTGACCACCCCGACCCCAGGTCCCCAGGTCATGCGGGACACCGGACCAGGTCCCCGAGTCCGGTCGACACCACAGCCCCAGGTCACCGGGTCAGGTCGGCACCCCGGAACCAGGTCACCGGGTCCTGTCGGGTCCCCGGCCCAGGTCCCCTGGACAGGTCGTTAAGCCGGCCCCGGGTCACCGGGTCATGTCGCGCACCCGGCCTGGTTCCCAGGTTCCGGTGACCACCCTGGCACCAGGACCCCGGGTCACGTGGGGACCCAGGCCCCAGGTCAGCGGGTCACGTGGGGACTCCGGACCCAGGTCACCTGGTCATGTCTGGTACCCGGCCTGGTTCCCAGGTTCCGATGACCACCCCGGCACCAGGACCCCGGGTCACGTGGGGACACCGGCCCCAGGTGACCGGGTCACGTGGGGACACCGGCCCCAGGTGACCGGGTCACGTGGGGACCCCGGACCCAGGTCAGCGGGTCACGTGGGGACACCGGCCCCAGGTCACCGGGTCAGGTCGGGACCCCGTACCCAGGTCAGCGGGTCACGTGGGGACACCGGCCCCAGGTCACCGGGTCAGGTCGGCACCCCGGACCCAGGTCGGGTCATGTCACGTCCCATGCCCGGGTCCCCGGGTTGGATTTTTACCCAGGCCCCGGGTCACAGGGTCATATCGGCTCAACGGCCTGGGTACAACGGTCTGGTGACCACCCCGACCCCAGGTCCCCGGGTCATGCGGGACACCGGACCAGGTCCCCGAGTCCGGTCGACACCACAGCCCCAGGTCACCAGGTCAGGTCGGCACCCCGGAACCAGGTCACCGGGTCATGTCGGGACCCAGCCCGGGTCCCCGGGACGGGTTTTTACCCAAGCCCCAGATCACCAGGTCCTGTTGGGTCCCCGGGTCGGGTCCCCTGGACAGGTCGGCACCCCGGCCCCGGGTCACCGGGTCATGTCGGGTCGCTGTCCCGGGTAGCAGTGTCAGGTGACCACCCCGGCCCCGGGAGACGGAGTCATACCGGGTCCCCGGCCCGGGTCCCCGGGTCAGGTGGTTACCCTGGCCCCAGGTCACCGGGTCAGGTCGGGACCCCGGACCCAGGTCCCCGGGTCGTATCGGGTCGCTGCCCCGGGTACCAGTGTCGGGTGACATCCCCGGCCCCAGGACCCCGGGTCACGTGGGGTCCCCGGCCCGGGTCCCCGGGTTGCATCGGGACACCAGCGAGGATCACCGGGTCCTGTCGGGTCCCCGGCCCGGGTCCCCTGGACAGGTCGTTAACCCGGCCCCGGGTCACCGGGTCATGTCGCGCACCCGGCCTGGTTCCCAGGTTCTGGTGACCACCCCGGCACCAGGACCCCGGGTCACGTGGGGACCCCGGCCCCAGGACCCCGGTCACGTGGGGACACCGGCCCCAGGTCACCGCGTCAGGTCGGGACCCCGAACCCAGGTCCACGAGTCCGTCGACACCACAGCCCCGGGTCACCGGGTCATGTCGGGTCGCTGTCCCGGGTACCAGTGTCAGGTGACCACCCCGGCCCCGGCAGACGGAGTCATACCGGGTCCCCGGCCCGGGTCCCCGGGTCAGGTGGTTACCCTGGCCCCAGGTCACCGGGTCAGGTCGGGACCCCGGACCCAGGTCCCCGGGTCGTATCGGGTCGCTGCCCCGGGTACCAGTGTCGGGTGACATCCCCGGCCCCAGGTCCCCGGGTCACGTGGGGTCCCCGGCCCGGGTCCCCGGGTTGCATCGGGACACCAGCGAAGGATCACCGGGTCCTGTCGGGTCCCCGGCCCGGGTCCCCTGGACAGGTCGTTAACCCGGCCCCGGGTCACCGGGTCATGTCGCGCACCCGGCCTGGTTCCCAGGTTCCGGTGACCACCCCGGCACCAGGACCCCGGGTCACGTGGGGACACCGGCCCCAGGTCAGCGGGTCACGTGGGGACCCTGGTACCAGGACCCCGGGTCACGTGGGGACCCCGGCCCCAGGTCAGCGGGTCACGTGGGGACCCCGGACCCAGGTCACCTGGTCATGTCTGGTACCCAGCCTGGTTCCCAGGTTCCGATGACCACCCCGGCACCAGGACCCCGGGTCACGTGGGGACACCGGCCCCAGGTGACCGGGTCACGTGGGGACACCAGCCCCAGGTCAACGGGTCACGTGGGGACCCCGGACCCAGGTCAGCGGGTCACGTGGGGACACCGGCTCCATGTCACCGGGTCAGGTCGGGACCCCGGACCCAGGTCGGGTCATGTCACGTCCCATGCCCGGGTCCCCGGGTTGGATTTTTACCCAGGCCCCGGGTCACAGGGTCATGTCGGCTCAACGGCCTGGGTACAACGGTCTGGTGACCACCCCGACCCCAGGTCCCCGGGTCATGACGGGACACCGGACCAGGTCCCCGAGTCCGGTCGACACCACAGCCCCAGGTCACCGGGTCACGTCGGCACCCCGGAACCAGGTCACCGGGTCCTGTCGGGTCCCCGGCCCAGGTCCCCTGGACAGGTCGTTACCCCGGCCCCGGGTCACCGGGTCATGTCGGGTCGCTGTCCCGGGTAGCAGTGTCAGGTGACCACCCCGGCCCCGGGAGACGGAGTCATACCGGGTCCCCGGCCCGGGTCCCCGGGTCAGGTGGTTACCCTGGCCCCAGGTCACCGGGTCAGGTCGGGACCCCGGACCCAGGTCCCCGGGTCGTATCGGGTCGCTGCCCCGGGTACCAGTGTCGGGTGACATCCCCTGCCCCAGGTCCCCGGGTCACGTGGGGACCCCGGACCCAGGTCAGCGGGTCACGTGGGGACACCGGCTCCAGGTCACCGGGTCAGGTCGGGACCCCGGACCCAGGTCGGGTCATGTCACGTCCCATGCCCGGGTCCCCGGGTTGGATTTTTACCCAGGCCCCGGGTCACAGGGTCATATCGGCTCAACGGCCTGGGTACAACGGTCTGGTGACCACCCCGACCCCAGGTCCCCGGGTCATGCGGGACACCGGACCAGGTCCCCGAGTCCGGTCGACACCACAGCCCCAGGTCACCAGGTCAGGTCGGCACCCCGGACCCAGGTCCCCGGGTCGTATCGGGTCGCTGCCCCGGGTACCAGTGTCGGGTGACATCCCCTGCCCCAGGTCCCCGGGTCACGTGGGGTCCCCGGCCCGGGTCCCCGGGTTGCATCGGGACACCAGCGAAGGATCACCGGGTCCTGTCGGGTCCCCGGCCCGGGTCCCCTGGACAGGTCGTTAACCCGGCCCCGGGTCACCGGGTCATGTCGCGCACCCGGCCTGGTTCTCAGGTTCCGGTGACCACCCCGGCACCAGGACCCCGGGTCACGTGGGGACCCCGGCACCAGGTCAGCGGGTCACGTGGGGACCCCGGACCCAGGTCAGAGGGTCACGTGGGGACACCGGCCCCAGGACAACGCGTCAGGTCGGGACCCCGAACCAAGGTCCACGAGTCCGTCGACACCACAGCCCCGGGTCACCGGGTCGTGTCGGGTACCTGGCCTGGTTCCCAGGTTCCGATGACCACCCCGGCACCAGGACCCCGGGTCACGTGGGGACCCCGGCCCCAGGTCAGCGGGTCACGTGGGGACCCCGGACCCAGGTCACCTGGTCATGTCTGGTACCCAGCCTGGTTCCCAGGTTCCGATGACCACCCCGGCACCAAGACCCCGGGTCATGTGGGGACACCAGCCCCAGGTGACCGGGTCACGTGGGGACACCGGCCCCAGGTCACCGGGTCACGTGGGGACCCCGGACCCAGGTCAGCGGGTCACGTGGGGACACCGGCCCCAGGTCACCGGGTCAGGTCGGCACCCCGGACCCAGGTCGGGTCATGTCACGTCCCATGCCCGGGTCCCCGGGTTGGATTTTTACTCAGGCCCCGGGTCACAGGGTCATGTCGGCTCAACGGCCTGGGTACAACGGTCTGGTGACCACCCCGACCCCAGGTCCCCGGGTCATGACGGGACACCGGACCAGGTCCCCGAGTCCGGTCGACACCACAGCCCCAGGTCACCGGGTCAGGTCGGCACCCCGGAACCAGGTCACCGGGTCATGTCGGGACCCAGCCCGGGTCCCCGGGACGGGTTTTTACCCAAGCCCCCGATCACCGGGTCCTGTCGGGTCCCCGGCCCAGGTCCCCTGGACAGGTCGTTACCCCGGCCCCGGGTCACCGGGTCATGTCGGGTCGCTGTCCCGGGTACCAGTGTCAGGTGACCACCCCGGCCCCGGGAGACGGAGTCATACTGGGTCCCCGGCCCGGGTCCCCGGGTCAGGTGGTTACCCTGGCCCCAGGTCACCGGGTCAGGTCGGGACCCCGGACCCAGGTCCCCGGGTCGTATCGGGTCGCTGCCCCGGGTACCAGTGTCGGGTGACATCCCCGGCCCCAGGACCCCGGGTCACGTGGGGTCCCCGGCCCGGGTCCCCGGGTTGCATCGGGACACCAGCGAGGATCACCGGGTCCTGTCGGGTCCCCGGCCCGGGTCCCCTGGACAGGTCGTTAACCCGGCCCCGGGTCACCGGGTCATGTCGCGCACCCGGCCTGGTTCCCAGGTTCTGGTGACCACCCCGGCACCAGGACCCCGGGTCACGTGGGGACCCCGGCCCCAGGACCCCGGTCACGTGGGGACACCGGCCCCAGGTCACCGGGTCAGGTCGGGACCCCGGACCCAGGTCGGGTCATGTCACGTCCCATGCCCGGGTCCCCGGGTTGGATTTTTACCCAGGCCCCGGGTCACAGGGTCATATCGGCTCAACGGCCTGGGTACAACGGTCTGGTGACCACCCCGACCCCAGGTCCCCGGGTCATGCGGGACACCGGACCAGGTCCCCGAGTCCGGTCGACACCACAGCCCCAGGTCACCAGGTCAGGTCGGCACCCCGGACCCAGGTCCCCGGGTCGTATCGGGTCGCTGCCCCGGGTACCAGTGTCGGGTGACATCCCCTGCCCCAGGTCCCCGGGTCACGTGGGGTCCCCGGCCCGGGTCCCCGGGTTGCATCGGGACACCAGCGAAGGATCACCGGGTCCTGTCGGGTCCCCGGCCCGGGTCCCCTGGACAGGTCGTTAACCCGGCCCCGGGTCACCGGGTCATGTCGCGCACCCGGCCTGGTTCTCAGGTTCCGGTGACCACCCCGGCACCAGGACCCCGGGTCACGTGGGGACCCCGGCACCAGGTCAGCGGGTCACGTGGGGACCCCGGACCCAGGTCAGAGGGTCACGTGGGGACACCGGCCCCAGGACAACGCGTCAGGTCGGGACCCCGAACCAAGGTCCACGAGTCCGTCGACACCACAGCCCCGGGTCACCGGGTCGTGTCGGGTACCTGGCCTGGTTCCCAGGTTCCGATGACCACCCCGGCACCAGGACCCCGGGTCACGTGGGGACCCCGGCCCCAGGTCAGCGGGTCACGTGGGGACCCCGGACCCAGGTCACCTGGTCATGTCTGGTACCCAGCCTGGTTCCCAGGTTCCGATGACCACCCCGGCACCAAGACCCCGGGTCATGTGGGGACACCAGCCCCAGGTGACCGGGTCACGTGGGGACACCGGCCCCAGGTCACCGGGTCACGTGGGGACCCCGGACCCAGGTCAGCGGGTCACGTGGGGACACCGGCCCCAGGTCACCGGGTCAGGTCGGCACCCCGGACCCAGGTCGGGTCATGTCACGTCCCATGCCCGGGTCCCCGGGTTGGATTTTTACTCAGGCCCCGGGTCACAGGGTCATGTCGGCTCAACGGCCTGGGTACAACGGTCTGGTGACCACCCCGACCCCAGGTCCCCGGGTCATGACGGGACACCGGACCAGGTCCCCGAGTCCGGTCGACACCACAGCCCCAGGTCACCGGGTCAGGTCGGCACCCCGGAACCAGGTCACCGGGTCATGTCGGGACCCAGCCCGGGTCCCCGGGACGGGTTTTTACCCAAGCCCCCGATCACCGGGTCCTGTCGGGTCCCCGGCCCAGGTCCCCTGGACAGGTCGTTACCCCGGCCCCGGGTCACCGGGTCATGTCGGGTCGCTGTCCCGGGTACCAGTGTCAGGTGACCACCCCGGCCCCGGGAGACGGAGTCATACTGGGTCCCCGGCCCGGGTCCCCGGGTCAGGTGGTTACCCTGGCCCCAGGTCACCGGGTCAGGTCGGGACCCCGGACCCAGGTCCCCGGGTCGTATCGGGTCGCTGCCCCGGGTACCAGTGTCGGGTGACATCCCCGGCCCCAGGACCCCGGGTCACGTGGGGTCCCCGGCCCGGGTCCCCGGGTTGCATCGGGACACCAGCGAGGATCACCGGGTCCTGTCGGGTCCCCGGCCCGGGTCCCCTGGACAGGTCGTTAACCCGGCCCCGGGTCACCGGGTCATGTCGCGCACCCGGCCTGGTTCCCAGGTTCTGGTGACCACCCCGGCACCAGGACCCCGGGTCACGTGGGGACCCCGGCCCCAGGACCCCGGTCACGTGGGGACACCGGCCCCAGGTCACCGCGTCAGGTCGGGACCCCGAACCCAGGTCCACGAGTCCGTCGACACCACAGCCCCGGGTCACCGGGTCATGTCGGGTCGCTGTCCCAGGTACCAGTGTCAGGTGACCACCCCGGCCCCGGGAGACGGAGTCATACCGGGTCCCCGGCCCGGGTCCCCGGGTCAGGTGGTTACCCTGGCCCCAGGTCACCGGGTCAGGTCGGGACCCCGGACCCAGGTCCCCGGGTCGTATCGGGTCGCTGCCCCGGGTACCAGTGTCGGGTGACATCCCCGGCCCCAGGTCCCCGGGTCACGTGGGGTCCCCGGCCCGGGTCCCCGGGTTGCATCGGGACACCAGCGAAGGATCACCGGGTCCTGTCGGGTCCCCGGCCCGGGTCCCCTGGACAGGTCGTTAACCCGGCCCCGGGTCACCGGGTCATGTCGCGCACCCGGCCTGGTTCCCAGGTTCCGGTGACCACCCCGGCACCAGGACCCCGGGTCACGTGGGGACACCGGCCCCAGGTCAGCGGGTCACGTGGGGACCCTGGTACCAGGACCCCGGGTCACGTGGGGACCCCGGCCCCAGGTCAGCGGGTCACGTGGGGACCCCGGACCCAGGTCACCTGGTCATGTCTGGTACCCAGCCTGGTTCCCAGGTTCCGATGACCACCCCGGCACCAGGACCCCGGGTCACGTGGGGACACCGGCCCCAGGTGACCGGGTCACGTGGGGACACCAGCCCCAGGTCAACGGGTCACGTGGGGACCCCGGACCCAGGTCAGCGGGTCACGTGGGGACACCGGCTCCATGTCACCGGGTCAGGTCGGGACCCCGGACCCAGGTCGGGTCATGTCACGTCCCATGCCCGGGTCCCCGGGTTGGATTTTTACCCAGGCCCCGGGTCACAGGGTCATGTCGGCTCAACGGCCTGGGTACAACGGTCTGGTGACCACCCCGACCCCAGGTCCCCGGGTCATGACGGGACACCGGACCAGGTCCCCGAGTCCGGTCGACACCACAGCCCCAGGTCACCGGGTCACGTCGGCACCCCGGAACCAGGTCACCGGGTCCTGTCGGGTCCCCGGCCCAGGTCCCCTGGACAGGTCGTTACCCCGGCCCCGGGTCACCGGGTCATGTCGGGTCGCTGTCCCGGGTAGCAGTGTCAGGTGACCACCCCGGCCCCGGGAGACGGAGTCATACCGGGTCCCCGGCCCGGGTCCCCGGGTCAGGTGGTTACCCTGGCCCCAGGTCACCGGGTCAGGTCGGGACCCCGGACCCAGGTCCCCGGGTCGTATCGGGTCGCTGCCCCGGGTACCAGTGTCGGGTGACATCCCCTGCCCCAGGTCCCCGGGTCACGTGGGGACCCCGGACCCAGGTCAGCGGGTCACGTGGGGACACCGGCTCCAGGTCACCGGGTCAGGTCGGGACCCCGGACCCAGGTCGGGTCATGTCACGTCCCATGCCCGGGTCCCCGGGTTGGATTTTTACCCAGGCCCCGGGTCACAGGGTCATATCGGCTCAACGGCCTGGGTACAACGGTCTGGTGACCACCCCGACCCCAGGTCCCCGGGTCATGCGGGACACCGGACCAGGTCCCCGAGTCCGGTCGACACCACAGCCCCAGGTCACCAGGTCAGGTCGGCACCCCGGACCCAGGTCCCCGGGTCGTATCGGGTCGCTGCCCCGGGTACCAGTGTCGGGTGACATCCCCTGCCCCAGGTCCCCGGGTCACGTGGGGTCCCCGGCCCGGGTCCCCGGGTTGCATCGGGACACCAGCGAAGGATCACCGGGTCCTGTCGGGTCCCCGGCCCGGGTCCCCTGGACAGGTCGTTAACCCGGCCCCGGGTCACCGGGTCATGTCGCGCACCCGGCCTGGTTCTCAGGTTCCGGTGACCACCCCGGCACCAGGACCCCGGGTCACGTGGGGACCCCGGCACCAGGTCAGTGGGTCACGTGGGGACCCCGGCCCCAGGTCAGAGGGTCACGTGGGGACACCGGCCCCAGGACAACGCGTCAGGTCGGTACCCCGAACCAAGGTCCACGAGTCCGTCGACACCACAGCCCCGGGTCACCGGGTCGTGTCGGGTACCTGGCCTGGTTCCCAGGTTCCGATGACCACCCCGGCACCAGGACCCCGGGTCACGTGGGGACCCCGGCCCCAGGTCAGCGGGTCACGTGGGGACCCCGGACCCAGGTCACCTGGTCATGTCTGGTACCCAGCCTGGTTCCCAGGTTCCGATGACCACCCCGGCACCAAGACCCCGGGTCATGTGGGGACACCAGCCCCAGGTGACCGGGTCACGTGGGGACACCGGCCCCAGGTCACCGGGTCACGTGGGGACCCCGGACCCAGGTCAGCGGGTCACGTGGGGACACCGGCCCCAGGTCACCGGGTCAGGTCGGCACCCCGGACCCAGGTCGGGTCATGTCACGTCCCATGCCCGGGTCCCCGGGTTGGATTTTTACTCAGGCCCCGGGTCACAGGGTCATGTCGGCTCAACGGCCTGGGTACAACGGTCTGGTGACCACCCCGACCCCAGGTCCCCGGGTCATGACGGGACACCGGACCAGGTCCCCGAGTCCGGTCGACACCACAGCCCCAGGTCACCGGGTCAGGTCGGCACCCCGGAACCAGGTCACCGGGTCATGTCGGGACCCAGCCCGGGTCCCCGGGACGGGTTTTTACCCAAGCCCCCGATCACCGGGTCCTGTCGGGTCCCCGGCCCAGGTCCCCTGGACAGGTCGTTACCCCGGCCCCGGGTCACCGGGTCATGTCGGGTCGCTGTCCCGGGTACCAGTGTCAGGTGACCACCCCGGCCCAGGGAGACGGAGTCATACTGGGTCCCCGGCCCGGGTCCCCGGGTCAGGTGGTTACCCTGGCCCCAGGTCACCGGGTCAGGTCGGGACCCCGGACCCAGGTCCCCGGGTCGTATCAGGTCGCTGCCCCGGGTACCAGTGTCGGGTGACATCCCCGGCCCCAGGTCCCCGGGTCACGTGGGGTCCCCTGCCCGGGTCCCCTGGACAGGTCGTTAACCCGGCCCCGGGTCACCGGGTCATGTCGCGCACCCGGCCTGGTTCCCAGGTTCCGGTGACCACCCCGGCACCAGGACCCCGGGTCACGTGGGGACACCGGCCCCAGGTCAGCGGGTCACGTGGGGACACCGGCCCCAGGTCAGCGGGTCACGTGGGGACCCCGGACCCAGGTCACCTGGTCATGTCTGGTACCCGGCCTGGTTCCCAGGTTCCGATGACCACCCCGGCACCAGGACCCCGGGTCACGTGGGGACACCGGACCAGGTCCCCGAATCCGGTCGACACCACAGCCCCAGGTCACCGGGTCAGGTCGGCACCCCGGAACCAGGTCACCGGGTCCTGTCGGGTCCCCGGCCCAGGTCCCCTGGACAGGTCGTTACCCCGGCCCCGGGTCACCGGGTCATGTCGGGTCGCTGTCCCGGGTAGCAGTGTCAGGTGACCACCCCGGCCCCGGGAGACGGATTCATACCAGGTCCCCGGCCCGGGTCCCCGGGTCAGGTGGTTACCCTGGCCCCAGGTCACCGGGTCAGGTCGGGACCCCGGACCCAGGTCCCCGGGTCGTATCGGGTCGCTGCCCCGGGTACCAGTGTCGGGTGACATCCCCGGCCCCAGGTCCCCGGGTCACGTGGGGTCCCCAGCCCGGGTCCCCGTGTTGCATCGGGACACCAGCGAAGGATCACCGGGTCCTGTCTGGTCCCCGGCCCGGGTCCCCTGGACAGGTCGTTAACCCGGCCCCGGGTCACCGGGTCATGTCGCGCACCCGGCCTGGTTCCCAGGTTCCGGTGACCACCCCGGCACCAGGACCCCGGGTCACGTGGGGACACCGGCCCCAGGTCACCGCGTCAGGTCGGGACCCCGGCACCAGGACCCCGGGTCACGTGGGGACCCCGGCCCCAGGTCAGCGGGTCACGTGGGGACCCCGGACCCAGGTCACCTGGTCATGTCTGGTACCCAGCCTGGTTCCCAGGTTCCGATGACCACCCCGGCACCAGGACCCCGGGTCACGTGGGGACACCGGCCCCAGGTCACCGGGTCACGTGGGGACCCCGGACCCAGGTCAGCGGGTCACGTGGGGACACCGGCTCCAGGTCACCGGGTCAGGTCGGGACCCCGGACCCAGGTCGGGTCATGTCACGTCCCATGCCCGGGTCCCCGGGTTGGATTTTTACCCAGGCCCCGGGTCACAGGGTCATGTCGGGTCAACGGCCTGGATACAACGGTCTGGTGACCACCCCGACCCCAGGTTCCCGGGTCATGACGGGACACCGGACCAGGTCCCCGAGTCCGGTCGACACCATAGCCCCAGGTCACCGGGTCAGGTCGGCACCCCGGAACCAGGTCACCGGGTCATGTCGGGACCCAGCCCGGGTCCCCGGGACGGGTTTTTACCCAAGCCCCAGATCACCAGGTCCTGTCGGGTCCCCGGCCCAGGTCCCCTGGACAGGTCGTTACCCCGGCCCCGGGTCACCGCGTCATGTCGGGCCGATGTCCCGGGTACCAGTGTCAGGTGACCACCCCGGCTCCGGGAGACGGAGTCATACTGGGTCCCCGGCCCGGGTCCCCGGGTCAGGTGGTTACCCTGGCCCCAGGTCACCGGGTCAGGTCGGGAGCCCGGACCCAGGTCCCCGGGTCGTATCGGGTCGCTGCCCCGGGTACCAGTGTCGGGTGACATCCCCGGCCCCAGGTCCCCGGGTCACGTGGGGTCCCCGGCCCGGGTCCCCGGGTTGCATCGGGACACCTGCGAAGGATCACCGGGTCCTGTCGGGTCCCATGCCCGGGTCCCCTGGACAGGTCGTTAACCCGGCCCCGGGTCACCGGGTCATGTCGCGCACCCGGCCTGGTTCCCAGGTTCCGGTGACCACCCCGGCACCAGGACCCCGGGTCACGTGGGGACACCGGCCCCAGGTCAGCGGGTCACGTGGGGACCCCGGCCTCAGGTCAGAGGGTCACGGGGGGACACCGGCCCCAGGTCACCGCATCAGGTCGGGACCCCGAACCCAGGTCCACGAGTCCGTCGACACCACAGCCCCGGGTCACCGGGTCGTGTCGGGTACCTGGCCTGGTTCCCAGGTTCCGATGACCACCCCGGCACCAGGACCCCGGGTCACGTGGGGACACCGGCCCCAGGTGACCGGGTCACGTGGGGACACCGGCCCCAGGTGACCGGGTCACGTGGGGACCCCGGACCCAGGTCAGCGGGTCACGTGGGGACACCGGCCCCAGGTCACCGGGTCAGGTCGGGACCCCGGACCCAGGTCAGCGGGTCACGTGGGGACACCGGCCCCAGGTCACCGGGTCAGGTCGGCACCCCGGACCCAGGTCGGGTCATGTCACGTCCCATGCCCGGGTCCCCGGGTTGGATTTTTACCCAGGCCCCGGGTCACAGGGTCATATCGGCTCAACGGCCTGGGTACAACGGTCTGGTGACCACCCCGACCCCAGGTCCCCGGGTCATGCGGGACACCGGACCAGGTCCCCGAGTCCGGTCGACACCACAGCCCCAGGTCACCAGGTCAGGTCGGCACCCCGGAACCAGGTCACCGGGTCATGTCGGGACCCAGCCCGGGTCCCCGGGACGGGTTTTTACCCAAGCCCCAGATCACCAGGTCCTGTTGGGTCCCCGGCCCAGGTCCCCTGGACAGGTCGTTACCCTGGCCCCGGGTCACCGGGTCATGTCGGGTCGCTGTCCCGGGTAGCAGTGTCAGGTGACCACCCCGGCCCCGGGAGACGGAGTCATACCGGGTCCCCGGCCCGGGTCCCCGGGTCAGGTGGTTACCCTGGCCCCAGGTCACCGGGTCAGGTCGGGACCCCGGACCCAGGTCCCCGGGTCGTATCGGGTCGCTGCCCCGGGTACCAGTGTCGGGTGACATCCCCGGCCCCAGGACCCCGGGTCACGTGGGGTCCCCGGCCCGGGTCCTCGGGTTGCATCGGGACACCAGCGAGGATCACCGGGTCCTGTCGGGTCCCCGGCCCGGGTCCCCTGGACAGGTCGTTAACCCGGCCCCGGGTCACCGGGTCATGTCGCGCACCCGGCCTGGTTCCCAGGTTCTGGTGACCACCCCGGCACCAGGACCCCGGGTCACGTGGGGACCCCGGCCCCAGGACCCCGGTCACGTGGGGACACCGGCCCCAGGTCACCGCGTCAGGTCGGGACCCCGAACCCAGGTCCACGAGTCCGTCGACACCACAGCCCCGGGTCACCGGGTCATGTCGGGTCGCTGTCCCGGGTACCAGTGTCAGGTGACCACCCCGGCCCCGGGAGACGGAGTCATACCGGGTCCCCGGCCCGGGTCCCCGGGTCAGGTGGTTACCCTGGCCCCAGGTCACCGGGTCAGGTCGGGACCCCGGACCCAGGTCCCCGGGTCGTATCGGGTCGCTGCCCCGGGTACCAGTGTCGGGTGACATCCCTGGCCCCAGGTCCCCGGGTCACGTGGGGTCCCCGGCCCGGGTCCCCGGGTTGCATAGGGACACCAGCGAAGGATCACCGGGTCCTGTCGGGTCCCCGGCCCGGGTCCCCTGGACAGGTCGTTAACCCGGCCCCGGGTCACCGGGTCATGTCGCGCACCCGGCCTGGTTCCCAGGTTCCGGTGACCACCCCGGCACCAGGACCCCGGGTCACGTGGGGACACCGGCCCCAGGTCAGCGGGTCACGTGGGGACCCTGGTACCAGGACCCCGGGTCACGTGGGGACCCCGGCCCCAGGTCAGCGGGTCACGTGGGGACCCCGGACCCAGGTCACCTGGTCATGTCTGGTACCCAGCCTGGTTCCCAGGTTCCGATGACCACCCCGGCACCAGGACCCCGGGTCACGTGGGGACCCCGGCCCCAGGTCAGCGGGTCACGTGGGGACACCGGCCCCAGGTCACCGGGTCAGGTCGGCACCCCGGACCCAGGTCGGCTCATGTCACGTCCCATGCCCGGGTCCCCGGGTTGGATTTTTACCCAGGCCCCGGGTCACAGGGTCATGTCGGCTCAACGGCCTGGGTACAACGGTCTGGTGACCACCCCGACCCCAGGTCCCCGGGTCATGACGGGACACCGGACCAGGTCCCCGAGTCCGGTCGACACCACAGCCCCAGGTCACCGGGTCAGGTCGGCACCCCGGAACCAGGTCACCGGGTCCTGTCGGGTCCCCGGCCCAGGTCCCCTGGACAGGTCGTTACCCCGGCCCCGGGTCACCGGGTCATGTCGGGTCGCTGTCCCGGGTACCAGTGTCAGGTGACCACCCCGGCCCCGGGAGACGGAGTCATACCGGGTCCCCGGCCCGGGTCCCCTGGTCAGGTGGTTACCCTGGCCCCAGGTCACCGGGTCAGGTCGGGACCCCGGACCCAGGTCCCCGGGTCGTATCGGGTCGCTGCCCCGGGTACCAGTGTCGGGTGACATCCCCGGCCCCAGGTCCCCGGGTCACGTGGGGTCCCCGGCCCGGGTCCCCGGGTTGCATCGGGACACCAGCGAAGGATCACCGGGTCCTGTCGGGTCCCCGGCCCGGGTCCCCTGGACAGGTCGTTAACCCGGCCCCGGGTCACCGGGTCATGTCGCGCACCCGGCCTGGTTCCCAGGTTCCGGTGACCACCCCGGCCCCAGGTCAGCGGGTCACGTGGGGACCCCGTCCCCAGGTCAGCAGGTCACGTGGGGACCCCGGCCCCAGGTCAGAGGGTCACGTGGGGACACCGGCCCCAGGTCACCGCGTCAGGTCGGGACCCCGAACCTAGGTCCACGAGTCCGTCGACACCACAGCCCAGGGTCACCGGGTCGTATCGGGTACCTGGCCTGGTTCCCAGGTTCCGATGACCACCCCGGCACCAGGACCCCGGGTCACGTGGGGACACCGGACCCAGGTCAGCAGGTCACGTGGGGACCCCGGCCCCAGGTCAGCGGGTCACGTGGGGACCCCGGACCCAGGTCACCTGGTCATGTCTGGTACCCAGCCTGGTTCCCATGTTCCGATGACCACCCCGGCACCAGGACCCCGGGTCACGTGGGGACCCTGGCCCAAGGTGACCGGGTCACGTGGGGACACCGGCCCCAGGTCACCGGGTCACGTGGGGACCCCGGACCCAGGTCAGCGGGTCACGTGGGGACACCGGCTCCAGGTCACCGGGTCAGGTCGGGACCCCGGACCCAGGTCGGGTCATGTCACGTCCCATGCCCGGGTCCCCGGGTTGGATTTTTACCCAGGCCCCGGGTCACAGGGTCATGTCGGCTCAACGGCCTGGGTACAACGGTCTGGTGACCACCCCGACCCCAGGTCCCCGGGTCATGACGGGACACCGGACCAGGTCCCCGAATCCGGTCGACACCACAGCCCCAGGTCACCGGGTCAGGTCGGCACCCCGGAACCAGGTCCCCGGGTCATGTCGGGACCCAGCCCGGATCCCCGGGACGGGTTTTTACCCAAGCCCCAGATCACCAGGTCCTGTCGGGTCCCCGGCCCAGGTCCCCTGGACAGGTCGTTACCCCGGCCCCGGGTCACCGGGTCATGTCGGGTCGCTGTCCCGGGTAGCAGTGTCAGGTGACCACCCCGGCCCCGGGAGACGGAGTCATACCGGGTCCCCGGCCCGGGTCCCCGGGTCAGGTGGTTACCCTGGCCCCAGGTCACCGGGTCAGGTCGGGACCCCGGACCCAGGTCCCCGGGTCGTATCGGGTCGCTGCCCCGGGTACCAGTGTCGGGTGACATCCCCGGCCCCAGGTCCCCGGGTCACGTGGGGTCCCCAGCCCGGGTCCCCGGGTTGCATCGGGACACCAGCGAAGGATCACCGGGTCCTGTCGGATCCCCGGCCCAGGTCCCCTGGACAGGTCGTTAACCCGGCCCCTGGTCACCGGGTCATGTCGCGCACCCGGCCTGGTTCCCAGGTTCCGGTGACCACCCCGGCACCAGGACCCCGGGTCACGTGGGGACACCGGCCCCAGGTCAGCGGGTCACGTGGGGACCCCGGCACCAGGACCCCGGGTCACGTGGGGACCCCGGCCCCAGGTCAGCGGGTCACGTGGGGACCGCGGACCCAGGTTACCTGGTCATGTCTGTTACCCAGCCTGGTTCCCAGGTTCCGATGACCACCCCGGCACCAGGACCCCGGGTCACGTGGGGACACCGGCCCCAGGTGACCGGGTCACGTGGGGACACCGGCCCCAGGTCACCGGGTCACGTGGGGACCCCGGACCCAGGTCAGAGGGTCACGTGGGGACACCGGCTCCAGGTCACCGGGTCAGGTCGGGACCCCGAACCCAGGTCCACGAGTCCGTCGACACCACAGCCCCGGGTCACCGGGTCGTGTCGGGTACCTGGCCTGGTTCCCAGGTTCCAATGACCACCCCGGCACCAGGACCCCGGGTCACGTGGGGACCCCGGCCCCAGGACCCCGGGTCATGTCTGGTACGCGGCCTGGTTCCCAGGTTCCGATGACCACCCCGGCACCAGGGCCCCGGGTCACGTGGGGACACCGGCCCCAGGTCACCGGGTCACGTGGGGACACCGGCCCCAGGTCACCGGGTCACGTGGTGACCCCGGACCCAGGTCAGCGGGTCACGTGGGGACACCGGCCCCAGGTCACCGGGTCAGGTCGGCACCCCGGACCCAGGTTGGGTCATGTCACGTCCCATGCCCGGGTCCCCGGGTTGGATTTTTACCCAGGCCCCGGGTCACAGGGTCATGTCGGCTCAACGGCCTGGGTACAACGGTCTGGTGACCACCCCGACCCCAGGTCCCCGGGTCATGCGGGACACCGGACCAGGTCCCCGAGTCCGGTCGACACCACAGCCCCAGGTCAACGGGTCAGGTCGGCACCCCGGAACCAGGTCACCGGGTCATGTCGGGACCCAGCCCGGGTCCCTGGGATGGGTTTTTACCCAAGCCCAAGATCACCAGGTCCTGTCGGGTCAGCGGCCCAGGTCCCCTGGACAGGTCGTTACCCCGGCCCCGGGTCACCGGGTCGTGTCGGGTACCAGGCCTGGTTCCCAGGTTCCGATGACCACCCCGGCACCAGGACCCCGGGTCACGTGGGGACCCCGGCCCCAGGTCAGCGGGTCACGTGGGGACCCCGGACCCAGGTCACCTGGTCATGTCTGGTACCCAGCCTGGTTCCCAGGTTCCGATGACCACCCCGGCACCAGGACCCCGGGTCACGTGGGGACACTGGCCCCAGGTGACTGGGTCACGTGGGGACACCGGCCCCAGGTCACCGGGTCACATGGGGACCCCGGACCCAGGTCAGCGGGTCACGTGGGGACACCGGCTCCTGGTCACCGGGTCAGGTCGGAACCCCGGACCCAGGTCGGGTCATGTCACGTCCCATGCCCGGGTCCCCGGGTTGGGTTTTTACCCAGGCCCCGGGTCACAGGGTCATATCGGCTCAACGGCCTGGGTACAACGGTCTGGTGACCACCCCGACCCCAGGTCCCCGGGTCATGACGGGACACCGGACCAGGTCCCCGAGTCCGGTCGACACCACAGCCCCAGGTCACCGGGTCAGGTCGGCACCCCGGAACCAGGTCACCGGGTCATGTCGGGACCCAGCCCGGGTCCCCGGGACGGGTTTTTACCCAAGCCCCAGATCACCAGGTCCTGTCGGGTCCCCGGCCCAGGTCCCCTGGACAGGTCGTTACCCCGGCCCCGGGTCACCGGGTCATGTCGGGTCGCTGTCCCGGGTAGCAGTGTCAGGTGACCACCCCGGCCCCGGGAGACGGAGTCATACCGGGTCCTCGGCCCGGGTCCCCGGGTCAGGTGGTTACCCTGGCCCCAGGTCACAGGGTCAGGTCGGGACCCCGGACCCAGGTCCCCGGGTCGTATCGGGTCGCTGCCCCGGGTACCAGTGTCGGGTGACATCCCTGGCCCCAGGTCCCCGGGTCACGTGGGGTCCCCAGCACGGGTCCCCGGGTTGCATCGGGGCACCAGCGAAGGATCACCGGGTCCTGTCGGGTCCCCGGCCCGGGTCCCCTGGACAGGTCGTTAACCCGGCCCCGGGTCACCGGGTCATGTCGCGCACCCGGCCTGGTTCCCAGGTTCCGGTGACCACCCCGGCACCAGGACCCCGGGTCACGTGGGGACACCGGCCCCAGGTCAGCGGGTCACGTGGGGACCCCGGCCCCAGGACCCCGGGTCACGTGGGGACACCGGCCCCAGGTCACCGCGTCAGGTCGGGACCCCGAACCCAGGTCCACGAGTCCGTCGACACCACAGCCCCGGGTCACCGGGTCGTGTCGGGTACCTGGCCTGGTGGCCAGGTTCTGATGACCACCCCGGCACCAGGACCAAGGGTCACGTGGGGACACCGGCCCCAGGTCAGCGGGTCACGTGGGGACCCCGGACCCAGGTCACCTGGTCATGTCTGGTACCCGGCCTGGTTCCCAGGTTCCGATGACCACCCCGGCACCAGGACCCCGGGTCACGTGGGGACACCGGCCCCAGGTCAGCGGGTCACGTGGGGACCCCGGCCCCAGGTCACCGGGTCACGTGGGGACACCGGCCCCAGGTCACCGCGTCAGGTCGAGACACCGAACCCAGGTCCACAAGTCGGTCGACACCACAGCCCCGGGTCACCGGGTCGTATCGGGTACCTGGCCTGGTTCCCAGGTTCCGATGACCACCCCGGCACCAGGACCCCGGGTCACGTGGGGACCCCGGCCCCAGGTCAGCGGGTCACGTGGGGACACCGGCCCCAGGTCACCGGGTCAGGTCGGCACCCCGGACCCAGGTCGGCTCATGTCACGTCCCATGCCCGGGTCCCCGGGTTGGATTTTTACCCAGGCCCCGGGTCACAGGGTCATGTCGGCTCAACGGCCTGGGTACAACGGTCTGGTGACCACCCCGACCCCAGGTCCCCGGGTCATGACGGGACACCGGACCAGGTCCCCGAGTCCGGTCGACACCACAGCCCCAGGTCACCGGGTCAGGTCGGCACCCCGGAACCAGGTCACCGGGTCCTGTCGGATCCCCGGCCCAGGTCCCCTGGACAGGTCGTTAACCCGGCCCCTGGTCACCGGGTCATGTCGCGCACCCGGCCTGGTTCCCAGGTTCCGATGACCACCCCGGCACCAGGACCCCGGGTCACGTGGGGACACCGGCCCCAGGTGACCGGGTCACGTGGGGACACCGGCCCCAGGTCACCGGGTCACGTGGGGACCCCGGACCCAGGTCAGAGGGTCACGTGGGGACACCGGCTCCAGGTCACCGGGTCAGGTCGGGACCCCGAACCCAGGTCCACGAGTCCGTCGACACCACAGCCCCAGGTCACCGGGTCGTGTCGGGTACCTGGCCTGGTTCCCAGGTTCCGATGACCACCCCGGCACCAGGACCCCGGGTCACGTGGGGACCCCGGCCCCAGGACCCCGGGTCATGTCTGGTACCCGGCCTGGTTCCCAGGTTCCGATGACCACCCCGGCACCAGGACCCCGGGTCACGTGGGGACACCGGCAACAGGTCACCGGGTCACGTGGGGACACCGGCCCCAGGTCACCGGGTCACGTGGGGACCCCGGACCCAGGTCAGCGGGTCACGTGGGGACACCGGCCCCAGGTCACCGGGTCAGGTCGGCACCCCGGACCCAGGTTGGGTCATGTCACGTCCCATGCCCGGGTCCCCGGGTTGGATTTTTACCCAGGCCCCGGGTCACAGGGTCATGTCGGCTCAAAGGCCTGGGTACAACGGTCTGGTGACCACCCCGACCCCAGGTCCCCGGGTCATGCGGGACACCGGACCAGGTCCCCGAGTCCGGTCGACACCACAGCCCCAGGTCAACGGGTCAGGTCGGTACCCCAGAACCAGGTCACCGGGTCATGTCGGGACCCAGCCCGGGTCCCCGGGATGGGTTTTTACCCAAGCCCCAGATCACCAGGTCCTGTCGGGTCCCCGGCCCAGGTCCCCTGGACAGGTCGTTACCCCGGCCCCGGGTCACCGGGTCATGTCGGGTCGCTGTCCCGGGTAGCAGTGTCAGGTGACCACCCCGGCCCCGGGAGACGGAGTCATACCGGGTCCCCGGCCCGGGTCCCCGGGTCAGGTGGTTACCCTGGCCCCAGGTCGCCGGGTCAGGTCGGGACCCCGGACCCAGGTCCCCGGGTCGTATCGGGTCGCTGCCCCGGGTACCAGTTTCGGGTGACATCCCCGACCCCAGGTCCCCGGGTCACGTGGGGTCCCCTGCCCGGGTCCCCTGGACAGGTCGTTAACCCGGCCCCGGGTCACCGGGTCATGTCGCGCACCCGGCCTGGTTCCCAGGTTCCGGTGACCACACCGGCACCAGGACCCCGGGTCACGTGGGGACACCGGCCCCAGGTCAGCGGGTCACGTGGGGACACCGGCCCCAGGTCAGCGGGTCACGTGGGGACCCCGGACCCAGGTCACCTGGTCATGTCTGGTACCCGGCCTGGTTCCCAGGTTCCGATGACCACCCCGGCACCAGGACCCCGGGTCACGTGGGGACACCGGACCAGGTCCCCGAATCCGGTCGACACCACAGCCCCAGGTCACCGGGTCAGGTCGGCACCCCGGAACCAGGTCACCGGGTCCTGTCGGGTCCCCGGCCCAGGTCCCCTGGACAGGTCGTTACCCCGGCCCCGGGTCACCGGGTCATGTCGGGTCGCTGTCCCGGGTAGCAGTGTCAGGTGACCACCCCGGCCCCGGGAGACGGATTCATACCAGGTCCCCGGCCCGGGTCCCCGGGTCAGGTGGTTACCCTGGCCCCAGGTCACCGGGTCAGGTCGGGACCCCGGACCCAGGTCCCCGGGTCGTATCGGGTCGCTGCCCCGGGTACCAGTGTCGGGTGACATCCCCGGCCCCAGGTCCCCGGGTCACGTGGGGTCCCCAGCCCGGGTCCCCGGGTTGCATCGGGACACCAGCGAAGGATCACCGGGTCCTGTCTGGTCCCCGGCCCGGGTCCCCTGGACAGGTCGTTAACCCGGCCCCGGGTCACCGGGTCATGTCGCGCACCCGGCCTGGTTCCCAGGTTCCGGTGACCACCCCGGCACCAGGACCCCGGGTCACGTGGGGACACCGGCCCCAGGTGACCGGGTCACGTGGGGACACCGGCCCCAGGTCACCGGGTCACGTGGGGACCCCGGACCCAGGTCAGCGGGTCACGTGGGGACACCGGCTCCAGGTCACCGGGTCAGGTCGGGACCCCGGACCCAGGTCGGGTCATGTCACGTCCCATGCCCGGGTCCCCGGGTTGGATTTTTACCCAGGCCCCGGGTCACAGGGTCATGTCGGGTCAAAGGCCTGGGTACAACGGTCTGGTGACCACCCCGACCCCAGGTCCCCGGGTCATGACGGGACACCGGACCAGGTCCCCGAGTCCGGTCGACACCACAGCCCCAGGTCACCGGGTCACGTCGGCACCCCGGAACCAGGTCACCGGGTCCTGTCGGGTCCCCGGCCCAGGTCCCCTGGACAGGTCGTTACCCCGGCCCCGGGTCACCGGGTCATGTCGTGTCGCTGTCCCGGGTAGCAGTGTCAGGTGACCACCCCGGCCCCGGGAGACGGAGTCATACCGGGTCCCCGGCCCGGGTCCCCGGGTCAGGTGGTTACCCTGGCCCCAGGTCACCGGGTCAGGTCGGGACCCCGGACCCAGGTCCCCGGGTCGTATCGGGTCGCTGCCCCGGGTACCAGTGTCGGGTGACATCCCCTGCCCCAGGTCCCCGGGTCACGTGGGGACCCCGGACCCAGGTCAGCGGGTCACGTGGGGACACCGGCTCCAGGTCACCGGGTCAGGTCGGGACCCCGGACCCAGGTCGGGTCATGTCACGTCCCATGCCCGGGTCCCCGGGTTGGATTTTTACCCAGGCCCCGGGTCACAGGGTCATATCGGCTCAACGGCCTGGGTACAACGGTCTGGTGACCACCCCGACCCCAGGTCCCCGGGTCATGACGGGACACCGGACCAGGTCCCCGAGTCCGGTCGACACCACAGCCCCAGGTCACCAGGTCAGGTCGGCACCCCGGACCCAGGTCCCCGGGTCGTATCGGGTCGCTGCCCCGGGTACCAGTGTCGGGTGACATCCCCTGCCCCAGGTCCCCGGGTCACGTGGGGTCCCCGGCCCGGGTCCCCGGGTTGCATCGGGACACCAGCGAAGGATCACCGGGTCCTGTCGGGTCCCCGGCCCGGGTCCCCTGGACAGGTCGTTAACCCGGCCCCGGGTCACCGGGTCATGTCGCGCACCCGGCCTGGTTCTCAGGTTCCGGTGACCACCCCGGCACCAGGACCCCGGGTCACGTGGGGACCCCGGCACCAGGTCAGCGGGTCACGTGGGGACCCCGGACCCAGGTCAGAGGGTCACGTGGGGACACCGGCCCCAGGACAACGCGTCAGGTCGGGACCCCGAACCAAGGTCCACGAGTCCGTCGACACCACAGCCCAGGGTCACCGGGTCGTGTCGGGTACCTGGCCTGGTTCCCAGGTTCCGATGACCACCCCGGCACCAGGACCCCGGGTCACGTGGGGACCCCGGCCCCAGGTCAGCGGGTCACGTGGGGACCCCGGACCCAGGTCACCTGGTCATGTCTGGTACCCAGCCTGGTTCCCAGGTTCCGATGACCACCCCGGCACCAAGACCCCGGGTCATGTGGGGACACCAGCCCCAGGTGACCGGGTCACGTGGGGACACCGGCCCCAGGTCACCGGGTCACGTGGGGACCCCGGACCCAGGTCAGCGGGTCACGTGGGGACACCGGCCCCAGGTCACCGGGTCAGGTCGGCACCCCGGACCCAGGTCGGGTCATGTCACGTCCCATGCCCGGGTCCCCGGGTTGGATTTTTACTCAGGCCCCGGGTCACAGGGTCATGTCGGCTCAACGGCCTGGGTACAACGGTCTGGTGACCACCCCGACCCCAGGTCCCCGGGTCATGACGGGACACCGGACCAGGTCCCCGAGTCCGGTCGACACCACAGCCCCAGGTCACCGGGTCAGGTCGGCACCCCGGAACCAGGTCACCGGGTCATGTCGGGACCCAGCCCGGGTCCCCGGGACGGGTTTTTACCCAAGCCCCCGATCACCGGGTCCTGTCGGGTCCCCGGCCCAGGTCCCCTGGACAGGTCGTTACCCCGGCCCCGGGTCACCGGGTCATGTCGGGTCGCTGTCCCGGGTACCAGTGTCAGGTGACCACCCCGGCCCCGGGAGACGGAGTCATACTGGGTCCCCGGCCCGGGTCCCCGGGTCAGGTGGTTACCCTGGCCCCAGGTCACCGGGTCAGGTCGGGACCCCGGACCCAGGTCCCCGGGTCGTATCGGGTCGCTGCCCCGGGTACCAGTGTCGGGTGACATCCCCGGCCCCAGGTCCCCGGGTCACGTGGGGTCCCCGGCCCGGGTCCCCGGGTTGCATCGGGACACCAGCGAAGGATCACCGGGTCCTGTCGGGTCCCCGGCCCGGGTCCCCTGGACAGGTCGTTAACCCGGCCCCGGGTCACCTGGTCATGTCGCGCACCCGGCCTGGTTCCCAGGTTCCGGTGACCACCCCGGCACCAGGACCCCGGGTCACGTGGGGACCCCGGCCCCAGGTCAGCGGGTCACGTGGGGACCCCGGACCCAGGTCACCTGGTCATGTCTGGTACCCGGACTGGTTCCCAGGTTCCGATTACCACCCCGGTACCAAGACCCCGGGTCACGTGGGGACACCGGGCCCAGGTGACCTGGTCACGTGGGGACACCGGCCCCAGGTCACCGGGTCACGTGGGGACCCCGGACCCAGGTCAGCGGGTCACGTGGGGACACCGGCCCCAGGTCACCGGGTCAGGTCGGCACCCCGGACCCAGGTCGACTCATGTCACGTCCCATGCCCGGGTCCCCGGGTTGGATTTTTACCCAGGCCCCGGGTCACTGGGTCATGTCGGCTCAACGGCCTGGGTACAACGGTCTGGTGACCACCCCGACCCCAGGTCCCCGGTTCATGCGGGACACCAGACCAGGTCCCCGAGTCCGGTCGACACCACAGCCCCAGGTCACCGGGTCAGGTCGGCACCCCGGACCCAGGTCCCCGGGTCGTATCGGGTCACTGCCCCGGGTACCAGTGTCGGGTGACATCCCCGGCCCCAGGTCCCCGGGTCACGTGGGGTCCCCGGCCCGGGTCCCCGGGTTGCATCGGGACACCAGCGAAGGATCACCGGGTCCTGTCGGGTCCCCGGCCCGGGTCCCCTGGACAGGTCGTTAACCCGGCCCCGGGTCACCGGGTCATGTCGCGCACCCGGCCTGGTTCCCAGGTTCCGGTGACCACCCCGGCAGCAGGACCCCGGGTCACGTGGGGACCCCGGCCCCAGGTCAGCGGGTCACGTGGGGACCCCGGACCCAGGTCACCTGGTCATGTCTGGTACCCGGCCTGGTTCCCAGGTTCCGATGACCACCCCAGCACCAGGACCCCGGGTCACGTGGGGACACCGGCCCCAGGTGACCGAGTCACGTGGGGACACCGGCCCCAGGTCACCGGGTCACGTGGGGACCCCGGACCCAGGTTAGCGGGTCACGTGGGGACACCGGCCCCAGGAAACCGGGTCAGGTCGGGACCCCGGACCCAGGTTGGGTCATGTCACGTCCCATGCCCGGGTCCCCGGGTTGGATTTTTACCCAGGCCCCGGGTCACAGGGTCATGTCGGCTCAACGGCCTGGGTCCAACGGTCTGGTGACCACCCCGACCCCAGGTCCCCGGGTCATGCGGGACCCCGAACCCAGGTCCACGAATCCGTCGACACCACAGCCCCGGGTCACCGGGTCGTGTCGGGTACCTGGCCCGGTTCCCAGGTTCCGATGACCACCCCGGCACCAGGACCCCGGGTCACGTGGGGACACCGGCCCCAGGTCACCGGGTCACGTGGGGACCCCGGACCCAGGTCAGCGGGTCACGTGGGGACACCGGCCCCAGGTCACCATGTCAGGTCGGCACCCCGGACCCAGGTCGGGTCATGTCAAGTCCCATGCCCGGGTCCCCGGCTTGGATTTTTGCTCAGGCCCCGGGTCACAGGGTCATGTCGGGTCAACGGCCTGGGTACAACGGTCTGGTGACCACCCCGACCCCAGGTCCCCGGGTCATGACGGGACACCGGACCAGGTCCCCGAATCAGGTCGACACCACAGACCCAGGTCACCAGGTCAGGTCGGCACCCCGGACCCAGGTCCCCGGGTCGTATCGTGTCGCTGCCCCGGGTACCAGTGTCGGGTGACATCCCCTGCCCCAGGTCCCCGGGTCACGTGGGGTCCCCAGCCCGGGTCCCCGGGTTGCATCGGGACACCAGCGAAGGGTCACCGGGTCCTGTCGGGTCCCCGGCCCGGGTCCCCTGGAGAGGTCGTTAACCCGGCCCCGGGTCACCGGGTCATGTCGCGCACCCGGCCTGGTTCTCAGGTTCCGGTGACCACCCCGGCACCAGGACCCCGGGTCACGTGGGGACCCCGGACCCAGGTCAGAGGGTCACGTGGGGACACCGGCCCCAGGTCACCGCGTCAGGTCGGGACCCCGAACCAAGGTCCACGAGTCCGTCGACACCACAGCCCCGGGTCACCGGGTCGTGTCGGGTACCTGGCCTGGTGGCCAGGTTCTGATGACCACCCCGGCACCAGGACCCCGGGTCACGTGGGGACACCGGCCCCAGGTCACCGGGTCAGGTCGGCACCCCGGAACCAGGTCACCGGGTCCTGTCGGGTCCCCGGCCCAGGTCCCCTGGACAGGTCGTTACCCCGGCCCCGGGTCACCGGGTCATGTCGGGTCGCTGTCCCGGGTAGCAGTGTCAGGTGACCACCCCGGCCCCGGGAGACGGAGTCATACTGGGTCCCCGGCCCAGGTCCCCGGGTCAGGTGGTTACCCTGGCCCCAGGTCACCGGGTCAGGTCGGGACCCCGGACCCAGGTCCCCGGGTCGTATCGGGTCGCTGCCCCGGGTACCAGTGTCGGGTGACATCCCCGGCCCCAGGTCCCCGGGTCACGTGGGGTCCCCAGCCCGGGTCCCCGGGTTGCATCGGGACACCAGCGAAGGATCACCGGGTCCTGTCGGGTCCCCGGCCCGGGTCCCCTGGACAGGTCGTTAACCCGGCCCCGGGTCACCTGGTCATGTCGCGCACCCGGCCTGGTTCCCAGGTTCCGGTGACCACCCCGGCACCAGGACCCCGGGTCACGTGGGGACCCCGGCCCCAGGTCAGCGGGTCACGTGGGGACCCCGGACCCAGGTCACCTGGTCATGTCTGGTACCCGGACTGGTTCCCAGGTTCCGATTACCACCCCGGTACCAAGACCCCGGGTCACGTGGGGACACCGGCCCCAGGTGACCGGGTCACGTGGGGACACCGGCCCCAGGTCACCGGGTCACGTGGGGACCCCGGACCCAGGTCAGCGGGTCACGTGGGGACACCGGCCCCAGGTCACCGGGTCAGGTCGGCACCCCGGACCCAGGTCGACTCATGTCACGTCCCATGCCCGGGTCCCCGGGTTGGGTTTTTACCCAGGCCCCGGGTCACTGGGTCATGTCGGCTCAACGGCCTGGGTACAACGGTCTGGTGACCACCCCGACCCCAGGTCCCCGGTTCATGTGGGACACCAGACCAGGTCCCCGAGTCCGGTCGACACCACAGCCCCAGGTCACCGGGTCAGGTCGGCACCCCGGACCCAGGTCCCCGGGTCGTATCGGGTCGCTGCCCCGGGTACCAGTGTCGGGTGACATCCCCGGCCCCAGGTCCCCGGGTCACGTGGGGTCCCCGGCCCGGGTCCCCGGGTTGCATCGGGACACCAGCGAAGGATCACCGGGTCCTGTCGGGTCCCCGGCCCGGGTCCCCTGGACAGGTCGTTAACCCGGCCCCGGGTCACCGGGTCATGTCGCGCACCCGGCCTGGTTCCCAGGTTCCGGTGACCACCCCGGCAGCAGGACCCCGGGTCACGTGGGGACCCCGGCCCCAGGTCAGCGGGTCACGTGGGGACCCCGGACCCAGGTCACCTGGTCATGTCTGGTACCCGGCCTGGTTCCCAGGTTCCGATGACCACCCCAGCACCAGGACCCCGGGTCACGTGGGGACACCGGCCCCAGGTGACCGAGTCACGTGGGGACACCGGCCCCAGGTCACCGGGTCACGTGGGGACCCCGGACCCAGGTTAGCGGGTCACGTGGGGACACCGGCCCCAGGAAACCGGGTCAGGTCGGGACCCCGGACCCAGGTTGGGTCATGTCACGTACCATGCCCGGGTCCCCGGGTTGGATTTTTACCCAGGCCCCGGGTCACAGGGTCATGTCGGCTCAACGGCCTGGGTCCAACGGTCTGGTGACCACCCCGACCCCAGGTCCCCGGGTCATGCGGGACCCCGAACCCAGGTCCACGAATCCGTCGACACCACAGCCCCGGGTCACCGGGTCGTGTCGGGTACCTGGCCCGGTTCCCAGGTTCCGATGACCACCCCGGCACCAGGACCCCGGGTCACGTGGGGACACCGGCCCCAGGTCACCGGGTCACGTGGGGACCCCGGACCCAGGTCAGCGGGTCACGTGGGGACACCGGCCCCAGGTCACCATGTCAGGTCGGCACCCCGGACCCAGGTCGGGTCATGTCAAGTCCCATGCCCGGGTCCCCGGCTTGGATTTTTGCTCAGGCCCCGGGTCACAGGGTCATGTCGGGTCAACGGCCTGGGTACAACGGTCTGGTGACCACCCCGACCCCAGGTCCCCGGGTCATGACGGGACACCGGACCAGGTCCCCGAATCAGGTCGACACCACAGACCCAGGTCACCAGGTCAGGTCGGCACCCCGGACCTAGGTCCCCGGGTCGTATCGTGTCGCTGCCCCGGGTACCAGTGTCGGGTGACATCCCCTGCCCCAGGTCCCCGGGTCACGTGGGGTCCCCGGCCCGGGTCCCCGGGTTGCATCGGGACACCAGCGAAGGATCACCGGGTCCTGTCGGGTCCCCGGCCCGGGTCCCCTGGAGAGGTCGTTAACCCGGCCCCGGGTCACCGGGTCATGTCGCGCACCCGGCCTGGTTCTCAGGTTCCGGTGACCACCCCGGCACCAGGACCCCGGGTCACGTGGGGACCCCGGACCCAGGTCAGAGGGTCACGTGGGGACACCGGCCCCAGGTCACCGCGTCAGGTCGGGACCCCGAACCAAGGTCCACGAGTCCGTCGACACCACAGCCCCGGGTCACCGGGTCGTGTCGGGTACCTGGCCTGGTGGCCAGGTTCTGATGACCACCCCGGCACCAGGACCCCGGGTCACGTGGGGACACCGGCCCCAGGTCACCGGGTCAGGTCGGCACCCCGGAACCAGGTCACCGGGTCCTGTCGGGTCCCCGGCCCAGGTCCCCTGGACAGGTCGTTACCCCGGCCCCGGGTCACCGGGTCATGTCGGGTCGCTGTCCCGGGTAGCAGTGTCAGGTGACCACCCCGGCCCCGGGAGACGGAGTCATACTGGGTCCCCGGCCCGGGTCCCCGGGTCAGGTGGTTACCCTGGCCCCAGGTCACCGGGTCAGGTCGGGACCCCGGACCCAGGTCCCCGGGTCGTATCGGGTCGCTGCCCCGGGTACCAGTGTCGGGTGACATCCCCGGCCCCAGGTCCCCGGGTCACGTGGGGTCCCCAGCCCGGGTCCCCGGGTTGCATCGGGACACCAGCGAAGGATCACCGGGTCCTGTCGGATCACCGGCCCAGGTCCCCTGGACAGGTCGTTAACCCGGCCCCTGGTCACCGGGTCATGTCGCGCACCCGGCCTGGTTCCCAGGTTCCGGTGACCACCCCGGCACCAGGACCCCGGGTCATGTGGGGACACCGGCCCCAGGTCAGCGGGTCACGTGGGGACCCCGGCACCAGGACCCCGGGTCACGTGGGGACCCCGGCCCCAGGTCAGCGGGTCACGTGGGGACCCCGGACCCAGGTCACCTGGTCATGTCTGGTACCCAGCCTGGTTCCCAGGTTCCGATGACCACCCCGGCACCAGGACCCCGGGTCACGTGGGGACACCGGCCCCAGGTGACCGGGTCACGTGGGGACACCGGCCCCAGGTCACCGGGTCACGTGGGGACCCCGGACCCAGGTCAGAGGGTCACGTGGGGACACCGGCTCCAGGTCACCGGGTCAGGTCGGGACCCCGAACCCAGGTCCACGAGTCCGTCGACACCACAGCCCCAGGTCACCGGGTCGTGTCGGGTACCTGGCCTGGTTCCCAGGTTCCGATGACCACCCCGGCACCAGGACCCCGGGTCACGTGGGGACCCCGGCCCCAGGACCCCGGGTCATGTCTGGTACCCGGCCTGGTTCCCAGGTTCCGATGACCACCCCGGCACCAGGACCCCGGGTCACGTGGGGACACCGGCAACAGGTCACCGGGTCACGTGGGGACACCGGCCCCAGGTCACCGGGTCACGTGGGGACCCCGGACCCAGGTCAGCGGGTCACGTGGGGACACCGGCCCCAGGTCACCGGGTCAGGTCGGCACCCCGGACCCAGGTTGGGTCATGTCACGTCCCATGCCCGGGTCCCCGGGTTGGATTTTTACCCAGGCCCCGGGTCACAGGGTCATGTCGGCTCAACGGCCTGGGTACAACGGTCTGGTGACCACCCCGACCCCAGGTCCCCGGGTCATGCGGGACACCGGACCAGGTCCCCGAGTCCGGTCGACACCACAGCCCCAGGTCAACGGGTCAGGTCGGCACCCCGGAACCAGGTCACCGGGTCATGTCGGGACCCAGCCCGGGTCCCCGGGATGGGTTTTTACCCAAGCCCCAGATCACCAGGTCCTGTCGGGTCCCCGGCCCAGGTCCCCTGGACAGGTCGTTACCCCGGCCCCGGGTCACCGGGTCATGTCGGGTCGCTGTCCCGGGTAGCAGTGTCAGGTGACCACCCCGGCCCCGGGAGACGGAGTCATACCGGGTCCCCGGCCCGGGTCCCCGGGTCAGGTGGTTACCCTGGCCCCAGGTCGCCGGGTCAGGTCGGGACCCCGGACCCAGGTCCCCGGGTCGTATCGGGTCGCTGCCCCGGGTACCAGTGTCGGGTGACATCCCCGACCCCAGGTCCCCGGGTCACGTGGGGTCCCCTGCCCGGGTCCCCTGGACAGGTCGTTAACCCGGCCCCGGGTCACCGGGTCATGTCGCGCACCCGGCCTGGTTCCCAGGTTCCGGTGACCACCCCGGCACCAGGACCCCGGGTCACGTGGGGACACCGGCCCCAGGTCAGCGGGTCACGTGGGGACACCGGCCCCAGGTCAGCGGGTCACGTGGGGACCCCGGACCCAGGTCACCTGGTCATGTCTGGTACCCGGCCTGGTTCCCAGGTTCCGATGACCACCCCGGCACCAGGACCCCGGGTCACGTGGGGACACCGGACCAGGTCCCCGAATCCGGTCGACACCACAGCCCCAGGTCACCGGGTCAGGTCGGCACCCCGGAACCAGGTCACCGGGTCCTGTCGGGTCCCCGGCCCAGGTCCCCTGGACAGGTCGTTACCCCGGCCCCGGGTCACCGGGTCATGTCGGGTCGCTGTCCCGGGTAGCAGTGTCAGGTGACCACCCCGGCCCCGGGAGACGGATTCATACCAGGTCCCCGGCCCGGGTCCCCGGGTCAGGTGGTTACCCTGGCCCCAGGTCACCGGGTCAGGTCGGGACCCCGGACCCAGGTCCCCGGGTCGTATCGGGTCGCTGCCCCGGGTACCAGTGTCGGGTGACATCCCCGGCCCCAGGTCCCCGGGTCACGTGGGGTCCCCAGCCCGGGTCCCCGTGTTGCATCGGGACACCAGCGAAGGATCACCGGGTCCTGTCTGGTCCCCGGCCCGGGTCCCCTGGACAGGTCGTTAACCCGGCCCCGGGTCACCGGGTCATGTCGCGCACCCGGCCTGGTTCCCAGGTTCCGGTGACCACCCCGGCACCAGGACCCCGGGTCACGTGGGGACACCGGCCCCAGGTCACCGCGTCAGGTCGGGACCCCGGCACCAGGACCCCGGGTCACGTGGGGACCCCGGCCCCAGGTCAGCGGGTCACGTGGGGACCCCGGACCCAGGTCACCTGGTCATGTCTGGTACCCAGCCTGGTTCCCAGGTTCCGATGACCACCCCGGCACCAGGACCCCGGGTCACGTGGGGACACCGGCCCCAGGTGACCAGGTCACGTGGGGACCCCGGCCCCAGGTCACCGGGTCACGTGGGGACCCCGGACCGAGGTCAGCGGGTCACGTGGGGACCCCGGACCCAGGTCACCTGGTCATGTCTGGTACCCAGCCTGGTTCCCAGGTTCCGATGACCACCCCGGCACCAGGACCCCGGGTCACGTGGGGACCCCGGCCCCAGGTGACCGGGTCACGTGGGGACACCGGCCCCAGGTCACCGGGTCACGTGGGGACACTGGCCCCAGGTCACCGGGTCAGGTCGGGACCCCGGACCCAGGTCACCGGGTCCTGTCGGGTCCCCGGCCCAGGTCCCCTGGACAAGTTGTTACCCCGGCCCCGGGTCACCGGGTCATGTCGGGTACCTGGCCTGGTTCCCAGGTTCCGATGACCACCCCGGCACCAGGACCCCAGGTCACGTGGGGACCCCGGCCCCAGGTCAGCGGGTCACGTTGGGACCCCGGACCCAGGTCACCTGGTCATGTCTGGTACCCAGCCTGGTTCCCAGGTTCCGATGACCACCCCGGCACCAGGACCCCGGGTCACGTGGGGACCCCGGCCCCAGGTGACCGGGTCACGTGGGGACACCGGCCCCAGGTCACCGGGTCACGTGGGGACCCCGGACCCAGGTCACCGGGTCAGGTCGGGACCCCGGACCCAGGTCGGGTCATGTCAAGTCCCATGCCCGGGTCCCCGGGTTGGATTTTTACCCAGGCCCCGGGTCACAGGGTCATGTCGGCTCAACGGCCTGGGTACAACGGTCTGGTGACCACCCCGACCCCAGGTCCCCGGGTCATGCGGGACACCGGACCAGGTCCCCGAGTCCGGTCGACACCACAGCCCCAGGTCACCGGGTCAGGTCGGCACCCCGGAACCAGGTCACCGGGTCATGTCGGGACCCAGCCCGGGTCCCCGGGACGGGTTTTTACCCAAGCCCCAGATCACCAGGTCCTGTCGGGTCCCCGGCCCAGGTCCCCTGGACAGGTCGTTACCCCGGCCCCCGGTCACCGCGTCATGTCGGGCCGATGTCCCGGGTACCAGTGTCAGGTGACCACCCCGGCTCCGGGAGACGGAGTCATACTGGGTCCCCGGCCCGGGTCCCCGGGTCAGGTGGTTACCCTGGCCCCAGGTCACCGGGTCAGGTCGGGAGCCCGAACCCAGGTCCCCGGGTCGTATCGGGTCGCTGCCCCGGGTACCAGTGTCGGGTGACATCCCCGGCCCCAGGTCCCCGGGTCATGTGGGGTCCCCGGCCCGGGTCCCCGGGTTGCATCGGGACACCTGCGAAGGATCACCGGGTCCTGTCGGGTCCCATGCCCGGGTCCCCTGGACAGGTCGTTAACCCGGCCCCGGGTCACCGGGTCATGTCGCGCACCCGGCCTGGTTCCCAGGTTCCGGTGACCACCCCGGCACCAGGACCCCGGGTCACGTGGGGACACCGGCCCCAGGTCAGCGGGTCACGTGGGGACCCCGGCCTCAGGTCAGAGGGTCACGTGGGGACACCGGCCCCAGGTCACCGCATCAGGTCGGGACCCCGAACCCAGGTCCACGAGTCCGTCGACACCACAGCCCCGGGTCACCGGGTCGTGTCGGGTACCTGGCCTGGTTCCCAGGTTCCGATGACCACCCCGGCACCAGGACCCCGGGTCACGTGGGGACACCGGCAACAGGTCACCGGGTCACGTGGGGACACCGGCCCCAGGTCACCGGGTCACGTGGGGACCCCGGACCCAGGTCAACGGGTCACGTGGGGACACCGGCCCCAGGTCACCGGGTCAGGTCGGGACCCCGGACCCAGGTCGGGTCATGTCACGTCCCATGCCCGCGTCCCCGGGTTGGATTTTTACCCAGGCCCGGGGTCACAGGTTCATGTCGGCTCAACGGCCTGGGTACAACGGTCTGGTGACCACCCCGACCCCAGGTCCCCAGGTCATGCGGGACACCGGACCAGGTCCCCGAGTCCGGTCGACACCACAGCCCCAGGTCACCGGGTCAGGTCGGCACCCCGGAACCAGGTCACCGGGTCCTGTCGGGTCCCCGGCCCAGGTCCCCTGGACAGGTCGTTAAGCCGGCCCCGGGTCACCGGGTCATGTCGCGCACCCGGCCTGGTTCCCAGGTTCCGGTGACCACCCTGGCACCAGGACCCCGGGTCACGTGGGGACCCAGGCCCCAGGTCAGCGGGTCACGTGGGGACCCCGGACCCAGGTCACCTGGTCATGTCTGGTACCCGGCCTGGTTCCCAGGTTCCGATGACCACCCCGGCACCAGGACCCCGGGTCACGTGGGGACACCGGCCCCAGGTGACCGGGTCACGTGGGGACACCGGCCCCAGGTGACCGGGTCACGTGGGGACCCCGGACCCAGGTCAGCGGGTCACGTGGGGACACCGGCCCCAGGTCACCGGGTCAGGTCGGGACCCCGGACCCAGGTCAGCGGGTCACGTGGGGACACCGGCCCCAGGTCACCGGGTCAGGTCGGCACCCCGGACCCAGGTCGGGTCATGTCACGTCCCATGCCCGGGTCCCCGGGTTGGATTTTTACCCAGGCCCCGGGTCACAGGGTCATATCGGCTCAACGGCCTGGGTACAACGGTCTGGTGACCACCCCGACCCCAGGTCCCCGGGTCATGCGGGACACCGGACCAGGTCCCCGAGTCCGGTCGACACCACAGCCCCAGGTCACCAGGTCAGGTCGGCACCCCGGAACCAGGTCACCGGGTCATGTCGGGACCCAGCCCGGGTCCCCGGGACGGGTTTTTACCCAAGCCCCAGATCACCAGGTCCTGTTGGGTCCCCGGCCCAGGTCCCCTGGACAGGTCGTTACCCTGGCCCCGGGTCACCGGGTCATGTCGGGTCGCTGTCCCGGGTAGCAGTGTCAGGGGACCACCCCGGCCCCGGGAGACGGAGTCATACCGGGTCCCCGGCCCGGGTCCCCGGGTCAGGTGGTTACCCTGGCCCCAGGTCACCGGGTCAGGTCGGGACCCCGGACCCAGGTCCCCGGGTCGTATCGGGTCGCTGCCCCGGGTACCAGTGTCGGGTGACATCCCCGGCCCCAGGACCCCGGGTCACGTGGGGTCCCCGGCCCGGGTCCCCGGGTTGCATCGGGACACCAGCGAGGATCACCGGGTCCTGTCGGGTCCCCGGCCCGGGTCCCCTGGACAGGTCGTTAACCCGGCCCCGGGTCACCGGGTCATGTCGCGCACCCGGCCTTGTTCCCAGGTTCTGGTGACCACCCCGGCACCAGGACCCCGGGTCACGTGGGGACCCCGGCCCCAGGACCCCGGTCACGTGGGGACACCGGCCCCAGGTCACCGCGTCAGGTCGGGACCCCGAACCCAGGTCCACGAGTCCGTCGACACCACAGCCCCGGGTCACCGGGTCATGTCGGGTCGCTGTCCCGGGTACCAGTGTCAGGTGACCACCCCGGCCCCGGGAGACGGAGTCATACCGGGTCCCCGGCCCGGGTCCCCGGGTCAGGTGGTTACCCTGGCCCCAGGTCACCGGGTCAGGTCGGGACCCCGGACCCAGGTCCCCGGGTCGTATCGGGTCGCTGCCCCGGGTACCAGTGTCGGGTGACATCCCTGGCCCCAGGTCCCCGGGTCACGTGGGGTCCCCGGCCCGGGTCCCCGGGTTGCATCGGGACACCAGCGAAGGATCACCGGGTCCTGTCGGGTCCCCGGCCCGGGTCCCCTGGACAGGTCGTTAACCCGGCCCCGGGTCACCGGGTCATGTCGCGCACCCGGCCTGGTTCCCAGGTTCCGGTGACCACCCCGGCACCAGGACCCCGGGTCACGTGGGGACACCGGCCCCAGGTCAGCGGGTCACGTGGGGACCCTGGTACCAGGACCCCGGGTCACGTGGGGACCCCGGCCCCAGGTCAGCGGGTCACGTGGGGACCCCGGACCCAGGTCACCTGGTCATGTCTGGTACCCAGCCTGGTTCCCAGGTTCCGATGACCACCCCGGCACCAGGACCCCGGGTCACGTGGGGACACCGGCCCCAGGTGACCGGGTCACGTGGGGACACCGGCCCCAGGTCACCGGGTCACGTGGGGACCCCGGACCCAGGTCAGCGGGTCACGTGGGGACACCGGCTCCAGGTCACCGGGTCATGTCGGGACCCCGGACCCAGGTCGGGTCATGTCACGTCCCATGCCCGGGTCCCCGGGTTGGATTTTTACCCAGGCCCCGGGTCACAGGGTCATGTCGGGTCAACGGCCTGGGTACAACGGTCTGGTGACCACCCCGACCCCAGGTCCCCGGGTCATGACGGGACACCGGACCAGGTCCCCGAGTCCGGTCGACACCACAGCCCCAGGTCACCGGGTCACGTCGGCACCCCGGAACCAGGTCACCGGGTCCTGTCGGGTCCCCGGCCCAGGTCCCCTGGACAGGTCGTTACCCCGGCCCCGGGTCACGGGGTCATGTCGGGTCGCTGTCCCGGGTACCAGTGTCAGGTGACCACCCCGGCCCCGGGAGACGGAGTCATACCGGGTTCTCGGCCCGGGTCCCCGGGTCAGGTGGTTACCCTGGCCCCAGGTCACCGGGTCAGGTCGGGACCCCGGACCCAGGTCCCCGGGTCGTATCGGGTCGCTGCCCCGGGTACCAGTGTCGGGTGACATCCCCTGCCCCAGGTCCCCGGGTCACGTGGGGACCCCGGACCCAGGTCAGCGGGTCACGTGGGGACACCGGCTCCAGGTCACCGGGTCAGGTCGGGACCCCGGACCCAGGTCGGGTCATGTCACGTCCCATGCCCGGGTCCCCGGGTTGGATTTTTACCCAGGCCCCGGGTCACAGGGTCATATCGGCTCAACGGCCTGAGTACAACGGTCTGGTGACCACCCCGACCCCAGGTCCCCGGGTCATGCGGGACACCGGACCAGGTCCCCGAGTCCGGTCGACACCACAGCCCCAGGTCACCAGGTCAGGTCGGCACCCCGGACCCAGGTCCCCGGGTCGTATCGGGTCGCTGCCCCGGGTACCAGTGTCGGGTGACATCCCCTGCCCCAGGTCCCCGGGTCACGTGGGGTCCCCGGCCCGGGTCCCCGGGTTGCATCGGGACACCAGCGAAGGATCACCGGGTCCTGTCGGGTCCCCGGCCCGGGTCCCCTGGACAGGTCGTTAACCCGGCCCCGGGTCACCGGGTCATGTCGCGCACCCGGCCTGGTTCTCAGGTTCCGGTGACCACCCCGGCACCAGGACCCCGGGTCACGTGGGGACCCCGGCACCAGGTCAGCGGGTCACGTGGGGACCCCGGACCCAGGTCAGAGGGTCACGTGGGGACACCGGCCCCAGGTCACCGCGTCAGGTCGGGACCCCGAACCAAGGTCCACGAGTCCGTCGACACCACAGCCCCGGGTCACCGGGTCGTGTCGGGTACCTGGCCTGGTTCCCAGGTTCCGATGACCACCCCGGCACCAGGACCCCGGGTCACGTGGGGACCCCGGCCCCAGGTCAGCGGGTCACGTGGGGACCCCGGACCCAGGTCACCTGGTCATGTCTGGTACCCAGCCTGGTTCCCAGGTTCCGATGACCACCCCGGCACCAAGACCCCGGGTCATGTGGGGACACCAGCCCCAGGTGACCGGGTCACGTGGGGACACCGGCCCCAGGTCACCGGGTCACGTGGGGACCCCGGACCCAGGTCAGCGGGTCACGTGGGGACACCGGCCCCAGGTCACCGGGTCAGGTCGGCACCCCGGACCCAGGTCGGGTCATGTCACGTCCCATGCCCGGGTCCCCGGGTTGGATTTTTACTCAGGCCCCGGGTCACAGGGTCATGTCGGCTCAACGGCCTGGGTACAACGGTCTGGTGACCACCCCGACCCCAGGTCCCCGGGTCATGACGGGACACCGGACCAGGTCCCCGAGTCCGGTCGACACCACAGCCCCAGGTCACCGGGTCAGGTCGGCACCCCGGAACCAGGTCACCGGGTCATGTCGGGACCCAGCCCGGGTCCCCGGGACGGGTTTTTACCCAAGCCCCCGATCACCGGGTCCTGTCGGGTCCCCGGCCCAGGTCCCCTGGACAGGTCGTTACCCCGGCCCCGGGTCACCGGGTCATGTCGGGTCGCTGTCCCGGGTACCAGTGTCAGGTGACCACCCCGGCTCCGGGAGACGGAGTCATACTGGGTCCCCGGCCCGGGTCCCCGGGTCAGGTGGTTACCCTGGCCCCAGGTCACCGGGTCAGGTCGGGACCCCGGACCCAGGTCCCCGGGTCGTATCGGGTCGCTGCCCCGGGTACCAGTGTCGGGTGACATCCCTGGCCCCAGGTCCCCGGGTCACGTGGGGTCCCCGGCCCAGGTCCCCGGGTTGCATCGGGACACCAGCGAAGGATCACCGGGTCCTGTCGGGTCCCCGGCCCGGGTCCCCTGGACAGGTCGTTAACCCGGCCCCGGGTCACCGGGTCATGTCGCGCACCCGGCCTGGTTCCCAGGTTCCGGTGACCACCCCGGCACCAGGACCCCGGGTCACGTGGGGACACCGGCCCCAGGTCAGCGGGTCACGTGGGGACCCTGGTACCAGGACCCCGGGTCACGTGGGGACCCCGGCCCCAGGTCAGCGGGTCACGTGGGGACCCCGGACCCAGGTCACCTGGTCATGTCTGGTACCCAGCCTGGTTCCCAGGTTCCGATGACCACCCCGGCACCAGGACCCCGGGTCACGTGGGGACACCGGCCCCAGGTGACCGGGTCACGTGGGGACACCGGCCCCAGGTCACCGGGTCACGTGGGGACCCCGGACCCAGGTCAGCGGGTCACGTGGGGACACCGGCTCCAGGTCACCGGGTCATGTCGGGACCCCGGACCCAGGTCGGGTCATGTCACGTCCCATGCCCGGGTCCCCGGGTTGGATTTTTACCCAGGCCCCGGGTCACAGGGTCATGTCGGGTCAACGGCCTGGGTACAACGGTCTGGTGACCACCCCGACCCCAGGTCCCCGGGTCATGACGGGACACCGGACCAGGTCCCCGAGTCCGGTCGACACCACAGCCCCAGGTCACCGGGTCACGTCGGCACCCCGGAACCAGGTCACCGGGTCCTGTCGGGTCCCCGGCCCAGGTCCCCTGGACAGGTCGTTACCCCGGCCCCGGGTCACCGGGTCATGTCGGGTCGCTGTCCCGGGTAGCAGTGTCAGGTGACCACCCCGGCCCCGGGAGACGGAGTCATACCGGGTCCCCGGCCCGGGTCCCCGGGTCAGGTGGTTACCCTGGCCCCAGGTCACCGGGTCAGGTCGGGACCCCGGACCCAGGTCCCCGGGTCGTATCGGGTCGCTGCCCCGGGTACCAGTGTCGGGTGACATCCCCTGCCCCAGGTCCCCGGGTCACGTGGGGACCCCGGACCCAGGTCAGCGGGTCACGTGGGGACACCGGCTCCAGGTCACCGGGTCAGGTCGGGACCCCGGACCCAGGTCGGGTCATGTCACGTCCCATGCCCGGGTCCCCGGGTTGGATTTTTACCCAGGCCCCGGGTCACAGGGTCATATCGGCTCAACGGCCTGGGTACAACGGTCTGGTGACCACCCCGACCCCAGGTCCCCGGGTCATGCGGGACACCGGACCAGGTCCCCGAGTCCGGTCGACACCACAGCCCCAGGTCACCAGGTCAGGTCGGCACCCCGGACCCAGGTCCCCGGGTCGTATCGGGTCGCTGCCCCGGGTACCAGTGTCGGGTGACATCCCCTGCCCCAGGTCCCCGGGTCACGTGGGGTCCCCGGCCCGGGTCCCCGGGTTGCATCGGGACACCAGCGAAGGATCACCGGGTCCTGTCGGGTCCCCGGCCCGGGTCCCCTGGACAGGTCGTTAACCCGGCCCCGGGTCACCGGGTCATGTCGCGCACCCGGCCTGGTTCTCAGGTTCCGGTGACCACCCCGGCACCAGGACCCCGGGTCACGTGGGGACCCCGGCACCAGGTCAGCGGGTCACATGGGGACCCCGGACCCAGGTCAGAGGGTCACGTGGGGACACCGGCCCCAGGTCACCGCGTCAGGTCGGGACCCCGAACCAAGGTCCACGAGTCCGTCGACACCACAGCCCCGGGTCACCGGGTCGTGTCGGGTACCTGGCCTGGTTCCCAGGTTCCGATGACCACCCCGGCACCAGGACCCCGGGTCACGTGGGGACCCCGGCCCCAGGTCAGCGGGTCACGTGGTGACCCCGGACCCAGGTCACCTGGTCATGTCTGGTACCCAGCCTGGTTCCCAGGTTCCGATGACCACCCCGGCACCAAGACCCCGGGTCATGTGGGGACACCAGCCCCAGGTGACCGGGTCACGTGGGGACACCGGCCCCAGGTCACCGGGTCACGTGGGGACCCCGGACCCAGGTCAGCGGGTCACGTGGGGACACCGGCCCCAGGTCACCGGGTCAGGTCGGCACCCCGGACCCAGGTCGGGTCATGTCACGTCCCATGCCCGGGTCCCCGGGTTGGATTTTTACTCAGGCCCCGGGTCACAGGGTCATGTCGGCTCAACGGCCTGGGTACAACGGTCTGGTGACCACCCCGACCCCAGGTCCCCGGGTCATGACGGGACACCGGACCAGGTCCCCGAGTCCGGTCGACACCACAGCCCCAGGTCACCGGGTCAGGTCGGCACCCCGGAACCAGGTCACCGGGTCATGTCGGGACCCAGCCCGGGTCCCCGGGACGGGTTTTTACCCAAGCCCCCGATCACCGGGTCCTGTCGGGTCCCCGGCCCAGGTCCCCTGGACAGGTCGTTACCCCGGCCCCGGGTCACCGGGTCATGTCGGGTCGCTGTCCCGGGTACCAGTGTCAGGTGACCACCCCGGCCCCGGGAGACGGAGTCATACTGGGTCCCCGGCCCGGGTCCCCGGGTCAGGTGGTTACCCTGGCCCCAGGTCACCGGGTCAGGTCGGGACCCCGGACCCAGGTCCCCGGGTCGTATCAGGTCGCTGCCCCGGGTACCAGTGTCGGGTGACATCCCCGGCCCCAGGTCCCCGGGTCACGTGGGGTCCCCGGCCCGGGTCCCCGGGTTGCATCGGGACACCAGCGAAGGATCACCGGGTCCTGTCGGGTCCCCGGCCCGGGTCCCCTGGACAGGTCGTTAACCCGGCCCCGGGTCACCAGGTCATGTCGCGCACCCGGCCTGGTTCCCAGGTTCCGGTGACCACCCCGGCACCAGGACCCCGGGTCACGTGGGGACCCCGGCCCCAGGTCAGCGGGTCACGTGGGGACCCCGGACCCAGGTCACCTGGTCATGTCTGGTACCCGGACTGGTTCCCAGGTTCCGATTACCACCCCGGTACCAAGACCCCGGGTCACGTGGGGACACCGGGCCCAGGTGACCTGGTCACGTGGGGAAACCGGCCCCAGGTCACCGGGTCACGTGGGGACCCCGGACCCAGGTCAGCGGGTCACGTGGGGACACCGGCCCCAGGTCACCGGGTCAGGTCGGCACCCCGGACCCAGGTCGACTCATGTCACGTCCCATGCCCGGGTCCCCGGGTTGGGTTTTTACCCAGGCCCCGGGTCACTGGGTCATGTCGGCTCAACGGCCTGGGTACAACGGTCTGGTGACCACCCCGACCCCAGGTCCCCGGTTCATGCGGGACACCAGACCAGGTCCCCGAGTCCGGTCGACACCACAGCCCCAGGTCACCGGGTCAGGTCGGCACCCCGGACCCAGGTCCCCGGGTCGTATCGGGTCGCTGCCCCGGGTACCAGTGTCGGGTGACATCCCCGGCCCCAGGTCCCCGGGTCACGTGGGGTCCCCGGCCCGGGTCCCCGGGTTGCATCGGGACACCAGCGAAGGATCACCGGGTCCTGTCGGGTCCCCGGCCCGGGTCCCCTGGACAGGTCGTTAACCCGGCCCCGGGTCACCGGGTCATGTCGCGCACCCGGCCTGGTTCCCAGGTTCCGGTGACCACCCCGGCAGCAGGACCCCGGGTCACGTGGGGACCCCGGCCCCAGGTCAGCGGGTCACGTGGGGACCCCGGACCCAGGTCACCTGGTCATGTCTGGTACCCGGCCTGGTTCCCAGGTTCCGATGACCACCCCGGCACCAGGACCCCGGGTCACGTGGGGACACCGGCCCCAGGTGACCGAGTCACGTGGGGACACCGGCCCCAGGTCACCGGGTCACGTGGGGACCCCGGACCCAGGTTAGCGGGTCACGTGGGGACACCGGCCCCAGGTCACCGGGTCAGGTCGGGACCCCGGACCCAGGTTGGGTCATGTCACGTCCCATGCCCGGGTCCCCGGGTTGGATTTTTACCCAGGCCCCGGGTCACAGGGTCATGTCGGCTCAACGGCCTGGGTCCAACGGTCTGGTGACCACCCCGACCCCAGGTCCCCGGGTCATGCGGGACCCCGAACCCAGGTCCACGAATCCGTCGACACCACAGCCCCGGGTCACCGGGTCGTGTCGGGTACCTGGCCCGGTTCCCAGGTTCCGATGACCACCCCGGCACCAGGACCCCGGGTCACGTGGGGACACCGGCCCCAGGTCACCGGGTCACGTGGGGACCCCGGACCCAGGTCAGCGGGTCACGTGGGGACACCGGCCCCAGGTCACCATGTCAGGTCGGCACCCCGGACCCAGGTCGGCTCATGTCACGTCCCATGCCCGGGTCCCCGGCTTGGATTTTTGCTCAGGCCCCGGGTCACAGGGTCATGTCGGGTCAACGGCCTGGGTACAACGGTCTGGTGACCACCCCGACCCCAGGTCCCCGGGTCATGACGGGACACCGGACCAGGTCCCCGAATCAGGTCGACACCACAGACCCAGGTCACCAGGTCAGGTCGGCACCCCGGACCCAGGTCCCCGGGTCGTATCGGGTCGCTGCCCCGGGTACCAGTGTCGGGTGACATCCCCTGCCCCAGGTCCCCGGGTCACGTGGGGTCCCCGGCCCGGGTCCCCGGGTTGCATCGGGACACCAGCGAAGGATCACCGGGTCCTGTCGGGTCCCCGGCCCGGGTCCCCTGGAGAGGTCCTTAACCCGGCCCCGGGTCACCGGGTCATGTCGCGCACCCGGCCTGGTTCTCAGGTTCCGGTGACCACCCCGACACCAGGACCCCGGGTCACGTGGGGACCCCGGACCCAGGTCAGAGGGTCACGTGGGGACACCGGCCCCAGGTCACCGCGTCAGGTCGGGACCCCGAACCAAGGTCCACGAGTCCGTCGACACCACAGCCCCGGGTCACCGGGTCGTGTCGGGTACCTGGCCTGGTGGCCAGGTTCTGATGACCACCCCGGCACCAGGACCCCGGGTCACGTGGGGACACCGGCCCCAGGTCAGCGGGTCACGTGGGGACCCCGGACCCAGGTCACCTGGTCATGTCTGGTACCCAGCCTGGTTCCCAGGTTCCGATGACCACCCCGGCACCAAGACCCCGGGTCATGTGGGGACACCAGCCCCAGGTGACCGGGTCACGTGGGGACACCGGCCCCAGGTCACCGGGTCACGTGGGGACCCCGGACCCAGGTCAGCGGGTCACGTGGGGACACCGGCCCCAGGTCACCGGGTCAGGTCGGCACCCCGGACCCAGGTCGGGTCATGTCACGTCCCATGCCCGGGTCCCCGGGTTGGATTTTTACTCAGGCCCCGGGTCACAGGGTCATGTCGGCTCAACGGCCTGGGTACAACGGTCTGGTGACCACCCCGACCCCAGGTCCCCGGGTCATGACGGGACACCGGACCAGGTCCCCGAGTCCGGTCGACACCACAGCCCCAGGTCACCGGGTCAGGTCGGCACCCCGGAACCAGGTCACCGGGTCATGTCGGGACCCAGCCCGGGTCCCCGGGACGGGTTTTTACCCAAGCCCCTGATCACCGGGTCCTGTCGGGTCCCCGGCCCAGGTCCCCTGGACAGGTCGTTACCCCGGCCCCGGGTCACCGGGTCATGTCGGGTCGCTGTCCCGGGTACCAGTGTCAGGTGACCACCCCGGCCCCGGGAGACGGAGTCATACTGGGTCCCCGGCCCGGGTCCCCGGGTCAGGTGGTTACCCTGGCCCCAGGTCACCGGGTCAGGTCGGGACCCCGGACCCAGGTCCCCGGGTCGTATCAGGTCGCTGCCCCGGGTACCAGTGTCGGGTGACATCCCCGGCCCCAGGTCCCCGGGTCACGTGGGGTCCCCGGCCCGGGGCCCCGGGTTGCATCGGGACACCAGCGAAGGATCACCGGGTCCTGTCGGGTCCCCGGCCCGGGTCCCCTGGACAGGTCGTTAAGCCGGCCCCGGGTCACCAGGTCATGTCGCGCACCCGGCCTGGTTCCCAGGTTCCGGTGACCACCCCGGCACCAGGACCCCGGGTCACGTGGGGACCCCGGCCCCAGGTCAGCGGGTCACGTGGGGACCCCGGCCCCAGGTCACCTGGTCATGTCTGGTACCCGGACTGGTTCCCAGGTTCCGATTACCACCCCGGCACCAAGACCCCGGGTCACGTGGGGACACCGGGCCCATGTGACCGGGTCACGTGGGGACACCGGCCCCAGGTCACCGGGTCACGTGGGGACCCCGGACCCAGTTCAGCGGGTCACGTGGGGACACCGGCCCCAGGTCACCGGGTCAGGTCGGCACCCCGGACCCAGGTCGACTCATGTCACGTCCCATGCCCGGGTCCCCGGGTTGGGTTTTTACCCAGGCCCCGGGTCACTGGGTCATGTCGGCTCAACGGCCTGGGTACAACGGTCTGGTGACCACCCCGACCCCAGGTCCCCGGTTCATGCGGGACACCAGACCAGGTCCCCGAGTCCGGTCGACACCACAGCCCCAGGTCACCGGGTCAGGTCGGCACCCCGGACCCAGGTCCCCGGGTCGTATCGGGTCGCTGCCCCGGGTACCAGTGTCGGGTGACATCCCCGGCCCCAGGTCCCCGGGTCACGTGGGGTCCCCGGCCCGGGTCCCCGGGTTGCATCGGGACACCAGCGAAGGATCACCGGGTCCTGTCGGGTCCCCGGCCCGGGTCCCCTGGACAGGTCGTTAACCCGGCCCCGGGTCACCGGGTCATGTCGCGCACCCGGCCTGGTTCCCAGGTTCCGGTGACCACCCCGGCAGCAGGACCCCGGGTCACGTGGGGACCCCGGCCCCAGGTCAGCGGGTCACGTGGGGACCCCGGACCCAGGTCACCTGGTCATGTCTGGTACCCGGCCTGGTTCCCAGGTTCCGATGACCACCCCGGCACCAGGACCCCGGGTCACGTGGGGACACCGGCCCCAGGTGACCGAGTCACGTGGGGACACCGGCCCCAGGTCACCGGGTCACGTGGGGACCCCGGACCCAGGTTAGCGGGTCACGTGGGGACACCGGCCCCAGGTCACCGGGTCAGGTCGGGACCCCGGACCCAGGTCGGGTCATGTCACGTCCCATGCCCGGGTCCCCGGCTTGGATTTTTGCTCAGGCCCCGGGTCACAGGGTCATGTCGGGTCAACGGCCTGGGTACAACGGTCTGGTGACCACCCCGACCCCAGGTCCCCGGGTCATGACGGGACACCGGACCAGGTCCCCGAATCAGGTCGACACCACAGACCCAGGTCACCAGGTCAGGTCGGCACCCCGGACCCAGGTCCCCGGGTCGTATCGGGTCGCTGCCCCGGGTACCAGTGTCGGGTGACATCCCCTGCCCCAGGTCCCCGGGTCACGTGGGGTCCCCGGCCCGGGTCCCCGGGTTGCATCGGGACACCAGCGAAGGATCACCGGGTCCTGTCGGGTCCCCGGCCCGGGTCCCTTGGACAGGTCGTTAACCCGGCCCCGGGTCACCGGGTCATGTCGCGCACCCGGCCTGGTTCTCAGGTTCCGGTGACCACCCCGGCACCAGGACCCCGGGTCACGTGGGGACCCCGGCACCAGGTCAGCGGGTCACATGGGGACCCCGGACCCAGGTCAGAGGGTCACGTGGGGACACCGGCCCCAGGTCACCGCGTCAGGTCGGGACCCCGAACCAAGGTCCACGAGTCCGTCGACACCACAGCCCCGGGTCACCGGGTCGTGTCGGGTACCTGGCCTGGTTCCCAGGTTCCGATGACCACCCCGGCACCAGGACCCCGGGTCACGTGGGGACCCCGGCCCCAGGTCAGCGGGTCACGTGGTGACCCCGGACCCAGGTCACCTGGTCATGTCTGGTACCCAGCCTGGTTCCCAGGTTCCGATGACCACCCCGGCACCAAGACCCCGGGTCATGTGGGGACACCAGCCCCAGGTGACCGGGTCACGTGGGGACACCGGCCCCAGGTCACCGGGTCACGTGGGGACCCCGGACCCAGGTCAGCGGGTCACGTGGGGACACCGGCCCCAGGTCACCGGGTCAGGTCGGCACCCCGGACCCAGGTCGGGTCATGTCACGTCCCATGCCCGGGTCCCCGGGTTGGATTTTTACTCAGGCCCCGGGTCACAGGGTCATGTCGGCTCAACGGCCTGGGTACAACGGTCTGGTGACCACCCCGACCCCAGGTCCCCGGGTCATGACGGGACACCGGACCAGGTCCCCGAGTCCGGTCGACACCACAGCCCCAGGTCACCGGGTCAGGTCGGCACCCCGGAACCAGGTCACCGGGTCATGTCGGGACCCAGCCCGGGTCCCCGGGACGGGTTTTTACCCAAGCCCCCGATCACCGGGTCCTGTCGGGTCCCCGGCCCAGGTCCCCTGGACAGGTCGTTACCCCGGCCCCGGGTCACCGGGTCATGTCGGGTCGCTGTCCCGGGTACCAGTGTCAGGTGACCACCCCGGCCCCGGGAGACGGAGTCATACTGGGTCCCCGGCCCGGGTCCCCGGGTCAGGTGGTTACCCTGGCCCCAGGTCACCGGGTCAGGTCGGGACCCCGGACCCAGGTCCCCGGGTCGTATCAGGTCGCTGCCCCGGGTACCAGTGTCGGGTGACATCCCCGGCCCCAGGTCCCCGGGTCACGTGGGGTCCCCGGCCCGGGTCCCCGGGTTGCATCGGGACACCAGCGAAGGATCACCGGGTCCTGTCGGGTCCCCGGCCCGGGTCCCCTGGACAGGTCGTTAACCCGGCCCCGGGTCACCAGGTCATGTCGCGCACCCGGCCTGGTTCCCAGGTTCCGGTGACCACCCCGGCACCAGGACCCCGGGTCACGTGGGGACCCCGGCCCCAGGTCAGCGGGTCACGTGGGGACCCCGGACCCAGGTCACCTGGTCATGTCTGGTACCCGGACTGGTTCCCAGGTTCCGATTACCACCCCGGTACCAAGACCCCGGGTCACGTGGGGACACCGGGCCCAGGTGACCTGGTCACGTGGGGAAACCGGCCCCAGGTCACCGGGTCACGTGGGGACCCCGGACCCAGGTCAGCGGGTCACGTGGGGACACCGGCCCCAGGTCACCGGGTCAGGTCGGCACCCCGGACCCAGGTCGACTCATGTCACGTCCCATGCCCGGGTCCCCGGGTTGGGTTTTTACCCAGGCCCCGGGTCACTGGGTCATGTCGGCTCAACGGCCTGGGTACAACGGTCTGGTGACCACCCCGACCCCAGGTCCCCGGTTCATGCGGGACACCAGACCAGGTCCCCGAGTCCGGTCGACACCACAGCCCCAGGTCACCGGGTCAGGTCGGCACCCCGGACCCAGGTCCCCGGGTCGTATCGGGTCGCTGCCCCGGGTACCAGTGTCGGGTGACATCCCCGGCCCCAGGTCCCCGGGTCACGTGGGGTCCCCGGCCCGGGTCCCCGGGTTGCATCGGGACACCAGCGAAGGATCACCGGGTCCTGTCGGGTCCCCGGCCCGGGTCCCCTGGACAGGTCGTTAACCCGGCCCCGGGTCACCGGGTCATGTCGCGCACCCGGCCTGGTTCCCAGGTTCCGGTGACCACCCCGGCAGCAGGACCCCGGGTCACGTGGGGACCCCGGCCCCAGGTCAGCGGGTCACGTGGGGACCCCGGACCCAGGTCACCTGGTCATGTCTGGTACCCGGCCTGGTTCCCAGGTTCCGATGACCACCCCGGCACCAGGACCCCGGGTCACGTGGGGACACCGGCCCCAGGTGACCGAGTCACGTGGGGACACCGGCCCCAGGTCACCGGGTCACGTGGGGACCCCGGACCCAGGTTAGCGGGTCACGTGGGGACACCGGCCCCAGGTCACCGGGTCAGGTCGGGACCCCGGACCCAGGTTGGGTCATGTCACGTCCCATGCCCGGGTCCCCGGGTTGGATTTTTACCCAGGCCCCGGGTCACAGGGTCATGTCGGCTCAACGGCCTGGGTCCAACGGTCTGGTGACCACCCCGACCCCAGGTCTCCGGGTCATGCGGGACCCCGAACCCAGGTCCACGAATCCGTCGACACCACAGCCCCGGGTCACCGGGTCGTGTCGGGTACCTGGCCCGGTTCCCAGGTTCCGATGACCACCCCGGCACCAGGACCCCGGGTCACGTGGGGACACCGGCCCCAGGTCACCGGGTCACGTGGGGACCCCGGACCCAGGTCAGCGGGTCACGTGGGGACACCGGCCCCAGGTCACCATGTCAGGTCGGCACCCCGGACCCAGGTCGGCTCATGTCACGTCCCATGCCCGGGTCCCCGGCTTGGATTTTTGCTCAGGCCCCGGGTCACAGGGTCATGTCGGGTCAACGGCCTGGGTCCAACGGTCTGGTGACCACCCCGACCCCAGGTCCCCGGGTCATGACGGGACACCGGACCAGGTCCCCGAATCAGGTCGACACCACAGACCCAGGTCACCAGGTCAGGTCGGGACCCCGGACCCAGGTCCCCGGGTCGTATCGGGTCGCTGCCCCGGGTACCAGTGTCGGGTGACATCCCCTGCCCCAGGTCCCCGGGTCACGTGGGGTCCCCGGCCCGGGTCCCCGGGTTGCATCGGGACACCAGCGAAGGATCACCGGGTCCTGTCGGGTCCCCGGCCCGGGTCCCCTGGAGAGGTCCTTAACCCGGCCCCGGGTCACCGGGTCATGTCGCGCACCCGGCCTGGTTCTCAGGTTCCGGTGACCACCCCGACACCAGGACCCCGGGTCACGTGGGGACCCCGGACCCAGGTCAGAGGGTCACGTGGGGACACCGGCCCCAGGTCACCGCGTCAGGTCGGGACCCCGAACCAAGGTCCACGAGTCCGTCGACACCACAGCCCCGGGTCACCGGGTCGTGTCGGGTACCTGGCCTGGTGGCCAGGTTCTGATGACCACCCCGGCACCAGGACCCCGGGTCACGTGGGGACACCGGCCCCAGGTCAGCGGGTCACGTGGGGACCCCGGACCCAGGTCACCTGGTCATGTCTGGTACCCAGCCTGGTTCCCAGGTTCCGATGACCACCCCGGCACCAAGACCCCGGGTCATGTGGGGACACCAGCCCCAGGTGACCGGGTCACGTGGGGACACCGGCCCCAGGTCACCGGGTCACGTGGGGACCCCGGACCCAGGTCAGCGGGTCACGTGGGGACACCGGCCCCAGGTCACCGGGTCAGGTCGGCACCCCGGACCCAGGTCGGGTCATGTCACGTCCCATGCCCGGGTCCCCGGGTTGGATTTTTACTCAGGCCCCGGGTCACAGGGTCATGTCGGCTCAACGGCCTGGGTACAACGGTCTGGTGACCACCCCGACCCCAGGTCCCCGGGTCATGACGGGACACCGGACCAGGTCCCCGAGTCCGGTCGACACCACAGCCCCAGGTCACCGGGTCAGGTCGGCACCCCGGAACCAGGTCACCGGGTCATGTCGGGACCCAGCCCGGGTCCCCGGGACGGGTTTTTACCCAAGCCCCCGATCACCGGGTCCTGTCGGGTCCCCGGCCCGGGTCCCCTGGACAGGTCGTTAAGCCGGCCCCGGGTCACCAGGTCATGTCGCGCACCCGGCCTGGTTCCCAGGTTCCGGTGACCACCCCGGCACCAGGACCCCGGGTCACGTGGGGACCCCGGCCCCAGGTCAGCGGGTCACGTGGGGACCCCGGCCCCAGGTCACCTGGTCATGTCTGGTACCCGGACTGGTTCCCAGGTTCCGATTACCACCCCGGCACCAAGACCCCGGGTCACGTGGGGACACCGGGCCCATGTGACCGGGTCACGTGGGGACACCGGCCCCAGGTCACCGGGTCACGTGGGGACCCCGGACCCAGGTCAGCGGGTCACGTGGGGACACCGGCCCCAGGTCACCGGGTCAGGTCGGCACCCCGGACCCAGGTCGACTCATGTCACGTCCCATGCCCGGGTCCCCGGGTTGGGTTTTTACCCAGGCCCCGGGTCACTGGGTCATGTCGGCTCAACGGCCTGGGTACAACGGTCTGGTGACCACCCCGACCCCAGGTCCCCGGTTCATGCGGGACACCAGACCAGGTCCCCGAGTCCGGTCGACACCACAGCCCCAGGTCACCGGGTCAGGTCGGCACCCCGGACCCAGGTCCCCGGGTCGTATCGGGTCGCTGCCCCGGGTACCAGTGTCGGGTGACATCCCCGGCCCCAGGTCCCCGGGTCACGTGGGGTCCCCGGCCCGGGTCCCCGGGTTGCATCGGGACACCAGCGAAGGATCACCGGGTCCTGTCGGGTCCCCGGCCCGGGTCCCCTGGACAGGTCGTTAACCCGGCCCCGGGTCACCGGGTCATGTCGCGCACCCGGCCTGGTTCCCAGGTTCCGGTGACCACCCCGGCAGCAGGACCCCGGGTCACGTGGGGACCCCGGCCCCAGGTCAGCGGGTCACGTGGGGACCCCGGACCCAGGTCACCTGGTCATGTCTGGTACCCGGCCTGGTTCCCAGGTTCCGATGACCACCCCGGCACCAGGACCCCGGGTCACGTGGGGACACCGGCCCCAGGTGACCGAGTCACGTGGGGACACCGGCCCCAGGTCACCGGGTCACGTGGGGACCCCGGACCCAGGTTAGCGGGTCACGTGGGGACACCGGCCCCAGGTCACCGGGTCAGGTCGGGACCCCGGACCCAGGTCGGGTCATGTCACGTCCCATGCCCGGGTCCCCGGCTTGGATTTTTGCTCAGGCCCCGGGTCACAGGGTCATGTCGGGTCAACGGCCTGGGTACAACGGTCTGGTGACCACCCCGACCCCAGGTCCCCGGGTCATGACGGGACACCGGACCAGGTCCCCGAATCAGGTCGACACCACAGACCCAGGTCACCAGGTCAGGTCGGCACCCCGGACCCAGGTCCCCGGGTCGTATCGGGTCGCTGCCCCGGGTACCAGTGTCGGGTGACATCCCCTGCCCCAGGTCCCCGGGTCACGTGGGGTCCCCAGCCCGGGTCCCCGGGTTGCATCGGGACACCAGCGAAGGATCACCGGGTCCTGTCGGGTCCCCGGCCCGGGTCCCCTGGACAGGTCGTTAACCCGGCCCCGGGTCACCGGGTCATGTCGCGCACCCGGCCTGGTTCTCAGGTTCCGGTGACCACCCCGGCACCAGGACCCCGGGTCACGTGGGGACCCCGGCCCCAGGTCTGCGGGTCACGTGGAGACCCCGGACCCAGGTCAGAGGGTCACGTGGGGACACCGGCCCCAGGTCACCGCGTCAGGTCGGGACCCCGAACCAAGGTCCACGAGTCCGTCGACACCACAGCCCCGGGTCACCGGGTCGTGTCGGGTACCTGGCCTGGTGGCCAGGTTCTGATGACCACCCCGGCACCAGGACCCCGGGTCACGTGGGGACACCGGCCCCAGGTCAGCGGGTCACGTGGGGACCCCGGACCCAGGTCACCTGGTCATGTCTGGTACCCAGCCTGGTTCCCATGTTCCGATGACCACCCCGGCACCAAGACCCCGGGTCATGTGGGGACACCAGCCCTAGGTGACCGGGTCACGTGGGGACACCGGCCCCAGGTCACCGGGTCACGTGGGGACCCCGGACCCAGGTCAGCGGGTCACGTGGGGACACCGGCCCCAGGTCACCGGGTCAGGTCGGCACCCCGGACCCAGGTCGGGTCATGTCACGTCCCATGCCCGGGTCCCCGGGTTGGATTTTTACCCAGGCCCCGGGTCACAGGGTCATGTCGGCTCAACGGCCTGGGTCCAACGGTCTGGTGACCACCCCGACCCCAGGTCCCCGGGTCATGCGGGACCCCGAACCCAGGTCCACGAATCCGTCGACACCACAGCCCCGGGTCACCGGGTCGTGTCGGGTACCTGGCCCGGTTCCCAGGTTCCGATGACCACCCCGGCACCAGGACCCCGGGTCACGTGGGGACCCCGGCCCCAGGTCATCGGGTCACGTGGGGACCCCGGACCCAGGTCAGCGGGTCACGTGGGGACACCGGCCCCAGGTCACCATGTCAGGTCGGCACCCCGGACCCAGGTCGGGTCATGTCACGTCCCATGCCCGGGTCCCCGGCTTGGATTTTTGCTCAGGCCCCGGGTCACAGGGTCATGTCGGCTCAACGGCCTGGGTACAACGATCTGGTGACCACCCCGACCCCAGGTCCCCGGGTCATGACGGGACACCGGACCAGGTCCCCGAATCAGGTCGACACCACAGACCCAGGTCACCGGGTCAGGTCGTTACCCCGGCCCCGGGTCACCGGGTCATGTCGGGTCGCTGTCCCGGGTACCAGTGTCAGGTGACCACCCCGGCCCCGGGAGACGGAGTCATACCGGGTCCCTGGCCCGGGTCCCCGGTTCAGGTTGTTACCCTGGCCCCAGGTCACCGGGTAAGGTCGGGACCCCGGACCCAGGTCCCCGGGTCGTATCGGGTCGCTGCCCCGGGTACCAGTGTCGGGTGACATCCCCGGCCCCAGGTCCCCGGGTCACGTGGGGTCCCCGGCCCGGGTCCCCGGGTTGCATCGGGACACCAGCGAAGGATCACCGGGTCCTGTCGGGTCCCCGGCCCGGGTCCCCTGGACAGGTCGTTAACCCGGCCCCGGGTCACCGGGTCATGTCGCGCACCCGGCCTGGTTCCCAGGTTCCGGTGACCACCCCGGCACCAGGACCCCGGGTCACGTGGGGACCCCGGCAACAGGACCCCGGGTCACGTGGGGACCCCGGACCCAGGTCACCTGGTCATGTCTGGTACCCGGCCTGGTTCCCAGGTTCCGATGACCACCCCGGCACCAGGACCCCGGGTCACGTGGGGACACCGGCCCCAGGTCACCGGGTCACGTGGGGACACCGGCCCCAGGTCACCGGGTCACGTGGGGACCCCGGACCCAGGTCAGCGGGTCACGTGGGGACACCGGCCCCAGGTCACCGGGTCAGGTCGGGACCCCGGACCCAGGTCGGGTCATGTCACGTCCCATGCCCGGGTCCCCGGGTTGGATTTTTACCCAGGCCCCGGGTCAAAGGGTCATGTCGGCTCAACGGCCTGGGTACAACGGTCTGGTGACCACCCCGACCCCGGGTCCCCGGTTCATGCGGGACACTGGACCAGGTCCCCGAGTCCGGTCGACACCACAGCCCCAGGTCACCGGGTCAGGTCGGCACCCCGGAACCAGGTCCCCGGGTCGTATCGGGTCGCTGCCCCGGGTACCAGTGTCAGGTGACATCCCCGGCCCCAGGTCCCCGGGTCACGTGGGGTCCCCGGCCCGGGTCCCCGTGTTGCATCGGGACACCAGCGAAGGATCACCGGGTCCTGTCGGGTCCCCGGCCCGGGTCCCCTGGACAGGTCGTTAACCCGGCCCCGGGTCACCGGGTCATGTCGCGCACCCGGCCTGGTTCCCAGGTTCCGGTGACCACCCTGGCACCAGGACCCCGGGTCACGTGGGGACCCCGGCCCCAGGTCAGAGGGTCACGTGGGGACCCCGGACTCAGGTCACCTGGTCATGTCTGGTACCCGGCCTGGTTCCCAGGTTCCGATGACCACCCCGGCACCAGGACCCCGGGTCACGTGGGGACACCGGCCCCAGGTCAGCGGGTCACGTGGGGACACCGGCCCCAGGTCACCGGGTCACGTAGGGACCCCGGACCCAGGTCAGCGGGTCACGTGGGGACACCGGCCCCAGGTCACCGGGTCAGGTCGGCACCCCGGACCCAGGTCGGGTCATGTCACGTCCCATGCCCGGGTCCCCGGGTTGGATTTTTACCCAGGCCCCGGGTCACAGGGTCATGTCGGCTCAACGGCCTGGGTCCAACGGTCTGGTGACCACCCCGACCCCAGGTCCCCGGGTCATGCGGGACCCCGAACCAAGGTCCACGAGTCCGTCGACACCACAGCCCCGGGTCACCGGGTCGTGTCGGGTACCTGGCCCGGTACCCAGGTTCCGATGACCACCCCGGCACCAGGACCCCGGGTCACGTGGGGACCCCGGCCCCAGGTCAGCGGGTCACGTGGGGACCCCGGACCCAGGTCACCTGGTCATGTCTGGTACCCAGCCTGGTTCCCAGGTTCCGATGACCACCCCGGCACCAGGACCCCGGGTCACGTGGGGACACCGGCCCCAGGTCACCGGGTCACGTGGGGACCCCGGCCCCAGGTCAGCGGGTCACGTGGAGACACCGGCCCCAGGTCACCGGGTCAGGTCGGGACCCCGGACCCAGGTCGGGTCATGTCACGTCCCATGCCTGGGTCCCCGGGTTGGATTTTTACTCAGGCCCCGGGTCACAGGGTCATGTCGGCTCAACGGCCTGGGTACAACGATCTGGTGACCACCCCGACCCCAGGTCATGACGGGACACCGGAACCAGGTCCCCGAGTCCGGTCGACACCACAGCCCCGGGTCACCGGGTCGTGTCGGGTACCTGGCCCGGTTCCCAGGTTCCGATGACCACCCCGGCACCAGGACCCCGGGTCACGTGGGGACACCGGCCCCAGGTCACCGGGTCACGTGGGGACCCCGGCCCCAGGTCAGCGGGTCACGTGGAGACACCGGCCCCAGGTCACCGGGTCAGGTCGGGACCCCGGACCCAGGTCGGGTCATGTCACGTCCCATGCCTGGGTCCCCGGGTTGGATTTTTACTCAGGCCCCGGGTCACAGGGTCATGTCGGCTCAACGGCCTGGGTACAACGATCTGGTGACCACCCCGACCCCAGGTCATGACGGGACACCGGAACCAGGTCCCCGAGTCCGGTCGACACCACAGCCCCAGGTCACCGGGTCAGGTCGGCACCCCGGAACCAGGTCACCGGGTCCTGTCGGGTCCCCGGCCCAGGTCCCCTGGACAGGTCGTTACCCCGGCCCCGGGTCACCGGGTCATGTCGGGTCGCTGTCCCGGGTACCAGTGTCAGGTGACCACCCCGGCCCCGGGAGACGGAGTCATACCGGGTCCCCGGCCCGGGTCCCCGGGTCAGGTGGTTACCCTGGCCCCAGGTCACCGGGTCAGGTCGGGACCCCGGACCCAGGTCCCCGGGTCGTATCGGGTCGCTGCCCCGGGTACCAGTGTCGGGTGACATCCCCTGCCCCAGGTCCCCGGGTCACGTGGGGTCCCCGGCCCGGGTCCCCGGGTTGCATCGGGACACCAGCGAAGGATCACCGGGTCCTGTCGGGTCCCCGGCCCGGGTCCCCTGGACAGGTCGTTAACCCGGCCCCGGGTCACCGGGTCATGTCGTGCACCCGGCCTGGTTCTCAGGTTCCGGTGACCACCCCGGCACCAGGACCCCGGGTCACGTGGGGACACCGGCCCCAGGTCAGCGGGTCACGTGGGGACCCCGGACCCAGGTCACCTGGTCATGTCTGGTACCCGGCCTGGTTCCCAGGTTCCGATGACCACCACGGCACCAGGACCCCGGGTCACGTGGGGACACCGGCCCCAGGTGACCGGGTCACGTGGGGACACCGGCCCCAAGTCAGCGGGTCACGTGGGGACACCGGCCCCAGGTCACCGGGTCAGGTCGGGACCCCGGACCCAGGTCGGGTCATGTCACGTCCCATGCCCGGGTCCCCGGGTTGGATTTTTACCCAGGCCCCGGGTCACAGGGTCATGTCGGCTCAACGGCCTGGGTACAACGGTCTGGTGACCACCCCGACCCCAGGTCCCCGGGTCATGCGGGACACCGGACCAGGTCCCCGAGTCCGGTCGACACCACAGCCCCAGGTCACCGGGTCAGGTCGGCACCCCGGAACCAGGTCACCGGGTCATGTCGGGACCCAGCCTGGGTCCCTGGGACGGGATTTTACCCAAGCCCCAGATCACCGGGTCCTGTCGGGTCCCCGGCCCAGGTCCCCTGGACAGGTCGTTACCCCGGCCCCGGGTCACTGGGTCATGTCGGGTCGCTGTCCCGGGTACCAGTGTCAGGTGACCACCCCTTGCCCCGGGAGACGGAGTCATACTGGGTCCCCGGCCCGGGTCCCTGGGTCAGGTGGTTACCCTGGCCCCAGGTCACAGGGTCAGGTCGGGACCCCGGACCCAGGTCCCCGGGTCGTATCGGGTCGCTGCCCCGGGTACCAGTGTTGGGTGACATCCCCTGCCCCAGGTCCCCGGGTCACGTGGGGTCCCCGGCCCGGGTCCCCGGGTTGCATCGGGACACCAGCGAAGGATCACCGGGTCCTGTCGGGTCCCCGGCCCGGGTCCCCTGGACAGGTCGTTAACCCGGCCCCGGGTCACCGGGTCATGTCGCGCACCAGGCCTGGTTCCCAGGTTCCGGTGACCACCCCGGCACCAGGACCCCGGGTCACGTGGGGACACCGGCCCCAGGTCACCTGGTCATGTCTGGTACCCAGCCTGGTTCCCAGGATCCGATGACCACCCCGGAACCAGGACCCCGGGTCACGTGGGGACCCCGGCCCCAGGTCAGCGGGTCACGTGGGTTCCCCGGGCCCAGGTCACCTGGTCATGTCTGGTACCCAGCCTGGTTCCCAGGTTCCGGTGACCACCCCGGCACCAGGACCCCGGGTCACGTGGGGACACCTGCCCCAGGTCAGCGGGTCACGTGGGGACCCCGGACCCAGGTCACCTGGTCATGTCTGGTACCCGGCCTGGTTCCCAGGTTCCGATGACCACCCCGGCACCAGGACCCCGGGTCACGTGGGGAAACCGGCCCCAGGTGACCGGGTCACGTGGGGACACCAGCCACAGGTCACCGGGTCACGTGGGGACCCCGGACCCAGGTCAGCGGGTCACGTGGGGACACCGGCCCCAGGTCACCGGGTCAGGTCGGCACCCCGGACCCAGGTCGGGTCATGTCACGTCCCATGCCCGGGTCCCCGGGTTGGATTTTTACCCAGGCCCCGGGTCAAAGGGTCATGTCGGCTCAACGGCCTGGGTACAACGGTCTGGTGACCACCCCGACCCCAGCTCCCCGGGTCATGCGGGACCCCGAACCCAGGTCCACGAGTCCGTCGACACCACAGCCCCGGGTCACCGGGTCGTGTCGGGTACCTGGCCTGCTTCCCAGGTTCCGATGACCACCCCGGCACCAGGACCCCGGGTCACGTGGGGACCCCGGCCCCAGGTCAGCGGGTCACGTGGGGACCCCGGACCCAGGTCACCTGGTCATGTCTGGTATCCAGCCTGGTTCCCAGGTTCCGATGACCACCCCGGCACCAGGACCCCGGGTCACGTGGGGACACCGGCCCCAGGTGACCGGGTCACGTGGGGACACCGGCCCCAGGTCACCGGGTCACGTGGGGACCCCGGACCCAGGTCAGCGGGTCACGTGGGGACACCGGCCCCAGGTCACCGGGTCAGGTCGGGACCCCGGACCCAGGTCGGGTCATGTCACGTCCCATGCCCGGGTCCCCGGGTTGGATTTTTACTCAGGCCCCGGGTCAAAGGGTCATGTCGGGTCAACGGCCTGGGTACAACGGTCTGGTGACCACCCCGACCCCAGGTCCCCGGGTCATGACGGGACACCGGACCAGGTCCCCGAATCCGGTCGACACCACAGCCCCAGGTCACCGGGTCAGGTCGGCACCCCGGAACCAGGTCACCGGGTCCTGTCGGGTCCCCGGCCCAGGTCCCCTGGACAGGTCGTTACCCCGGCCCCGGGACACCGGGTCATGTCGGGTCGCTGTCCCGGGTACAAGTGTCAGGTGACCACCCCGGCCCCGGGAGACGGAGTCATACCGGGTCCCCGGCCCGGGTCCCCGGGTCAGGTGGTTACCCTGGCCCCAGGTCACCGGGTCAGGTCGGGAGCCCGGACCCAGGTCCCCGGGTCGTATCGGGTCGCTGCCCCGGGTACCAGTGTCGGGTGACATCCCCGGCCCCAGGTCCCCGGGTCACGTGGGGTCCCCGGCCCGGGTCCCCGGGTTGCATCGGGACACCAGCGAAGGATCACCGGGTCCTGTCGGGTCCCCGGCCCGGGTCCCCTGGACAGGTCGTTAACCCGGCCCCGGGTCACCGGGTCATGTCGCGCACCCGGCCTGGTTCCCAGGTTCCGGTGACCACCCCGGCACCGGGACCCCGGGTCACGTGGGGACCCCGGCCCCAGGTCAGCGGGTCACGTGGAGACCCCGGCACCAGGACCCCGGGTCACGTGGGGACCCCGGCCCCAGGTCAGCGGGTCACGTGGGGACCCCGGACCCAGGTCACCTGGTCATGTCTGGTACCCAGCCTGGTTCCCAGGTTCCGATGACCACCCCGGCACCAGGACCCCGGGTCACGTGGGGACACCGGCCCCAGGTGACCGGGTCACGTGGAGACACCGGCCCCAGGTCACCGGGTCACGTGGGGACCCCGGACCCAGGTCAGCGGGTCACGTGGGGACACCGGCCTCAGGTCACCGGGTCAGGTCGGCACCCCGGACCCAGGTCGGGTCATGTCACGTGCCATGCCCGGGTCCCCGGGTTGGATTTTTACCCAGGCCCCGGGTCACAGGGTCATGTCGGCTCAACGGCCTGGGTACAACGGTCTGGTGACCACCCCGACCCCAGGTCCCCGGGTCATGCGGGACACCGGACCAGGTCCCCGAGTCCGGTCGACACCACAGCCCCAGGTCACCGGGTCAGGTCGGCACCCCGGAACCAGGTCACCTGGTCATGTCTGGTACCCTGCCTGGTTCCCAGGTTCCGATGACCACCCCGGCACCAGGACCCCGGGTCACGTGGGGACACCGGCCCCAGGTAACCGGGTCACGTGGGGACACCGGCACCAGGTCACCGGGTCACGTGGGGACCCCGGCCCCAGGTCAGCGGGTCACGTGGGGACCCCGGACCCAGGTCACCTGGTCATATCTGGTACCCAGCCTGGTTCCCAGGTTCCGGTGACCACCCCGGCACCCGGACCCCGGGTCACGTGGGGATACCGGCCCCAGGTCATCGGGTCACGTGGGGACCCCGGACCCAGGTCACCTGTCATGTCTGGTACCCAACCTGGTTCCCAGGTTCCGGTGACCACCCCGGCACCAGGACCCCGGGTCACGTGGGGACACCGGCCCCAGGTCAGCGGGTCACGTGGGGACCCCGGCCCCAGGTCACCGCGTCAGGTCGGGACCCCGAACCCAGGTCCACGAGTCCGTCGACACCACAGCCCCGGGTCACCGGGTCGTGTCGGGTACCTGGCCTGGTTCCCAGGTTCCGATGACCACCCCGGCACCAGGACCCCGGGTCACGTGGGGACCCCGGCCCCAGGTCAGCGGGTGACGTGGGGACCCCGGCCCCAGGTCACCTGGTCATGTCTGGTACCCAACCTGGTTCCCAGGTTCCGGTGACCACCCCGGCACCAGGACCCCGGGTCACGTGGGGACACCGGCCCCAGGTCCCCGGGTCACGTGGGGTCCCCGGCCCGGGTCCCCGGGTTGCATCGGGACACCAGCGAAGGATCACCGGGTCCTGTCGGGTCCCCGGCCCGGGTCCCCTGGACAGGTCGTTAACCCGGCCCCGGGTCACCGGGTCATGTCGCGCACCCGGCCTGGTTCCCAGGTTCCGGTGACCACCCCGGCACCAGGACCCCGGGTCACGTGGGGACACCGGCCCCAGGTCAGCGGGTCACGTGGGGACCCCGGACCCAGGTCACCTGGTCATGTCTGGTACCCAGCCTGGTTCCCAGGTTCCGATGACCACCCCGGCACCAGGACCCCGGGTCACGTGGCGACCCCGGCCCCAGGTGACCGGGTCACGTGGGGACACCGGCCCCAGGTGACCGGGTCACGTGGGGACACCGGCCCCAGGTCAGCGGGTCACGTGGGGACCCCGGCCCCAGGTCACCGGGTCAGGTCGGGACCCGGGACCCAGGTCGGGTCATGTCACGTCCCATGCCCGGGTCCCCGGGTTGGATTTTTACCCAGGCCCCGGGTCACAGGGTCATGTCGGCTCAACGGCCTGGGTACAACGGTCTGGTGACCTCCCCGACCCCAGGTCCCCGGGTCATGCGGGACACCGGAACAGGTCCCCGAGTCCGGTCGACACCACAGCCCCAGGTCACCGGGTCAGGTCGGCACCCCGGAACCAGGTCACCGGGTCCTGTCGGGTCCCCGGCCCAGGTCCCCTGGACAGGTCGTTACTCCGGCCCCGGGTCACCGGGTCATGTCGCGCACCCGGCCTGGTTCCCAGGTTCCAATGACCACCCCGACATCAGGACCCCGGGTCACGTGGGGACCCCGGCCCCAGGTCAGCGGGTCACGTGGGGACCCCGGACCCAGGTCACCTGGTCATGTCTGGTACCCAGCCTGGTTCCCAGGTTCCGATGACCACCCCGGCACCAGGACCCCGGGTCATGACGGGACACCGGACCAGGCCCCAGAGTCCGGTCGACACCACAGCCCCAGGTCACCGGGTCAGGTCGGCACCCCGGAACCAGGTCACCGGGTCCTGTCGGGTCCCCGGCCCAGGTCCCCTGGACAGGTCGTTACCCCGGCCCCGGGTCACCGGGTCATGTCGGGTCGCTGTCCCGGGTAGCAGTGTCAGGTGACCACCCCGGCCCCGGGAGACGGAGTCATACCGGGTCCCCGGCCCGGGTCCCCGGGTCAGGTGGTTACCCTGGCCCCAGGTCACCGAGTCAGGTCAGGACCCTGGACCCAGGTCTCCGGGTCGTATCGGGTCGCTGCCCCGGGTACCAGTGTCGGGTGACATCCCCTGCCCCAGGTCCCCGGGTCACGTGGGGTCCCCGGCCCGGGTCCCCGGGTTGCATCGGGACACCAGCGAAGGATCACCGGGTCCTGTCGGGTTCCCGGCCCGGGTCGCCAGGACAGGTCGTTAACCCGGCCCCGGGTCACCGGGTCATGTCGCGCACCCGGCCTGGTTCCCAGGTTCCGATGACCACCCCGGCACCAGGACCCCGGGTTACGTGGGGACACTGGCCCCAGGTCAGCGGGACACGTGGGGACACCGGCCCCAGGTGACCGGGTCACGTGGGGACACCGGCCCCAGGTCAGCGGGTCACGTGGGCACCCCGGACCCAGGTCAGCGGGTCACGTGGGGTCACCTGCCCCAGGTCTCCTGGTCATTTCTGGTACCCGGCCTGGTTCCCAGGTTCCGAGGACCACCCCGGCACCAGGACCCCGGGTCACGTGGGGACATCGGCCCCAGGTGACCGGGTCACGTGGGGACACCGGCCCCAGGTCACCGGGTCACGTGGGGACAACGGACCCAGGTTAGCGGGTCACGTGGGGACACCGGCCCCAGGTCACCGGGTCAGGTCGGGACCCCGGACCCAGGTCGGGTCATGTCACGTCCCATGCCCGGGTCCCCGGGTTGGATTTTTACCCAGGCCCCGGGTCACAGGTTCATGTCGGGTCAACGGCCTGGGTACAACGGTCTGGTGACCACCCCGACCCCAGGTCCCCGGGTCATGACGGGACACCAGACCAGGTCCCCGAGTCCAGTCGACACCACAGCCCCAGGTCACCGGGTCAGGTCGGCACCCCGGACCCAGGTCCCCGGGTCGTATCGGGTCGCTGCCCCGGGTACCTGTGTCGGGTAACATCCCCGGCCCCAGGTCCCCGGGTCACGTGAGGTCCCCGGTCCGGGACCCCGGGGTGCATCGGGACACCAGCGAAGGATCACCTGGTCCTGTCGGGTCCCCGGCCCGGGTCCACTGGACAGGTCGTTAACCCGGCCCCGGGTCACCGGGTCATGTCGCGCACCCGGCCTGGTTCCCAGGTTCCGGTGACCACCCTGGCACCAGGACCCCGGGTCACGTGGGGACACCGGCCCCAGGTCAGCGGGTCACGTGGGGACCCCGGACCCAGGTCAGAGGGTCACGTGGGGACCCCGGCCCCAGGTCCACGAGTCCGTCGACACCACACCCCCGGGTCACCGGGTCGTGTCGGGTACACAGCCCGGGCACCAGGGTCAGCTCGGGACCCCGGCCCCAGGTCCCCGGGTCATGTCGGGTACCCGGCCTGGTTCCCAGGTTCCGATGACCACCCTGGCACCAGGACCCCGGGTCACGTGGGGACCCCGGCCCCAGGTCAGCGGGTCACGTGGGGACCTCGGACCCAGGTCACCTGTCATGTCTGGTACCCAGCCTGGTTCCCAGGTTCCGGTGACCACCCCGGCACCAGGACCCCGGGTCACGTGGGGACACCGGCCCCAGGTCAGCGGGTCACGTGGGGACCCCGGCACCAGGTCAGAGGGTCACGTGGGGACACCGGCCCCAGGTCACCGCGTCAGGTCGGGACCCCGATTCCAGGTCCACGAGTCCGTCGACACCACAGCCCCGGGTCACCGGGTCGTGTCGGGTACCTGGCCTGGTTCCCAGGTTCCGATGACCACCCCGGCACAAGGACCCCGGGTAACGTGGGGACCCCGGCCCCAGGTCCCCGGGTCACGTGGGGACCCCGGACCCAGGTCACCTGGTCATGTCTGGTACCCAGCCTGGTTCCCAGGTTCCGATGACCACCCCGGCACCAGGACCCCGGGTCACGTGGGGACCCCGGCCCCAGGTCAGCGGGTCACGTGGGGACCCCGGACCCAGGTCACCGGGTCGTGTCGGGTACCTGGCCTGGTTCCCAGGTTCCGATGACCACCCCGGCACCAGGACCCCGGGTCACGTGGGGACCCCGACCCCAGGTCAGCGGGTCACGTGGGGACCCCGGACCCAGGTCACCTGGTCATGTCTGGTACCCAGCCTGGTTCCCAGGTTCCGATGACCACCCCGGCACCAGGACCCCGGGTCACGTGGGGACATCGGCCCCAGGTCACCGGGTCAGGTCGGCACCCCGGACCCAGGTCGGGTCATGTCACGTCCCATGCCCGGGTCCCCGGGTTGGATTTTTACCCAGGCCCCGGGTCACAGGTTCATGTCGGGTCAACGGCCTGGGTACAACGGTCTGGTGACCACCCCGACCCCAGGTCCCCGGGTCATGACGGGACACCAGACCAGGTCCCCGAGTCCAGTCGACACCACAGCCCCAGGTCACCGGGTCAGGTCGGCACCCCGGACCCAGGTCCCCGGGTCGTATCGGGTCGCTGCCCCGGGTACCTGTGTCGGGTAACATCCCCGGCCCCAGGTCCCCGGGTCACGTGAGGTCCCCGGTCCGGGACCCCGGGGTGCATCGGGACACCAGCGAAGGATCACCTGGTCCTGTCGGGTCCCCGGCCCGGGTCCACTGGACAGGTCGTTAACCCGGCCCCGGGTCACCGGGTCATGTCGCGCACCCGGCCTGGTTCCCAGGTTCCGGTGACCACCCTGGCACCAGGACCCCGGGTCACGTGGGGACACCGGCCCCAGGTCAGCGGGTCACGTGGGGACCCCGGACCCAGGTCAGAGGGTCACGTGGGGACCCCGGCCCCAGGTCCACGAGTCCGTCGACACCACACCCCCGGGTCACCGGGTCGTGTCGGGTACACAGCCCGGGCACCAGGGTCAGCTCGGGACCCCGGCCCCAGGTCCCCGGGTCATGTCGGGTACCCGGCCTGGTTCCCAGGTTCCGATGACCACCCTGGCACCAGGACCCCGGGTCACGTGGGGACCCCGGCCCCAGGTCAGCGGGTCACGTGGGGACCTCGGACCCAGGTCACCTGTCATGTCTGGTACCCAGCCTGGTTCCCAGGTTCCGGTGACCACCCCGGCACCAGGACCCCGGGTCACGTGGGGACACCGGCCCCAGGTCAGCGGGTCACGTGGGGACCCCGGCACCAGGTCAGAGGGTCACGTGGGGACACCGGCCCCAGGTCACCGCGTCAGGTCGGGACCCCGATTCCAGGTCCACGAGTCCGTCGACACCACAGCCCCGGGTCACCGGGTCGTGTCGGGTACCTGGCCTGGTTCCCAGGTTCCGATTACCACCCCGGCACAAGGACCCCGGGTAACGTGGGGACCCCGGCCCCAGGTCCCCGGGTCACGTGGGGACCCCGGACCCAGGTCACCTGGTCATGTCTGGTACCCAGCCTGGTTCCCAGGTTCCGATGACCACCCCGGCACCAGGACCCCGGGTCACGTGGGGACCCCGGCCCCAGGTCAGCGGGTCACGTGGGGACCCCGGACCCAGGTCATCTGGTCATGTCTGGTACCCAGCCTGGTTCCCAGGTTCCGATGACCACCCCGGCACCAGGACCCCGGGTCACGTGGGGACATCGGCCCCAGGTCACCGGGTCACGTGGGGACCCCGGACCCAGGTCACCGGGTCGTGTCGGGTACCTGGCCTGGTTCCCAGGTTCCGATGACCACCCCGGCACCAGGACCCCGGGTCACGTGGGGACCCCGACCCCAGGTCAGCGGGTCACGTGGGGACCCCGGACCCAGGTCACCTGGTCATGTCTGGTACCCAGCCTGGTTCCCAGGTTCCGATGACCACCCCGGCACCAGGACCCCGGGTCACGTGGGGACATCGGCCCCAGGTCACCGGGTCAGGTCGGCACCCCGGACCCAGGTCGGGTCATGTCATGTCCCATGCCCGCGTCCCCGGGCTGGATTTTTACCCAGGCTCCGGGTCACAGGGTCATGTCGGGTCAACGGCCTGGGTACAACGGTCTGGTGACCACCCCGACCCCAGGTCCCCGGGTCATGCGGGACACCGGACCAGGTCCCCGAGTCCGGTCGACACCACAGCCCCAGGTCACCGGGTCAGGTCGGCACCCCGGAACCAGGTCCCCGGGTCGTATCGGGTCGCTGCCCCAGGTACCAGTGTCGGGTGACATCCCTGGCCCCAGGTCCCCGGGTCACGTGGGGTCCCCGGCCCGGGTCCCCGGGTTGCATCGGGACACCAGCGAAGGATCACCGGGTCCTGTCGGGTCCCCGGCCCGGGTCCCCTGGACAGGTCGTTAACCCGGCCCCGGGTCACCGGGTCATGTCGCGCACCCGGCCTGGTTCCCAGGTTCCGGTGACCACCCCGGCAGCAGGACCCCGGGTCACGTGGGGACCCCGGCCCCAGGTCACCTGGTCATGTCTGGTACCCAGCCTGGTTCCCAGGTTCCGATGACCACCCCGGCACCAGGACCCCGGGTCACGTGGGGACACCGGCCCCAGGTCACCGGGTCACGTGGGGACCCCGGACCCAGGTCAGCGGGTCACGTGGGTACACCGGCCCCAGGTCACCGGGTCAGGTCGGCACCCCGGACCCAGGTCGGGTCATGTCACGTCCCATGCCCGGGTCCCCGGGTTGGATTTTTACTCAGGCCCCGGGTCACAGGGTCATGTCGGGTCAACGGCCTGGATACAACGGTCTGGTGACCACCCCGACCCCAGGTCCCCGGGTCATGACGGGACACCGGACCAGGTCCCCGAGTCCGGTCGACACCACAGCCCCAGGTCACTGGGTCAGGTCGGCACCCCGGAACCAGGTCAACGGGTCCTTTCGGGTCCCCGGCCCAGGTCCCCTGGACAGGTCGTTACCCCGGCCCCGGGTCACCGGGTCATGTCGGGTCGCTGTCCCGGGTACCAGTGTCAGGTGACCACCCCGGCCCCGGGAGACGGAGTCATACCGGGTACCCGGCCCGGGTCCCCGGGTCAGGTGGTTACCCTGGCCCCAGGTCACCGGGTCAGGTCGGGACCCCGGACCCAGGTCCCCGGGTCGTATCGGGTCGCTGCCCCGGGTACCAGTGTCGGGTGACATCCCCGGCCCCAGGTCCCCGGGTCACGTGGGGTCCCCGGCCCGGGTCCCCGGGTTGCATCGGGACACCTGCGAAGGATCACCGGGTCCTGTCGGGTCCCATGCCCGGGTCCCCTGGACAGGTCGTTAACCCGGCCCCGGGTCACCGGGTCATGTCGCGCACCCGGCCTGGTTCCCAGGTTCCGGTGACCACCCCGGCACCAGGACCCCGGGTCACGTGGGGACACCGGCCCCAGGTCAGCAGGTCACGTGGGGACACCGGCCCCAAGTAACCGGGTCAGGTCGGTACTCTGGCCCCAGGTCCCCGGGTCATGTCGTGTACCCGGCCTGGTTCCCAGGTTCCGATGACCACCCCGGCACCAGGACCCCGGGTCACGTGGGGACACCGGTCCCAGGTCACCGCGTCAGGTCGGGACCCCGAACCCAGGTCCACGAGTCCGTCGACACCACAGCCCCGGGTCACCGGGTCGTGTCGGGTACATAGTCCGGGCACCAGGGTCAGCTCGGGACCCCGGCCCCAGGTCCCCGGGTCATGTCGGGTACCCGGCCTGGTTCCCAGGTTCCGATGACCACCCCGGCACCAGGACCCCGGGTCACGTGGGGACCCCGGCCCCAGGTCAGCGGGTGACGTTGGGACCCCGGACCCAGGTCACGTGGTCATGTCTGGTACCCAGCCTGGTTCCCAGGTTCCGGTGACCACCCCGGCACCAGGACCCCGGGTCACGTGGGGACACCGGCCTCAGGTGACCGGGTCACGTGGGGACCCCGGCACCAGGACCCCGGGTCATGTGGGGACACCGGCCCCAGGTCAGCGGGTCACGTGGGGACACCGGCCCCAGGTCACCGGGTCAGGTCGGGACCCCGGACCCAGGTCGGGTCATGTCACGTCCCATGCCCGGGTCCCCTTGTTGGATTTTTACTCAGGCCCCGGGTCACAGGGTCATGTCGGCTCAACGGCCTGGGTACAACGGTCTGGTGACCACCCCGACCCCAGGTCCCCGGGTCATGACGGGACACCGGACCAGGTCCCCGAGTCCGGTCGACACCACAGCCCCAGGTCACCGGGTCAGGTCGGCACCCCGGAACCAGGTCACCGGGTCCTGTCGGGTCCCCGGCCCAGGTCCCCTGGACAGGTTGTTACCCCGGCCCCGGGTCACCGGGTCATGTCGGGTCTCTGTCCCGGGTAGCAGTGTCAGGTGACCACCCCGGCCCCGGGAGACGGAGTCATACCGGGTCCCCGGCCCGGGTCCCCGGGTCAGGTGGTTACCCTGGCCCCAGGTCACCGGGTCAGGTCGGGACCCCGGACCCAGGTCCCCGGGTCGTATCGGGTCGCTGCCCCGGGTACCAGTGTCGGGTGACATCCCCGGCCCCAGGTCCCCGGGTCACGTGGGGTCCCCGGCCCGGGTCCCCGGGTTGCATCGGGACACCAGCGAAGGATCACCGGGTCATGTCGCGCACCCGGCCTGGTTCCCAGGTTCCGGTGACCACCCCGGCACCAGGACCCCGGGTCACGTGTGGACACCGGCCCCAGGTCAGCGGGTCACTTTGGGACACAGGCCCCAGGAAACCGGGTCAGGTCGGGACCCCGGCCCCAGGTCCCCGGGTCATGTCGGGTACCCGGCCTGGTTCCCAGGTTCCGATGACCACCCCGGCACCAGGACCCCGGGTCACGTGGGGACACCGGCCCCAGGTCACCGCGTCAGGTCGGGACCCCGAACCCAGGTCCACGAGTCCGTCGACACCACAGCCCCGGGTCACCGGGTCGTGTCGGGTACACAGCCCGGGCACCAGGGTCAGCTCGGGACCCCGGCCCCAGTTCCCCGGGTCATGTCGGGTACCCGGCCTGGTTCCCAGGTTCCGATGACCACCCCGGCACCAGGACCCCGGGTCACGTTGGGACCCCGGCCCCAGGTCAGCGGGTCACGTGGGGACACCGGCCCCAGGTCACCGGGTCACGTGGGGACCCCGGACCCAGGTCACCGGGTCAGGTCGGGACCCCGGACCCAGGTCGGTTCATGTCACGTCCCATGCCCAGGTCCCCGGGTTGGATATTTACCCAGGCCCCGGGTCACAGGGTCATGTCGGCTCAACGGGCTGGGTACAATGGTCTGGTGACCACCCCGACCCCAGGTCCCCGGGTCATGACGGGACACCGGACCAGGTCCCCGAGTCCGGTCGACACCACAGCCCCAGGTCACCGGGTCAGGTCGGCACCCCGGAACCAGGTCACCGGGTCATGTCGGGACACAGCCCGGGTCCCCTGGACAGGTCGTTAACCCGGCCCCGGGTCACCGGGTCATGTCGCGCACCCGGCCTGGTTCCCAGTTTCCGGTGACCACCCCGGCACCAGGACCCCGGGTCACGTGGGGACCCCAGCCCCAGGTCAGCGGGTCACGTGGGGACAGCGGCCCCAGGTCACCGCGTCAGGTCGGGTACCCGGCCTGGTTCCCAGGTTCCGATGACCACCCCGGCACCAGGACCCCGGGTCACGTGGGGACCCCGGCCCCAGGTCAGCGGGTCACGTGGGGACCCCGGACCCAGGTCACCTGGTCATGTCTGGTACCCAGCCTGGTTCCCAGGCTCCGATGACCACCCCGGCACCAGGACCCCGGGTCACGTGGGGACCCCGGCCCCAGGTCACCGGGTCACGTGGGGACCCCGGCCCCAGGTCACCGGGTCAGGTCGGGACCCCGGACCCAGGTCAGGTCATGTCACGTCCCATGCCCGGGTCCCCGGGTTGGATTTTTACCCAGGCCCCGGGTCACAGGGTCATGTCGGGTCAACGGCCTGGGTACAACGGTTTGGTGACCACCCCGACCCCAGGTCCCCGGGTCATGACGGGACACCGGACCAGGTCCCCGAGTCCGGTCGACACCACAGCCCCAGGTCACCGGGTCAGGTCGGCACCCCGGAACCAGGTCACCGGGTCCTGTCGGGTCCCCGGCCCAGGTCCCCTGGACGGGTCGTTACCCCGGCCCCGGGTCACCGGGTTGTGTCGGGTCGCTCTCCCGGGTACCAGTGTCAGGTGACCACCCCGGCCCCGGGAGACGGAGTCATACTGGGTCCCCGGCCCGGGTCCCCGGGTTGCATCGGGACACCAGCGAAGGATCACCGGGTCCTGTCGGGTCCCCGGCCCGGGTCCCCTGGACAGGTCGTTAACCCGGCCCCGGGTCACCGGGTCATGTCGTGCACCCGGCCTGGTTCCCAGGTTCCTGTGACCACCCCGGCACCAGGACCCTGGGTCATGTGGGGACCCCGGCCCCAGGTCACCGCGTCAGGTCGGGACCCCGAACCCAGGTCAGAGGGTCACGTGGGGACACCGGCCCCAGGTCACCGCGTCAGGTCGGGACCCCGAACCCAGGTCCACGAGTCCGTCGACACCACAGTCCCGGGTCACCGGGTCGTGTCGGGTACACAGCCCGGGCACCAGGGTCAGCTCGGGACCCCGGCCCCAGGTCCCCGGGTCATGTCGGGTACCCGGCCTGGTTCCCAGGTTCCGATGACCACCCCGGCACCAGGACCCCGGGTCACGTGGGGACCCCGGCCCCAGGTCAGCGGGTCACGTGGGGACCCCGGCCCCGGGTCACCGGGTCATGTCGGGTCGCTGTCCCGGATACCAGTGTCAGGTGACCACCCCGGCCCCGGGAGACGGAGTCATACCGGGTCCCCGGCCCGGGTCCCCGGGTCAGGTGGTTACCCTGGCCCCAGGTCACCGGGTCAGGTCGGGACCCCGGACCAAGGTCGGGTCATGTCACGTCCCATGCCCGGGTCCCCGGGTTGGATTTTTACCCAGGCCCCGAGTCACAGGGTCATGTCGGGTCAACGGCCTGGGTACAACGGTCTGGTGACCACCCCGACCCCAGGTCCCCGGGTCATGCGGGACACCGGACCAGGTCCCCGAGTCCGGTCGACACCACAGCCCCAGGTCACCGGGTCAGGTCGGCACCCCGGAACCAGGTCACCGGGCCATGACGGGACCCAGCCCGGGTCCCCGGGACGGGTTTTTACCCAAGCCCCAGATCACCGGGTCCTGTCGGGTCCCCGGCCCAGGTCCCCTGGACAGGTCGTTACCCCGGCCCCGGGTCACCGGGTCATGTCTGGTCGCTGTCCCGGGTACCAGTGTCAGGTGACCACCCCGGCCCCGGGAGACGGAGTCATACCGGGTCCCCGGCCCGGGTCCCCGGGTCAGGTGGTTACCCTGGCCCCAGGTCACCGGGTCAGGTCGGGACCCCGGACCCAGGTCACCTGGTCATGTCTGGTACCCAGCCTGGTTCCCAGGATACGATGACCACCCCGGAACCAGGACCCCGGGTCACGTGGGGACCCCGGCCCCAGGTCAGCGGGTCACGTGGGTTCCCCGGGCCCAGGTCACCTGGTCATGTCTGGTACCCAGCCTGGTTCCCAGGTTCCGGTGACCACCCCGGCACCAGGACCCCGGGTCACGTGGGGACCCCGGCCCCAGGTCAGCGGGTCACGTGGGGACCCCGGACCCAGGTCACCTGGTCATGTCTGGTACCCGGCCTGGTTCCCAGGTTCCGATGACCACCCCGGCACCAGGACCCCGGGTCACGTGGGGAAACCGGCCCCAGGTGACCGGGTCACGTGGGGACACCAGCCACAGGTCACCGGGTCACGTGGGGACCCCGGACCCAGGTCAGCGGGTCACGTGGGGACACCGGCCCCAGGTCACCGGGTCAGGTCGGCACCCCGGACCCAGGTCGGGTCATGTCACGTCCCATGCCCGGGTCCCCGGGTTGGATTTTTACCCAGGCCCCGGGTCAAAGGGTCATGTCGGCTCAACGGCCTGGGTACAACGGTCTGGTGACCACCCCGACCCCAGCTCCCCGGGTCATGCGGGACCCCGAACCCAGGTCCACGAGTCCGTCGACACCACAGCCCCGGGTCACCGGGTCGTGTCGGGTACCTGGCCTGCTTCCCAGGTTCCGATGACCACCCCGGCACCAGGACCCCGGGTCACGTGGGGACCCCGGCCCCAGGTCAGCGGGTCACGTGGGGACCCCGGACCCAGGTCACCTGGTCATGTCTGGTATCCAGCCTGGTTCCCAGGTTCCGATGACCACCCCGGCACCAGGACCCCGGGTCACGTGGGGACACCGGCCCCAGGTGACCGGGTCACGTGGGGACACCGGCCCCAGGTCACCGGGTCACGTGGGGACCCCGGACCCAGGTCAGCGGGTCACGTGGGGACACCGGCCCCAGGTCACCGGGTCAGGTCGGGACCCCGGACCCAGGTCGGGTCATGTCACGTCCCATGCCCGGGTCCCCGGGTTGGATTTTTACTCAGGCCCCGGGTCAAAGGGTCATGTCGGGTCAACGGCCTGGGTACAACGGTCTGGTGACCACCCCGACCCCAGGTCCCCGGGTCATGACGGGACACCGGACCAGGTCCCCGAATCCGGTCGACACCACAGCCCCAGGTCACCGGGTCAGGTCGGCACCCCGGAACCAGGTCACCGGGTCCTGTCGGGTCCCCGGCCCAGGTCCCCTGGACAGGTCGTTACCCCGGCCCCGGGTCACCGGGTCATGTCGGGTCGCTGTCCCGGGTACCAGTGTCAGGTGACCACCCCGGCCCCGGGAGACGGAGTCATACCGGGTCCCCGGCCCGGGTCCCCGGGTCAGGTGGTTACCCTGGCCCCAGGTCACCGGGTCAGGTCGGGAGCCCGGACCCAGGTCCCCGGGTCGTATCGGGTCGCTGCCCCGGGTACCAGTGTCGGGTGACATCCCCAGCCCCAGGTCCCCGGGTCACGTGGGGTCCCCGGCCCGGGTCCCCGGGTTGCATCGGGACACCAGCGAAGGATCACCGGGTCCTGTCGGGTCCCCGGCCCGGGTCCCCTGGACAGGTCGTTAACCCGGCCCCGGGTCACCGGGTCATGTCGCGCACCCGGCCTGGTTCCCAGGTTCCGGTGACCACCCCGGCACCGGGACCCCGGGTCACGTGGGGACCCCGGCCCCAGGTCAGCGGGTCACGTGGAGACCCCGGCACCAGGACCCCGTGTCACGTGGGGACCCCGGCCCCAGGTCAGCGGGTCACGTGGGGACCCCGGACCCAGGTCACCTGGTCATGTCTGGTACCCAGCCTGGTTCCCAGGTTCCGATGACCACCCCGGCACCAGGACCCCGGGTCACGTGGGGACACCGGCCCCAGGTGACCGGGTCACGTGGAGACACCGGCCCCAGGTCACCGGGTCACGTGGGGACCCCGGACCCAGGTCAGCGGGTCACGTGGGGACACCGGCCTCAGGTCACCGGGTCAGGTCGGCACCCCGGACCCAGGTCGGGTCATGTCACGTGCCATGCCCGGGTCCCCGGGTTGGATTTTTACCCAGGCCCCGGGTCACAGGGTCATGTCGGGTCAACGGCCTGGGTACAACGGTCTGGTGACCACCCCGACCCCAGGTCCCCGGGTCATGACAGGACACCGGACCAGGTCCCCGAGTCCGGTCGACACCACAGCCCCAGGTCACCGGGTCAGGTCGGCACCCCGGAACCAGGTCACCGGGTCCTGTCGGGTCCCCGGCCCAGGTCCCCTGGACAGGTCGTTACCCCGGCCCCGGGTCACCGGGTCATGTCGGGTCGCTGTCCCGGGTACAAGTGTCAGGTGACCACCCCGGCCCCGGGAGACGGAGTCATACCGGGTCCCCGGCCCGGGTCCCCGGGTCAGGTGGTTACCCTGGCCCCAGGTCACCGGGTCAGGTCGGGACCCCGGACCCAGGTCCCCGGGTCGTATCGGGTCGCTGCCCCGGGTACCAGTGTTGGGTGACATCCCCTGCCCCAGGTCCCCGGGTCACGTGGGGTCCCCGGCCCTGGTCCCCTGGACAGGTCGTTAACCCGGCCCCGGGTCACCGGGTCATGTCGCGCACCCGGCCTGGTTCTCAGGTTCCGGTGACCACCCCGGCACCAGGACCCCGGGTCACGTGGGGACCCCGGCCCCAGGTCAGCGGGTCACGTGGGGACCCCGGACCCAGGTCACCTGGTCATGTCTGGTACCCGGCCTGGTTCCCAGGTTCCGATGACCACCCCGGCACCAGGACCCCGGGTCACGTGGGGACACTGGCCCCAGGTGACCGGGTCAGGTCGGGACCCCGGACCCAGGTCCCCGGGTCGTATCGGGTCGCTGCCCCGGGTACCAGTGTTGGGTGACATCCCCGGCCCCAGGTCCCCGGGTCACGTGGGGTCCGCGGCCCGGGTCCCCGGGTTGCATCGGGACACCAGTGAAGGATCACCGGGTCCTGTCGGGTCCCCAGCCCGGGTCCCCTGGACAGGTCGTTAACCCGGCCCCGGGTCACCGGGTCATGTCGCGCACCCGGCCTGGTTCCCAGGTTCCGGTGACCACCCCGGCACCAGGACCCCGGGTCACGTGTGGACACCGGCCCCAGGTGACCGGGTCACGTGGGGACACCGGCCCCAGGTCACCGGGTCACGTGGGGACCCCGGACCCAGGTCAGCGGGTCACGTGGGGACATCGGCCCCAGGTCACCGGGTCAGGTCGGGACCCCGGACCCAGGTCGGGTCATGTCATGTCCCATGCCCGGGTCCCCGGGTTGGATTTTTACCCACGCCCCGGGTCACAGGGTCATGTCGGCTCAACGGCCTGGGTACAACGGTCTGGTGACCACGCCGACCCCAGGTCCCCGGGTCATGCGGGACACCGGACCAGGTCCCCGAGTCCGGTCGACACCACAGCCCCAGGTCACCGGGTCAGGTCGGCACCCCGGAACCAGGTCACCTGGTCATGTCTGGTACCCTGCCTGGTTCCCAGGTTCCGATGACCACCCCGGCACCAGGACCCCGGGTCACGTGGGGACACCGGCCCCAGGTAACCGGGTCACGTGGGGACACCGGCACCAGGTCACCGGGTCACGTGGGGACCCCGGCCCCAGGTCAGCGGGTCACGTGGGGACCCCGGACCCAGGTCACCTGGTCATATCTGGTACCCAGCCTGGTTCCCAGGTTCCGGTGACCACCCCGGCACCCGGACCCCGGGTCACGTGGGGATACCGGCCCCAGGTCATCGGGTCACGTGGGGACCCCGGACCCAGGTCACCTGTCATGTCTGGTACCCAGCCTGGTTCCCAGGTTCCGGTGACCACCCCGGCACCAGGACCCCGGGTCACGTGGGGACACCGGCCCCAGGTCAGCGGGTCACGTGGGGACCCCGGCCCCAGGTCACCGCGTCAGGTCGGGACCCCGAACCCAGGTCCACGAGTCCGTCGACACCACAGCCCCGGGTCACCGGGTCGTGTCGGGTACCTGGCCTGGTTCCCAGGTTCCGATGACCACCCCGGCACCAGGACCCCGGGTCACGTAGGGACCCCGGCCCCAGGTCAGCGGGTCACGTGGGGACCCCGGCCCCAGGTCACCTGGTCATGTCTGGTACCCAGCCTGGTTCCCAGGTTCCGATGACCACCCCGGCACCAGGTCCCCGGGTCACGTGGGGTCCCCGGCCCGGGTCCCCGGGTTGCATCGGGACACCAGCGAAGGATCACCGGGTCCTGTCGGGTCCCCGGCCCGGGTCCCCTGGACAGGTCGTTAACCCGGCCCCGGGTCACCGGGTCATGTCGCGCACCCGGCCTGGTTCCCAGGTTCCGGTGACCACCCCGGCACCAGGACCCCGGGTCACGTGGGGACACCGGCCCCAGGTCAGCGGGTCACGTGGGGACCCCGGACCCAGGTCACCTGGTCATGTCTGGTACCCAGCCTGGTTCCCAGGTTCCGATGACCACCCCGGCACCAGTACCCCGGGTCACGTGGCGACCCCGGCCCCAGGTGACCGGGTCACGTGGGGACACCGGACCCAGGTCAGCGGGTCACGTGGGGACCCCGGCCCCAGGTCACCGGGTCAGGTCGGGACCCGGGACCCAGGTCGGGTCATGTCACGTCCCATGCCCGGGTCCCCGGGTTGGATTTTTACCCAGGCCCCGGGTCACAGGGTCATGTCGGCTCAACGGCCTGGGTACAACGGTCTGGTGACCTCCCCGACCCCAGGTCCCCGGGTCATGCGGGACACCGGAACAGGTCCCCGAGTCCGGTCGACACCACAGCCCCAGGTCACCGGGTCAGGTCGGCACCCCGGAACCAGGTCACCGGGTCCTGTCGGGTCCCCGGCCCAGGTCCCCTGGACAGGTCGTTACTCCGGCCCCGGGTCACCGGGTCATGTCGCGCACCCGGCCTGGTTCCCAGGTTCCAATGACCACCCCGACATCAGGACCCCGGGTCACGTGAGGACCCCGGCCCCAGGTCAGCGGGTCACGTGGGGACCGCGGACCCAGGTCACCTGGTCATGTCTGGTACCCAGCCTGGTTCCCAGGTTACGATGACCACCCCGGCACCAGGACCCCGGGTCATGACGGGACACCGGACCAGGCCCCAGAGTCCGGTCGACACCACAGCCCCAGGTCACCGGGTCAGGTCGGCACCCCGGAACCAGGTCACCGGGTCCTGTCGGGTCCCCGGCCCAGGTCCCCTGGACAGGTCGTTACCCCGGCCCCGGGTCACCGGGTCATGTCGGGTCGCTGTCCCGGGTAGCAGTGTCAGGTGACCACCCCGGCCCCGGGAGACGGAGTCATACCGGGTCCCCGGCCCGGGTCCCCGGGTCAGGTGGTTACCCTGGCCCCAGGTCACCGAGTCAGGTCAGGACCCTGGACCCAGGTCTCCGGGTCGTATCGGGTCGCTGCCCCGGGTACCAGTGTCGGGTGACATCCCCTGCCCCAGGTCCCCGGGTCACGTGGGGTCCCCGGCCCGGGTCCCCGGGTTGCATCGGGACACCAGCGAAGGATCACCGGGTCCTGTCGGGTTCCCGGCCTGGGTCGCCTGGACAGGTCGTTAACCCGGCCCCGGGTCACCGGGTCATGTCGCGCACCCGGCCTGGTTCCCAGGTTCCGATGACCACCCCGGCACCAGGACCCCGGGTTACGTGGGGACACTGGCCCCAGGTCAGCGGGACACGTGGGGACACCGGCCCCAGGTGACCGGGTCACGTGGGGACACCGGCCCCAGGTCAGCGGGTCACGTGGGCACCCCGGACCCAGGTCAGCGGGTCACGTGGGGTCACCTGCCCCAGGTCTCCTGGTCATTTCTGGTACCCGGCCTGGTTCCCAGGTTCCGAGGACCACCCCGGCACCAGGACCCCGGGTCACGTGGGGACATCGGCCCCAGGTGACCGGGTCACGTGGGGACACCGGCCCCAGGTCACCGGGTCACGTGGGGACAACGGACCCAGGTTAGCGGGTCACGTGGGGACACCGGCCCCAGGTCACCGGGTCAGGTCGGGACCCCGGACCCAGGTCGGGTCATGTCACGTCCCATGCCCGGGTCCCCGGGTTGGATTTTTACCCAGGCCCCGGGTCACAGGTTCATGTCGGGTCAACGGCCTGGGTACAACGGTCTGGTGACCACCCCGACCCCAGGTCCCCGGGTCATGACGGGACACCAGACCAGGTCCCCGAGTCCGGTCGACACCACAGCCCCAGGTCACCTGGTCAGGTCGGCACCCCGGACCCAGGTCCCCGGGTCGTATCGGGTCGCTGCCCCGGGTACCTGTGTCGGGTGACATCCCCGGCCCCAGGTCCCCGGGTCACGTGAGGTCCCCGGTCCGGGACCCCGGGGTGCATCGGGACACCAGCGAAGGACCACCGGGTCCTGTCGGGTCCCCGGCCCGGGTCCCCTGGACAGGTCGTTAACCCGGCCCCGGGTCACCGGGTCATGTCGCGCACCCGGCCTGGTTCCCAGGTTCCGGTGACCACCCTGGCACCAGGACCCCGGGTCACGTGGGGACACCGGCCCCAGGTCAGCGGGTCACGTGGGGACCCCGGACCCAGGTCAGAGGGTCACGTGGGGACCCCGGCCCCAGGTCCACGAGTCCGTCGACACCACACCCCCGGGTCACCGGGTCGTGTCGGGTACACAGCCCGGGCACCAGGGTCAGCTCGGGACCCCGGCCCCAGGTCCCCGGGTCATGTAGGGTACCCGGCCTGGTTCCCAGGTTCCGATGACCACCCTGGCACCAGGACCCCGGGTCACGTGGGGACCCCGGCCCCAGGTCAGCGGGTCACGTGGGGACCTCGGACCCAGGTCACCTGTCATGTCTGGTACCCAGCCTGGTTCCCAGGTTCCGGTGACCACCCCGGCACCAGGACCCCGGGTCACGTGGGGACACCGGCCCCAGGTCAGCGGGTCACGTGGGGACCCCGGCACCAGGTCAGAGGGTCACGTGGGGACACCGGCCCCAGGTCACCGCGTCAGGTCGGGACCCCGATTCCAGGTCCACGAGTCCGTCGACACCACAGCCCCGGGTCACCGGGTCGTGTCGGGTACCTGGCCTGGTTCCCAGGTTCCGATGACCACCCCGGCGCAAGGACCCCGGGTAACGTGGGGACCCCGGCCCCAGGTCCCCGGGTCACGTGGGGACCCCGGACCCAGGTCACCTGGTCATGTCTGGTACCCAGCCTGGTTCCCAGGTTCCGATGACCACCCCGGCACCAGGACCCCGGGTCACGTGGGGACCCCGGCCCCAGGTCAGCGGGTCACGTGGGGACCCCGGACCCAGGTCATCTGGTCAAGTCTGGTACCCAGCCTGGTTCCCAGGTTCCGATGACCACCCCGGCACCAGGACCCCGGGTCACGTGGGGACATCGGCCCCAGGTCACCGGGTCACGTGGGGACCCCGGACCCAGGTCACCGGGTCGTGTCGGGTACCTGGCCTGGTTCCCAGGTTCCGATGACCACCCCGGCACCAGGACCCCGGGTCACGTGGGGACCCCGACCCCAGGTCAGCGGGTCACGTGGGGACCCCGGACCCAGGTCACCTGGTCATGTCTGGTACCCAGCCTGGTTCCCAGGTTCCGATGACCACCCCGGCACCAGGACCCCGGGTCACGTGGGGACATCGGCCCCAGGTCACCTGGTCAGGTCGGCACCCCGGACCCAGGTCGGGTCATGTCATGTCCCATGCCCGCGTCCCCGGGCTGGATTTTTACCCAGGCTCCGGGTCACAGGGTCATGTCGGGTCAACGGCCTGGGTACAACGGTCTGGTGACCACCCCGATCCCAGGTCCCCGGGTCATGCGGGACACCGGACCAGGTCCCCGAGTCCGGTCGACACCACAGCCCCAGGTCACCGGGTCAGGTCGGCACCCCGGAACCAGGTCCCCGGGTCGTATCGGGTCGCTGCCCCAGGTACCAGTGTCGGGTGACATCCCTGGCCCCAGGTCCCCGGGTCACGTGGGGTCCCCGGCCCGGGTCCCCGGGTTGCATCGGGACACCAGCGAAGGATCACCGGGTCCTGTCGGGTCCCCGGCCCGGGTCCCCTGGACAGGTCGTTAACCCGGCCCCGGGTCACCGGGTCATGTCGCGCACCCGGCCTGGTTCCCAGGTTCCGGTGACCACCCCGGCAGCAGGACCCCGGGTCACGTGGGGACACCGGCCCCAGGTTACCTGGTCATGTCTGGTACCCAGCCTGGTTCCCAGGTTCCGATGACCACCCCGGCACCAGGACCACGGGTCACGTGGGGACACCGGCCCCAGGTGACCGGGTCACGTGGGGACCCCGGACCCAGGTCACCGGGTCACGTGGGTACACCGGCCCCAGGTCACCGGGTCAGGTCGGCACCCCGGACCCAGGTCGGGTCATGTCACGTCCCATGCCCGGGTCCCCGGGTTGGATTTTTACTCAGGCCCCGGGTCACAGGGTCATGTCGGGTCAACGGCCTGGATACAACGGTCTGGTGACCACCCCGACCCCAGGTCCCCGGGTCATGACGGGACACCGGACCAGGTCCCCGAGTCCGGTCGACACCACAGCCCCAGGTCACTGGGTCAGGTCGGCACCCCGGAACCAGGTCAACGGGTCCTTTCGGGTCCCCGGCCCAGGTCCCCTGGACAGGTCGTTACCCCGGCCCCGGGTCACCGGGTCATGTCGGGTCGCTGTCCCGGGTACCAGTGTCAGGTGACCACCCCGGCCCCGGGAGACGGAGTCATACCGGGTCCCCGGCCCGGGTCCCCGGGTCAGGTGGTTACCCTGGCCCCAGGTCACCGGGTCAGGTCGGGACCCCGGACCCAGGTCCCCGGGTCGTATCGGGTCGCTGCCCCGGGTACCAGTGTCGGGTGACATCCCCGGCCCCAGGTCCCCGGGTCACGTGGGGTCCCCGGCCCGGGTCCCCGGGTTGCATCGGGACACCTGCGAAGGATCACCGGGTCCTGTCGGGTCCCATGCCCGGGTCCCCTGGACAGGTCGTTAACCCGGCCCCGGGTCACCGGGTCATGTCGCGCACCCGGCCTGGTTCCCAGGTTCCGGTGACCACCCCGGCACCAGGACCCCGGGTCACGTGGGGACACCGGCCCCAGGTCAGCAGGTCACGTGGGGACACCGGCCCCAAGTAACCGGGTCAGGTCGGTACTCTGGCCCCAGGTCCCCGGGTCATGTCGTGTACCCGGCCTGGTTCCCAGGTTCCGATGACCACCCCGGCACCAGGACCCCGGGTCACGTGGGGACACCGGTCCCAGGTCACCGCGTCAGGTCGGGACCCCGAACCCAGGTCCACGAGTCCGTCGACACCACAGCCCCGGGTCACCGGGTCGTGTCGGGTACATAGTCCGGGCACCAGGGTCAGCTCGGGACCCCGGCCCCAGGTCCCCGGGTCATGTCGGGTACCCGGCCTGGTTCCCAGGTTCCGATGACCACCCCGGCACCAGGACCCCGGGTCACGTGGGGACCCCGGCCCCAGGTCAGCGGGTGACGTTGGGACCCCGGACCCAGGTCACGTGGTCATGTCTGGTACCCAGCCTGGTTCCCAGGTTCCGGTGACCACCCCGGCACCAGGACCCCGGGTCACGTGGGGACACCGGCCTCAGGTGACCGGGTCACGTGGGGACCCCGGCACCAGGACCCCGGGTCATGTGGGGACACCGGCCCCAGGTCAGCGGGTCACGTGGGGACACCGGCCCCAGGTCACCGGGTCAGGTCGGGACCCCGGACCCAGGTCGGGTCATGTCACGTCCCATGCCCGGGTCCCCTTGTTGGATTTTTACTCAGGCCCCAGGTCACAGGGTCATGTCGGCTCAACGGCCTGGGTACAACGGTCTGGTGACCACCCCGACCCCAGGTCCCCGGGTCATGACGGGACACCGGACCAGGTCCCCGAGTCCGGTCGACACCACAGCCCCAGGTCACCGGGTCAGGTCGGCACCCCGGAACCAGGTCACCGGGTCCTGTCGGGTCCCCGGCCCAGGTCCCCTGGACAGGTTGTTACCCCGGCCCCGGGTCACCGGGTCATGTCGGGTCTCTGTCCCGGGTAGCAGTGTCAGGTGACCACCCCGGCCCCGGGAGACGGAGTCATACCGGGTCCCCGGCCCGGGTCCCCGGGTCAGGTGGTTACCCTGGCCCCAGGTCACCGGGTCAGGTCGGGACCCCGGAACCAGGTCCCCGGGTCGTATCGGGTCGCTGCCCCGGGTACCAGTGTCGGGTGACATCCCCGGCCCCAGGTCCCCGGGTCACGTGGGGTCCCCGGCCCGGGTCCCCGGGTTGCATCGGGACACCAGCGAAGGATCACCGGGTCATGTCGCGCACCCGGCCTGGTTCACAGGTTCCGGTGACCACCCCGGCACCAGGACCCCGGGTCACGTGGGGACACCGGCCCCAGGTCACCGCGTCAGGTCGGGACCCCGAACCCAGGTCCACGAGTCCGTCGACACCACAGCCCCGGGTCACCGGGTCGTGTCGGGTACACAGCCCGGGCACCAGGGTCAGCTCGGGACCCCGGCCCCAGTTCCCCGGGTCATGTCGGGTACCCGGCCTGGTTCCCAGGTTCCGATGACCACCCCGGCACCAGGACCCCGGGTCACGTTGGGACCCCGGCCCCAGGTCAGCGGGTCACGTGGAGACACCGGCCCCAGGTCACCGGGTCAGGTCGGGACCCCGGACCCAGGTCGGTTCATGTCACGTCCCATGCCCAGGTCCCCGGGTTGGATATTTACCCAGGCCCCGGGTCACAGGGTCATGTCGGCTCAACGGGCTGGGTACAATGGTCTGGTGACCACCCCGACCCCAGGTCCCCGGGTCATGACGGGACACCGGACCAGGTCCCCGAGTCCGGTCGACACCACAGCCCCAGGTCACCGGGTCAGGTCGGGACCCAGCCCGGGTCCCCGGGACGGGTTTTTACCCCAGCCGCAGATCACCGGGTCCTGTCGGGTACACAGCCCGGGATCCCTGGACAGGTCGTTAACCCGGCCCCGGGTCACCGGGTCATGTCGCGCACCCGGCCTGGTTCCCAGGTTCCGGTGACCACCCCGGCACCAGGACCCCGGGTCACGTGGGGACCCCAGCCCCAGGTCAGCGGGTCACGTGGGGACAGCGGCCCCAGGTCACCGCGTCAGGTCGGGTACCCGGCCTGGTTCCCAGGTTCCGATGACCACCCCGGCACCAGGACCCCGGGTCACGTGGGGACCCCGGCCCCAGGTCAGCGGGTCACGTGGGGACCCCGGACCCAGGTCACCTGGTCATGTCTGGTACCCAGCCTGGTTCCCAGGCTCCGATGACCACCCCGGCACCAGGACCCCGGGTCATGTGGGGACCCCGGCCCCAGGTCACCGGGTCACGTGGGGACCCCGGACCCAGGTCAGCGGGTTACGTGGGGACACCGGCCCCGAGTCACCGGGTCAGGTCGGGACCCCGGACCCAGGTCAGGTCATGTCACGTCCCATGCCCGGGTCCCCGGGTTGGATTTTTACCCAGGCCCCGGGTCACAGGGTCATGTCGGGTCAACGGCCTGGGTACAACGGTTTGGTGACCACCCCGACCCCAGGTCCCCGGGTCATGACGGGACACCGGACCAGGTCCCCGAGTCCGGTCGACACCACAGCCCCAGGTCACCGGGTCAGGTCGGCACCCCGGAACCAGGTCACCGGGTCCTGTCGGGTCCCCGGCCCAGGTCCCCTGGACGGGTCGTTACCCCGGCCCCGGGTCACCGGGTTGTGTCGGGTCGCTGTCCCGGGTACCAGTGTCAGGTGACCACCCCGGCCCCGGGAGACGGAGTCATACTGGGTCCCCGGCCCGGGTCCCCGGGTTGCATCGGGACACCAGCGAAGGATCACCGGGTCCTGTCGGGTCCCCGGCCCGGGTCCCCTGGACAGGTCGTTAACCCGGCCCCGGGTCACCGGGTCATGTCGTGCACCCGGCCTGGTTCCCAGGTTCCTGTGACCACCCCGGCACCAGGACCCTGGGTCACGTGGGGACCCCGGCCCCAGGTCACCGCGTCAGGTCGGGACCCTGAACCCAGGTCAGAGGGTCACGTGGGGACACCGGCCCCAGGTCACCGCGTCAGGTCGGGACCCCGAACCCAGGTCCACGAGTCCGTCGACACCACAGTCCCGGGTCACCGGGTCGTGTCGGGTACACAGCCCGGGCACCAGGGTCAGCTCGGGACCCCGGCCCCAGGTCCCCGGGTCATGTCGGGTACCCGGCCTGGTTCCCAGGTTCCGATGACCACCCCGGCACCAGGACCCCGGGTCACGTTGGGACCCCGGCCCCAGGTCAGCGGGTCACGTGGGGACCCCGGCCCCGGGTCACCGGGTCATGTCGGGTCGCTGTCCCGGATACCAGTGTCAGGTGACCACCCCGGCCCCGGGAGACGGAGTCATACCGGGTCCCCGGCCCGGGTCCCCGGGTCAGGTGGTTACCCTGGCCCCAGGTCACCGGGTCAGGTCGGGACCCCGGACCAAGGTCGGGTCATGTCACGTCCCATGCCCGGGTCCCCGGGTTGGATTTTTACCCAGGCCCCGAGTCACAGGGTCATGTCGGGTCAACGGCCTGGGTACAACGGTCTGGTGACCACCCCGACCCCAGGTCCCCGGGTCATGCGGGACACCGGACCAGGTCCCCGAGTCTGGTCGACACCACAGCCCCAGGTCACCGGGTCAGGTCGGCACCCCGGAACCAGGTCACCGGGCCATGACGGGACCCAGCCCGGGTCCCCGGGACGGGTTTTTACCCAAGCCCCAGATCACCGGGTCCTGTCGGGTCCCCGGCCCAGGTCCCCTGGACAGGTCGTTACCCCGGCCCCGGGTCACCGGGTCATGTCTGGTCGCTGTCCCGGGTAGCAGTGTCAGGTGACCACCCCGGCCCCGGGAGACGGAGTCATACCGGGTCCCCGGCCCGGGTCCCCGGGTCAGGTGGTTACCCTGGCCCCAGGTCACCGGGTCAGGTCGGGACCCCGGAACCAGGTCCCCGGGTCGTATCGGGTCGCTGCCCCGGGTACCAGTGTCGGGTGACATCCCCGGCCCCAGGTCCCCGGGTCACGTGGGGTCCCCAGCCCGGGTCCCCGGGTTGCATCAGGACACCAGCGAAGGATCACCGGGTCCTGTCGGGTCCCCGGCCCGGGTCCCCTGGACAGGTCGTTAACCCGGCCCCGGGTCACCGGGTCATGTCGCGCACCCGGCCTGGTTCCCAGGTTCCGGTGACCACCCCGGCACCAGGACCCTGGGTCACGTGGAGACACCGGCCCCAGGTCACCGCGTCAGGTCGGGACCCCGAACCCAGGTCCACGAGTCCGTCGACACCACAGCCCCGGTTCACCGGGTCGTGTCGGCCACACAGCCCGGGCACCAGGGTCAGCTCGGGACCCCGGCCCCAGGTCCCCGGGTCATGTCGGGTACCCGGCCTGGTTCCCAGGTTCCGATGACCACCCCGGCACCAGGACCCTGGGTCACGTGGAGACACCGGCCCCAGGTCAGCGGGTCACGTGGGGACCCCGGCCCCAGGTCAGCGGGTCACGTGGGGACCCCGGACCCAGGTCACCTGGTCATGTCTGGTACCCAGCCTGGTTCCCAGGTTCCGATGACCACCCCGGCACCAGGACCCCGGGTCACGTGGGGACACCGGCCCCAGGTGACCGGGTCACGTGGGGACCCCGGCCCCAGGTCACCGGGTCACGTGGGGACCCCGGACCCAGGTCAGCGGGTCACGTGGGGACACCGGCCCCAGGTCACCGGGTCAGGTCGGCACCCCGGACCCAGGTCGGGTCATGTCACGTCCCATGCCCGGGTCCCCGGGTTGGATTTTTACCCAGGCCCCGGGGCACAGGGTCATGTCGGGTCAACGGCCTTGTTGCAATCCCTTTTGTTGCAATTTCCAGATATTGACGGAAGGAAGACACAGTTGCTCAATATGAGTGATCAGTGAACTTCGATTTATTGAACAATCTAGCCGTCTTTTATGTGATACTATATAATTAGCTCATACATATTGCAAAAACTAAGCTCATGATTGGTTATAGATACATCTTGTTTTTCTCAGTTGTTTTCTACATACCGTTAACTACATTTTTTCTCTATCAATGTTATTTCAGCACAACGAGTACAGCATGACCCTGCCCCTGATTGGTTACATCCACCTGTGTGCATAACTAGCCCCACATAAACTGTGTCTGATACTTGGCACGCTCCTTATCACCAAGCTGCTTCACTTTCCCATGCCCTATTTTGTCTAACCATTCCTCCACACGGCCTGGGTACAACGGTCTGGTGACCACCCCGACCCCAGGTCCCCGGGTCATGACGGGACACCGGACCAGGTCCCCGAGTCCGGTCGACACCACAGCCCCAGGTCACCGGGTCAGGTCGGCACCCCGGAACCAGGTCACCGGGTCCTGTCGGGTCCCCGGCCCAGGTCCCCTGGACCGGTTGTTACCCCGGCCCCGGGTCACCGGGTCATGTCATGTCACTGTCCCGGGTACCAGTGTCAGGTGACCACCCCAGCCCCGGGAGACGGAGTCATACCGGGTCCACGGCCCGGGTCCCCGGGTCAGGTGGTTACCCTGGCCCCAGGTCACCGGGTCAGGTCGGGACCCCGGACCCAGGTCCCCGGGTCGTATCGGGTCGCTGCCCCGGGTACCAGTGTCGGGTGACATCCCCGGCCCCAGGTCCCCGGGTCACGTGGGGTCCCCGGCCCGGGGCCCCGGGTTGCATCGGGACACCAGCGAAGGATCACCGGGTCCTGTCGGGTCCCCGGCCCGGGTCCCCTGGACAGGTCGTTAACCCGGCCCCGGGTCACCGGGTCATGTCACGCACCCGGCCTGGTTCCCAGGTTCCGGTGACCACCCCGGCACCAGGACCCCGGGTCACGTGGGGACCCCGGCCCCAGGTCACCGGGTCACGTGGGGACCCCGGACCCAGGTCAGCGGGTCACGTGGGCACACCGGCCCCAGGTCAGCGGGTCACGTGGGGACCCCGGCCCCAGGTCAGAGGGTCACGTGGGGACACCGGCCCCAGGTCACCGGGTCAGGTCGGGACCCCAAACCCAGGTCCACGAGTCCGTCGACACCACAGCCCCAGGTCACCGGGTCGTGTCAGGTACACAGCCCGGGCACCAGGGTCAGCTCGGGACCACGGCCCCAGATCCCCGGGTCATGTCGGGTACCCGGCCTGGTTCCCAGGTTCCGGTGACCACCCTGGCACCAGGACCCCGGGTCACATGGGGACCCCGGCCCCAGGTCAGCGGGTCACGTGGGGACCCCGGCCCCAGGTCACCAGGTCACTTGGGGACCCCGGACCCAGGTCAGCGGGTCACGTGGGGACACCGGCCCCAGGTCACCGGGTCAGGTCGGGACCCCGGACCCAGGTCGGGTCATGTCACGTCCCATGCCCGGGTTCCCGGGTTGGATTTTTACCCAGGCCCCGGGGCACAGGGTCATGTCGGGTCAACGGCCTTGTTGCAATCCCTGTTGTTGCAATTTCCAGATATTGACGGAAGGAAGACACAGTCGCTCAATATGAGTGATCAGTGAACTTCGATTTATTGAACAATCTAGCCGTCTTTTATGTGATACTATATAATTAGCTCATACATATTGCAAAAACTAAGCTCATGATTGGTTATAGATACATCTTGTTTTTCTCAGTTGTTTTCTACATACCGTTAACTACATTTTTTCTCTATCAATGTTATTTCAGCACAACGAGTACAGCATGACCCTGCCCCTGATTGGTTACATCCACCTGTGTGCATAACTAGCCCCACATAAACTGTGTCTGATACTTGGCACGCTCCTTATCACCAAGCTGCTTCACTTTCCCATGCCCTATTTTGTCTAACCATTCCTCCACAATTCCCCCGTTTTTATTTTGGGCCAGGAAGACCTTTTCTGTTAATTTCTCAAGCTTTTTAGTCAAGCAGCCAAAAATTACTCGTGCAGCGATTATGATTAACAAGATTACAAGTAACATGCGAAGTCCATCCTTAATTAACCCAAGTGCCCAACTTCCCATATTCCCAAAAATAGACTTAAACCAATCGTCAAACCAATTATTTTGTACAGTGATTTTCTTCGTGTGTTCCCGCAACCACTGCAACTGATCATGAATAGACTGCCCATGATCAGAGAGATTAAAACAGCACATTGCTTCAAAATCTTCACACCCATGGCCTTGTGCCAACAATAGAAAATCAATAGCAGCCCTATTTTGCAATACAGCGTGCCTTAAGCTCTCCATGTCTCTCGAGTCTCCCGGTGCTGCTGCGATCTCCTGGCGCCGCTCCGGGCTCTCGCGTTTTCCTTGTCACACTTAAAGCATTTAAGAGCAAAAATAGGATCACAAGATACATCCCTTGCGGAGAATACGGATTGGAACTCTGTACTCGCTTTGGGTCTCACTCACACAGCACAATCACGCAATCACACAAAGAGGCCTCTTAGCACATCTCATTCATACCACAAAAATATCATTTAGAATGATAACCAATCAAACAAGTATTGTCTCTGACTGTGTTCTTCGTGAAGTGACTTGTACACTTTGTTTCAAACCCTTACACTTACACAAATACTTTCAACACAAAATACCTGGACATTTAAAAATAACACATACAATTATTAACACTCCAGTTAGTATCCCTCCAGCAGCCAAAAACATACCGTTTGTCTGCAGCTTCAGGAGATCTTTGCTCCTGCGGCGAGCAGCTGAGAGTGGAGTCCCCTCCGAGCAAAACACTCAGGGTGCACCTAGGGGCGTCCGCTCTGCAGCCGATCCCGCAGCCGAGCAGATCAGTAAGATTGTAAAGTAGGTATGTTTACTCAGTTCTGGGCAGCATGGGGTGGATAACTTGCTTTTGTTATATCTAGTAAAGAGTTACATACACATGAACATTCCTATACATATGCATAACCCGGGGGATATTTGTCGTAACATTCGATTGTTTGACAGCCCAGCAAGCAAGCTTATTGAGAAATGTTATCCAGAAACATAATTATAACACCGATCTGGGGACGAATAGTCTTTTTTGCATTGCAAGATAAACCTCTCATAAAAAGAATGCTAGAGAGAAGCAGCACAGCCGCTGCTGCCTCCATGGTTACGTCAGACAGGCTGCAGGGTCCTGATGTCCGCTCCTCTGCTATGTGCCGACTCGCCGCACGGTGCGGGTCGGCTGCCGTTGCCCACTGACGCCTCTGGTCTCCCGTAGCAACTCGATCTCGGATGTCCCGCGTCGTACCGTGATTACTTTGTTTCCCGCGTCCCCCCGTGGGTCCTTTGTCCAAGTCAGTGCTTGGAGTTTCTCAATGTCTCTCAGGTGTTCCAGCTTCTGCCAGGTCTGTCTATGTCTCTCGTAGTCGGCCGTAGTGCCGCTCCGATGTTCAAATACTGTGTCAGGGTTTACAAAACACCCCTTAGCTACTCCGTAGGCTAATAGATCTGGCAATTCCTTCTGACAGTCTATTCCCTGAGTGCTCCGCTTTTATAAAAAGCATCTGAGCAAATAATACGCCGCTTGTCTTTCCATTTTACTTACGTCGGTACCGTTGCAGCCTTTGCAGACTTCGGCGGCGCGTTCCGGCGGGACCCACTATGGGCTCGTCCCGGGTGCGAGAACTCCCTATTGTCTGTCCTTTTCACCTCCTGGGCTGCGTTGCAGGACCGGCTCCCCTTTTCCGTCAACTCCTGATTCCAGCTTACCCTAGCAGAGTCTCCGTCCAGCAGTGTCCCCTGTTCGGGCGCCATTTGTTGCAACCCCTTTTGTTGCAATTTCCAGATATTGACGGAAGGAAGACACAGTCGCTCAATATGAGTGATCAGTGAACTTCGATTTATTGAACAATCTAGCCGTCTTTTATGTGATACTATATAACTAGCTCATACATATTGCAAAAACTAAGCTCATGATTGGTTATAGATACATCTTGTTTTTCTCAGTTGTTTTCTACATACCGTTAACTACATTTTTTCTCTATCAATGTTATTTCAGCACAACGAGTACAGCATGACCCTGCCCCTGATTGGTTACATCCACCTGTGTGCATAACTAGCCCCACATAAACTGTGTCTGATACTTGGCACGCTCCTTATCACCAAGCTGCTTCACTTTCCCATGCCCTATTTTGTCTAACCATTCCTCCACACGGCCTGGGTACAACGGTCTGGTGACCACCCCGACCCCAGGTCCCCGGGTCATGACGGGACACCGGACCAGGTCCCCGAGTCCGGTCGACACCACAGCCCCAGGTCACCGGGTCAGGTCGGCACCCCGGAACCAGGTCACCGGGTCCTGTCGGGTCCCCGGCCCAGGTCCCCTGGACAGGTCGTTACCCCGGCCCCGGGTCACCGGGTCATGTCGGGTCACTGTCCCGGGTACCAGTGTCAGGTGACCACCCCGGCCCCGGGAGACGGAGTCATACCGGGTCCCCGGCCCGGGTCCCCGGGTCAGGTGGTTACCCTGGCCCCAGGTCACCGGGTCAGGTCGGGACCCCGGACCCAGGTCCCCGGGTCGTATCGGGTCGCTGCCCCGGGTACCAGTGTCGGGTGACATCCCCTGCCCCATGTCCCCGGGTCACGTGGGGTCCCCAGCCCGGGTCCCCGGGTTGCATCGGGACACCAGCGAAGGATCACCGGGTCCTGTCGGGTCCCCGGCCCGGGTCCCCTGGACAGGTCGTTAACCCAGCCCCGGGTCACCGGGTCATGTCGCGCACCCGGCCTGGTTCCCAGGTTCGGGTGACCACCCCGGCACCAGGACCCCGGGTCACGTGGGGACCCCGGCCCCAGGTCAGCGGGTCACGTGGGGACCCCGGCCCCAGGTCAGAGGGTCACGTGGGGACACCGGCCCCAGGTCACCGCGTCAGGTCGGGACCCCGAACCCAGGTCCACGAGTCCGTCGACACCACAGCCCCAGGTCACCGGGTCGTGTCGGGTACACAGCCCGGGCACCAGGGTGAGCTCGGAACCCCGGCCCCAGGACCCCAGGTCATGTCGGGTACCCGGCCTGGTTCCCAGGTTCCGATGACCACCCCGGCACCAGGACCCCGGGTCACGTGGGGACACCGGCCCCAGGTGACCGGGTCACGTGGGGACCCCGGACCCAGGTCACCTGGTCATGTCTGGTACCCAGCCTGGTTCCCAGGTTCCGATGACCACCCTGGCACCAGGACCCCGGGTCACGTGGGGACACCGGCCCCAGGTCACCGGGTCAGGTCGGGAATCCGGACCCAGGTCGGGTCATGTCACGTCCCATGCCCGGGTCCCCGGGTTGGATTTTTACCCAGGCCCCGCGTCACAGGGTCATGTCGGCTCAACGGCCTGGGTACAACGGTCTGGTGACCACCCCGACCCCAGGTCCCCGGGTCATGACGGGACACCGGACCAGGTCCCCGAGTCCGGTCGACACCACAGCCCCAGGTCACCGGGTCAGGTCGGCACCCCGGAACCAGGTCACCGGGTCATGTCGGGACCCAGCCCGGGTCCCCGGGACGGGTTTTTACCCACGCCCCAGATCACCGGGTCCTGTCGGGTCCCCGGCCCAGGTCCCCTGGACAGGTCGTTACCCCGGCCCCAGGTCACCGGGTCATGTCAGGTCGCTGTCCCGGGTAGCAGTGTCAGGTGACCACCCCGGCCCCGGGAGACGGAGTCATACCGGGTCCCCGGCCCGGGTCCCCGGGTCAGGTGGTTACCCTGGCCCCAGGTCACCGGGTCAGGTCGGGACCCCGGACCCAGGTCCCCGGGTCGTATCGGGTCGCTGCCCCGGGTACCAGTGTCGGGTGACATCCCCGGCCCCAGGTCCCCGGGTCACGTGGGGTCCCCAGCCCGGGTCCCCGGGTTGCATCGGGACACCAGCGAAGGATCACCGGGTCCTGTCGGGTCCCCGGCCCGGGTCCCCTGGACAGGTCGTTAACCCGGCCCCGGGTCACCGGGTTATGTCGCGCACCCGGCCTGGTTCCCAGGTTCGGGTGACCACCCCGGCACCAGGACCCCGGGTCACGTGGGGACCCCGGCCCCAGGTCAGCGGGTCACGTGGGGACCCCGGCCCCAGGTCAGCGGGTCACGTGGGGACACCGGCCCCAGGTCACCGGGTCACGTGGGGACACCGGCCCCAGGTCACCGCGTCAGGTCGGGACCCCGAACCCAGGTCCACGAGTCCGTCGACACCACAGCCCCGGGTCACCGGGTCGTGTTGGGTACACAGCCTGGGCACCAGGGTCAGCTCGGGACCCCGGCCCCAGGTCCCCGGGTCATGTCGGGTACCCGGCCTGGTTCCCAGGTTCCGATGACCACCCCGGCACCAGGACCCCGGGTCACGTGGGGACCCCGGCCCCAGGTCAGCGGGTCACGTGGGGACCCCGGACCCAGGTCACCGGGTCACGTGGGGACCCCTGACCCAGGTGACCGGGTCACGTGGGGACACCGGCCCCAGGTCAGCGGGTCACGTGGGGACACTGGCCCCAGGTGACCGGGTCACGTGGGGACCCCGGCCCCAGGTGACCGGGTCACGTGGGGACACCGGCCCCAGGTCACCGGGTCACGTGGGGACCCCGGACCCAGGTTAGCGGGTCACGTGGGGACACCGGCCCCAGGTAACCGGGTCAGGACGGGACCCCGGCCCCAGGTCCCCGGGTCATGTCGGGTACCCGGCCTGGTTCCCAGGTTCCGATGACCACTCCGGCACCAGGACCCCGGGTCACGTGGGGACACCGGCCACAGGTCACCGCATCAGGTCGGGACCCCGAACCCAGGTCCACGAGTCCGTCGACACCACAGCCCCGGGTCACAGGGTCGTGTCGGGTACCCGGCCTGATTTTCAGGTTCCGATGACCACCCCGGCACCAGGACCCCGGGTCACGTGGGGACCCCGGCCCCAGGTCAGCGGATCACGTGGGGACCCTGGCCCCGGGTCACCGGGTCATGTCGGGTCGCTGTCCCGGGTACCAGTGTCAGGTGACCACCCCGGCTCCGGGAGACGGAGTCATACCGGGTCCCCGGCCCGGGTCCCCGGGTCAGGTGGTTAGCCTGGCCCCAGGTCACCGGGTCAGGTCGGGACCCCGGACCCAGGTCCCCGGGTTGTATCGGGTCGCTGCCCCGGGTACCAGTGTCGGGTGACATCCCCGGCCCCAGGTCCCCGGGTCACGTGGGGTCCCCGGCCCGGGTCCCCGGGTTGCATCGGGACACCAGCGAAGGATCACCGGGTCCTGTCGGGTCCCCGGCCCGGGTCCCCTGGACAGGTCGTTAACCCGGCCCCGGGTCACCGGGTCATGTCGTGCACCCGGCCTGGTTCCCAGGTTCCGGTGACCACCCCGGCACCAGGACCCCGGGTCACGTGGGGACACCGGCCCCAGGTGACCGGGTCACGTGGGGACACCGGCCCCAGGTAACCGGGTCAGGTCGGGACCCCGGCCCCAGGTCCCCGGGTCATGTCGGGTACCCGGCCTGGTTCCCAGGTTCCGATGACCACTCCGGCACCAGGTCAGAGGGTCATGTGGGGACACCGGCCCCAGGTCACCGCGTCAGGTCGGGACCCCGAACCCAGGTCCACGAGTCCGTCGACACCACAGCCCCGGGTCACAGGGTCGTGTCGGGTACCCGGCCTGATTCCCAGGTTCCGATGACCACCCCGGCACCAGGACCCCGGGTCACGTGGGGACCCCGGCCCCAGGTCAGCGGGTCACGTGGGGACCCTGGCCCCGGGTCAACGGGTCATGTCGGGTCGCTGTCCCGGGTACCAGTGTCAGGTGACCACCCCGGCCCCGGGAGACGGAGTCATACCGGGTCCCCGGCCCGGGTCCCCGGGTCAGGTGGTTACCCTGGCCCCAGGTCACCGGGTCAGGTCGGGACCCCGGACCCAGGTCCCCGGGTCGTATCGGGTCGCTGCCCCGGGTACCAGTGTCGGGTGACATCCCCGGCCCCAGGTCCCCGGGTCACGTGGGGTCCCCGGCCCAGGTCCCCGGGTTGCATCGGGACACCAGCGAAGGATCACCGGGTCCTGTCGGGTCCCCGGCCCGGGTCCCCTGGACAGGTCGTTAACCCGGCCCCGGGTCACCGGGTCATGTCGCGCACCCGGCCTGGTTCCCAGGTTCCGGTGACCACCCCGGCACCAGGACCCCGGGTCACGTGGGGACCCCGGCCCCAGGTCAGCGCGTCACATGGGGACCCCGGCCCCAGGTCAGCGGGTCACGTGGGGACACCGGCCCCAGGTCACCGCGTCAGGTCGGGACCCCGAACCCAGGTCCACGAGTCCGTCGACACCACAGCCCCGGGTCACCGGGTCGCGTCGGGTACACAGCCCGGGCACCAGGGTCAGCTCGGGACCCCAGCCCCAGGTCCCCGGGTCATGTCGGGTACCCGGCCTGGTTCCCAGGTTCCGATGACCACCCCGGCCCCAGGTCAGAGGGTCACGTGGGGACACCAGCCCCAGGTCACTGCGTCAGGTCGGGACCCCGAACTCAGGTCCACGAGACCGTCGACACCACAGCCCCGGGTCACCGGGTCGCGTCGGGTACACAGCCCGGGCACCAGGGTCAGCTCGGGACCCCGGCCCTAGGTCCCCGGGTCATGTCGGGCACCCGGCCTGGTTCCCAGGTTCCGATGACCACCCCGGCACCAGGACCCCGGGTCACGTGGGGACCCCGGCCCCAGGTCAGCGGGTCACGTGGGGACCCCGGACCCAGGTCACCTGGTCATGTCTGGTACCCAGCCTGGTTCCCAGGTTCCGATGACCACCCCGGCACCAGGACCCCGGGTCACGTGGGAACACCGGTCCCAGGTCAGCGGGTCACGTGGGGACACTGGCCCCAGGTCCCCGGGTCACGTGGGGACCCCGGCCCCAGGTCACCGGGTCAGGTCGGGTACCGGCCTGGTTCCCAGGTTCCGATGACCACCCCGGCACCAGGACCCCGGGTCATGTGGGGACACCGGCACCAGGTCAGCGGGTCACGTGGGGACCCCGGCCCCAGGTCAGAGGGTCACGTGGGGTCCCCGGCCTGGTTCCCAGGTTCCGATGACCACCCCGGCACCAGGACCCCGGGTCATGTGGGGACACCGGCCTCAGGTCAGTCGGCCACTTGGGGACCCGGGACCCAGGTCACCTGGTCATGTCTGGTACCCAGCCTGGTTCCCATGTTCCGATGACCACCCCGGCACCAGGACCTTGGGTCACGTGGGGACACCTGCCCCAGGTCACCGGGTCACATGGGGACACCGGCCCCAGGTCACCGGGTCACTTGGGGACCCCGGACCCAGGTCAGCGGGTCACGTGGGGACACCGGCCCCAGGTCACCGGGTCAGGTCGGGACCCTGGACCCAGGTCGGGTCATGTCACGTCCCATGCCCGGGTCCCCGGGTTGGATTTTTACCCAGGCCCCGGGTCACAGGGTCATGTAGGGTCAACGGCCTGGGTACAACGGTCTGGTAACCACCCCGACCCCAGGTCCCCGGGTCATGACGGGACACCGGACCAGGTCCCCGAGTCCGGTCGACACCACAGCCCCAGGTCACCGGGTCAGGTCGGGACCCCGGACCCAGGTCCCAGGGTCGTATCGGGTCGCTGCCCCGGGTACCAGTGTCGGGTGACATCCCCGGCCCCAGGTCCCCGGGTCACGTGGGGTCCCCGGCCCGGGTCCCCGGGTTGCATCGGGACACCACCGAAGGATCATGGGGTCCTGTAGGGTCCCCGGCCCGGGTCCCCTGGACAGGTCGTTAACCCGGCCCCGGGTCACCGGGTCATGTCGGGTCGCTGCCCCGGGTACCAGTGTCAGGTGACCACCCCGGCCCCGGGAGACGGAGTCATACCGGGTCCCCGGCCCGGGTCCCCGGGTCAGGTGGTTACCCTGGCCCCAGGTCACCGGGTCAGGTCGGGACCCCGGACCCAGGTCCCCGGGTCGTATCGGGTCGCTGCCCCGGGTACCAGTGTCGGGTGACATCCCCGGCCCCAGGTCCCCGGGTCACGTGGGGTCCCCGGCCCGGGTCCCCGGGTTGCATCGGGACACCAGCGAAGGATCACCGGGTCCTGTCGGGTCCCCGGCCCGGGTCCCCTGGACAGGTCGTTAACCCGGCCCCGGGTCACCGGGTCATGTCGCGCACCCGGCCTGGTTCCCAGGTTCCGGTGACCACCCCGGCACCAGGACCCCGGGTCACGTGGGGACCCCGGCCCCAGGTCAGCGGGTCACATGGGGACCCCGGCCCCAGGTCAGCGGGTCACGTGGGGACACCGGCCCCAGGTCACCGCGTCAGGTCGGGACCCCGAACCCAGGTCCACGAGTCCGTCGACACCACAGCCCCGGGTCACCGGGTCGCGTCGGGTACACAGCCCGGGCACCAGGGTCAGCTCGGGACCCCAGCCCCAGGTCCCCGGGTCATGTCGGGTACCCGGCCTGGTTCCCAGGTTCCGATGACCACCCCGGCCCCAGGTCAGAGGGTCACGTGGGGACACCAGCCCCAGGTCACTGCGTCAGGTCGGGACCCCGAACTCAGGTCCACGAGACCGTCGACACCACAGCCCCGGGTCACCGGGTCGCGTCGGGTACACAGCCCGGGCACCAGGGTCAGCTCGGGACCCCGGCCCTAGGTCCCCGGGTCATGTCGGGCACCCGGCCTGGTTCCCAGGTTCCGATGACCACCCCGGCACCAGGACCCCGGGTCACGTGGGGACCCCGGCCCCAGGTCAGCGGGTCACGTGGGGACCCCGGACCCAGGTCACCTGGTCATGTCTGGTACCCAGCCTGGTTCCCAGGTTCCGATGACCACCCCGGCACCAGGACCCCGGGTCACGTGGGAACACCGGTCCCAGGTCAGCGGGTCACGTGGGGACACTGGCCCCAGGTCCCCGGGTCACGTGGGGACCCCGGCCCCAGGTCACCGGGTCAGGTCGGGTACCGGCCTGGTTCCCAGGTTCCGATGACCACCCCGGCACCAGGACCCCGGGTCATGTGGGGACACCGGCACCAGGTCAGCGGGTCACGTGGGGACCCCGGCCCCAGGTCAGAGGGTCACGTGGGGTCCCCGGCCTGGTTCCCAGGTTCCGATGACCACCCCGGCACCAGGACCCCGGGTCATGTGGGGACACCGGCCTCAGGTCAGTCGGCCACTTGGGGACCCGGGACCCAGGTCACCTGGTCATGTCTGGTACCCAGCCTGGTTCCCATGTTCCGATGACCACCCCGGCACCAGGACCTTGGGTCACGTGGGGACACCTGCCCCAGGTCACCGGGTCACATGGGGACACCGGCCCCAGGTCACCGGGTCACTTGGGGACCCCGGACCCAGGTCAGCGGGTCACGTGGGGACACCGGCCCCAGGTCACCGGGTCAGGTCGGGACCCTGGACCCAGGTCGGGTCATGTCACGTCCCATGCCCGGGTCCCCGGGTTGGATTTTTACCCAGGCCCCGGGTCACAGGGTCATGTAGGGTCAACGGCCTGGGTACAACGGTCTGGTGACCACCCCGACCCCAGGTCCCCGGGTCATGACGGGACACCGGACCAGGTCCCCGAGTCCGGTCGACACCACAGCCCCAGGTCACCGGGTCAGGTCGGGACCCCGGACCCAGGTCCCAGGGTCGTATCGGGTCGCTGCCCCGGGTACCAGTGTCGGGTGACATCCCCGGCCCCAGGTCCCCGGGTCACGTGGGGTCCCCGGCCCGGGTCCCCGGGTTGCATCGGGACACCACCGAAGGATCATGGGGTCCTGTAGGGTCCCCGGCCCGGGTCCCCTGGACAGGTCGTTAACCCGGCCCCGGGTCACCGGGTCATGTCGGGTCGCTGCCCCGGGTACCAGTGTCAGGTGACCACCCCGGCCCCGGGAGACGGAGTCATACCGGGTCCCCGGCCCGGGTCCCCGGGTCAGGTGGTTACCCTGGCCCCAGGTCACCGGGTCAGGTCGGGACCCCGGACCCAGGTCCCCGGGTCGTATCGGGTCGCTGCCCCGGGTACCAGTGTCGGGTGACATCCCCGGCCCCAGGTCCCCGGGTCACGTGGGGTCCCCGGCCCGGGTCCCCGGGTTGCATCGGGACACCAGCGAAGGATCACCGGGTCCTGTCGGGTCCCTGGCACGGGTCCCCTGGACAGGTCGTTAACCCGGCCCCGGGTCACCGGGTCATGTCGCGCACCCGGCCTGGTTCCCAGGTTCGGGTGACCACCCCAGCACCAGGACCCCGGGTCACATGGGGACCCCGGCCCCAGGTCAGCGGGTCACGTGGGGACACCGGCCCCAGGTCACCGCGTCAGGTCGGGACCCCGAACCCAGGTCCACGAGTCCGTCGACACCACAGCCCCGGGTCACCGGGTCATGTCGGTTACACAGCCCGGGCACCAGGGTCAGCTCGGGACTCCGGCCCGGGTCCCCGGGTCATGTCGGGTACCCGGCCTGGTTCCCAGGTTCCGATGACCACCCCGGCACCAGGACCCCGGGTCATGTCGGGTACCCGGCCTTGTTCCCAGGTTCCGATGACCACCCCGGCACCAGGACCCCGGGTCACGTGTGGACACCGGCCCCAGGTCAGCGGGTCACGTGGGGACCCCGGACCCAGGTCACCTGGTCACGTGGGGACCCCGGACCCAGGTCAGCGGGTCACGTGGGGACACCGGCCCCAGGTCACCGGGTCAGGTCGGGACCCCAGACCCATGTCGGGTCATGTCACGTCCCATGCCCGGGTCCCCGGGTTGGATTTTTACTCAGGCCCCGGGTCCCCGGGTCATGTCGGGTCAACGGCCTGGGTACAAGGGTCTGGTGATCACCCCGACCCCAGGTCCCCGGGTCATGACGGGACACCGGACCAGGTCCCCGAGTCCGGTCGACACCACAGCCCCAGGTCACCGGGTCAGGTCGGCACCCCGGAACCAGGTCACCGGGTCATGTCGGGACCCAGCCCGGGTCCCCGGGACGGGTTTTTACCCCAGCCGCAGATCACCGGGTCCTGTCGGGTCCCCGGCCCGGGTCCCCTGGACAGGTCGTTACCCCGGCCCCGGGTCACCGGGTCATGTCGGGTCGCTGTCCCGGGTACCAGTGTCAGGTGACCACCCCGGCCCCGGGAGATGGAGTCATAACGGGTCCCCGGCTCGGGTCCCCGGGTCAGGTGGTTACCCTGGCCCCAGGTCACCGGGTCAGGTCGGGACCCCGGACCCAGGTCCCAGGGTAGTATCGGGTCGCTGCCCCGGGTACCAGTGTCGGGTGACATCCCCGGCCCCAGGTCCCCGAGTCACGTGGGGTCCCCGGCCCGGGTCCCCGGGTTGCATCGGGACACCAGCGAAGGATCACCGGGTCCTGTCGGGTCCCCGGCCCGGGTCCCCTGGACAGGTCGTTAACCCGGCCCCGGGTCACCGGGTCATGTCGCGCACCCGGCCTTGTTCCCAGGTTCCGGTGACCACCCCGGCACCAGGACCCCGGGTCACGTGGGGACACCGGCCCCAGGTGACCGGGTCACGTGAGGACACCGGCCCCAGGTCCCCGGGTCATGTCGGGTACCCGGCCTGGTTCCCAGGTTCCGATGACCACCCCGGCACCAGGACCCCGGGTCACGTGGGGACCCCGGCCCCAGGTGACCGCGTCACGTGGGGTCTCCAGCCCCAGGTCAGAGGGTCACGTGGGGACACAGGCCCCAGGTCAGCGGGTCACGTGGGGACCCCGGACCCAGGTCACCTGGTCATGTCTGGTACCCAGCCTGGTTCCCAGGTTCCGATGACCACCCCGGCACCAGGACCCCGGGTCACGTGGGGCACCGGCCCCAGGTGACCGGGTCACGTGGGGACACCGGCCCCAGGTCACCGGGTCACGTGGGGACCCCGGACCCAGGTCAGCGGGTCACGTGGGGACACCGGCCCCAGGTCACCGGGTCAGGTCGGAACCCTGGACCCAGGTCGGGTCATGTCACGTCCCATGCCCGCGTCCCCGGGTTGGATTTTTACCCAGGCCCCGGGTCACAGGGTCATGTCGGGTCAACGACCTGGGTACAAGGGTCTGGTGACCACCCCGACCCCAGGTCCCCGGGTCATGACGGGACACCGGACCAGGTCCCCGAGTCCGGTCGACACCACAGCCCCAGGTCACCGGGTCAGGTCGGCACCCCGGAACCAGGTCACCGGGTCATGTCGGGACCCAGCCCGGGTCCCCGGGACGGGTTTTTACCCAAGCCCCAGATCACCGGGTCCTGTCGGGTCCCCGGCCCCGGTCCCCTGGACAGGTCTTTACCCCGGCCCCGGGTCACCGGGTCATGTCGGGTCGCTGTCCCGGGTAGCAGTGTCAGGTGACCACCCCGGCCCCGGGAGACGGAGTCATACCGGGTCCCCGGCCCGGGTCCCCGGGTCAGGTGGTTACCCTGGCCCCAGGTCACCGGGTCAGGTCGGGACCCCGGACCCAGGTCACCGGGTCGTATCAGGTCGCTGCCCCGGGTACCAGTGTCAGGTGACATCCCTGGCCCCAGGTCCCCGGGTCACGTGGGGTCCCCGGCCCGGGTCCCCGGGTTGCATCGGGACACCAGCGAAGGATCACCGGGTCCTGTCGGGTCCCCGGCCCGGGTCCCCTGGACAGGTCGTTAACCCGGCCCCGGGTCACCGGGTCATGTCGCGCACCCGGCCTGGTTCCCAGGTTCCGGTGACCACCCCGGCACCAGGACCCCGGGTCACGTGGGGACACCGGCCCCAGGTGACCGGGTCACGTGGGGACACCGGCCCCAGGTCCCCGGGTCATGTCGGGTACCCGGCCTGGTTCCCAGGTTCCGATGACCACCCCGGCACCAGGACCCCGGGTCACGTGGGGACCCCGGCCCCAGGTGACCGCGTCACGTGGGGTCTCCGGCCCCAGGTCAGAGGGTCACGTAGGGACACCGGCCCCAGGTCAGCGGGTCACGTGGGGACCCCGGACCCAGGTCACCTGGTCATGTCTGGTACCCAGCCTGGTTCCCAGGTTCCGATGACCACCCCGGCACCAGGACCCCGGGTCACGTGGGGACACCGGCCCCAGGTGACCGGGTCACGTGGGGAAACCGGCCCCAGGTCACCGGGTCACGTGGGGACCCCGGACCCAGGTCAGCGGGTCACGTGGGGACACCGGCCCCAGGTCACCGGGTCCGGTCGGAACCCTGGACCCAGGTCGGGTCATGTCACGTCCCATGCCCGCGTCCCCGGGTTGGATTTTTACCCAGGCCCCGGGTCACAGGGTCATGTCGGGTCAACGACCTGGGTACAAGGGTCTGGTGACCACCCCGACCCCAGGTCCCCGGGTCATGACGGGACACCGGACCAGGTCCCCGAGTCCGGTCGACACCACAGCCCCAGGTCACCGGGTCAGGTCGGCACCCCGGAACCAGGTCACCGGGTCATGTCGGGACCCAGCCCGGGTCCCCGGGACGGGTTTTTACCCAAGCCCCAGATCACCGGGTCCTGTCGGGTCCCCGGCCCCGGTCCCCTGGACAGGTCTTTACCCCGGCCCCGGGTCACCGGGTCATGTCGGGTCGCTGTCCCGGGTAGCAGTGTCAGGTGACCACCCCGGCCCCGGGAGACGGAGTCATACCGGGTCCCCGGCCCGGGTCCCCGGGTCAGGTGGTTACCCTGGCCCCAGGTCACCGGGTCAGGTCGGGACCCCGGACCCAGGTCACCGGGTCGTATCAGGTCGCTGCCCCGGGTACCAGTGTCAGGTGACATCCCTGGCCCCAGGTCCCCGGGTCACGTGGGGTCCCCGGCCCGGGTCCCCGGGTTGCATCGGGACACCAGCGAAGGATCACCGGGTCCTGTCGGGTTCAGGGCCCGGGTCCCCTGGACAGGTCGTTAACCCGGCCCCGGGTCACCGGGTCATGTCGCGCACCCGGCCTGGTTCCCAGGTTCCGATGACCACCCCGGCACCAGGACCCCGGGTCACGTGGGGACACCGGCCCCAGGTCAGCGGGTCACGTGGTGACACCGGACCCAGGTCAGAGGGTCACGTGGGGACACCGGCCCCACGTCACCGCGTCAGGTCGGGATACCCGGACCCAGGTCTTGTCATGTCACGTCCCATGCCCGGGTCCCCGGGTTGGATTTTTACCCAGGCCCCGGGTCCCCGGGTCATGTCGGGTCAACGGCCTGGGTACAACGGTCTGGTGACCACCCCGACCCCAGGTCCCCGGGTCATGACGGGACACCGGACCAGGTCCCCGAGTCCGGTCGACACCACAGCCCCAGGTCACCGGGTCAGGTCGGCACCCCGGAACCAGGTCACCGGGTCCTGTCGGGTCCCCGGCCCAGGTCCCCTGGACAGGTCGTTACCCTGGCCCCGGATCACCGGTCATGTCGGGTCACTGTCCCGGGTACCAGTGTCAGGTGACCACCCCGGCCCCGGGAGACGGAGTCATACCAGGTCCCCGGCCCGGGTCCCCGGGTCAGGTGGTTACCCTGGCCCCAGGTCACCGGGTCAGGTCGGGACCCCGGATCCAGGTTCCCGGGTCGTATCGGGTCGCTGCCCCGGGTACCAGTGTCGGGTGACATCCCCGGCCCCAGGTCCCCGGGTCACGTGGGGTCCCCGGCCCGGGTCCCCTGGACAGGTCGTTAACCCGGCCCCGGGTCACCGGGTCATGTCACGCACCCGGCCTGGTTCCCAGGTTCCGGTGACCACCCCGGCACCAGGACCACGGGTCACGTGGGGACCCCGGACCCAGGTCAGCGGGTCACGTGGGGACACCGGCCCCAGGTCACCGCGTCAGGTCGGGACCCCGAACCCAGGTCCACGAGTCCGTCGACACCACAGCCCCGGGTCACCGGGTCGTGTCGGGTACAGAGCCCGGGCACCAGGGTCAGCTCGGGACCCCGGCCCCAGGTCCCCGTGTCATGTCGGGTACCCGGCCTGGTTCCCAGGTTCCGATGACCACCCCGGCACCAGGACCCCTGGTCACGTGGGGACCCCGGCCCCAGGTCAGCGGGTCACATGTGGACACCGGCCCCAGGTCACCTGGTCATGTCTGGTACCCAGCCTGGTTCCCAGGTTTCGATGACCACCCCGGCACCAGGACCCCGGGTCACGTGGGGACACCGGCAACAGGTCACCGGGTCACGTGGGGACACCGGCCCCAGGTCACCGGGTCACGTGGGGACCCCGGACCCAGGTCAGCGGGTCACGTGGGGACACCGGCCCCAGGTCACCGGGTCAGGTCGGGATACCCGGACCCAGGTCGGGTCATGTCACGTCCCATGCCCGGGTCCCCGGGTTGGATTTTTACCCAGGCCCTGGGTCACAGGGTCATGTCGGGTCAACGGCCTGGGTACAACAGTCTGGTGACTACCCTGACCCCAGGTCCCCGGGTCATGACGGGACACCGGACCAGGTCCCCGAGTCCGGACGACACCACAGCCCCAGGTCACCGGGTCAGGTCGGCACCCCGGAACCAGGTCACCGGGTCGTATCGGGTCGCTGCCCCGGGTACCAGTGTCGGGTGACATCCCCGGCCCCAGGTGCCCGGGTCACGTGGGGTCCCCGGCCCGGGTCCCCGGGTTGCATCGGGACACCAGCGAAGGATCACCGGGTCCTGTCCGGTCCCCGGCCCGGGTCCCCTGGACAGGTCGTTAACCCGGCCCCGGGTCACCGGGTCATGTCGCGCACCCGGCCTGGTTCCCAGGTTCCGGTGACCACCCCGGCACCAGGACCCCGGGTCACGTGGGGACCCCGGCCCCAGGTCAACGGGTCACGTGGGGACACCGGCCCCAGGTAACCGGGTCAGGTCGGGACCCCGGCCCCAGGTCCCCAGGTCACGTGGTGTCCCTGGTCCGGGTCCCCGGGTTGCATCGGGACACCAGCACCGGATCACTGGATCACGTGGGCTCCCGGGCCCGGGTCCCCGGGTTGCATCGGGACACCAGCGAAGGATCACCGGGTCCTGTCGGGTCCCCGGCCCGGGTCCCCTGGACAGGTCGTTAACTCGGCCCCGGGTCACCCGGTCATGTCGCGCACCCGGCCTTGTTCCCAGGCTCCGGTGACCACCCCGGCACCAGGACCCCGGGTCACGTGGGGACCCCGGCCCCAGGTCAGCGGGTCACGTGGGGACACAGGCCCCAGGTAACCAAGGCAGGTCGGATCCCGGCCCCAGGTCCTCGGGTCATGTCATGTACCCGGCCTGGTTCCCAGGTTCCGATGACCACCCCGGCACCAGGACCCCGGGTCACGTGGGGACCCCGGCCCCAGGTCACCGGGTCACGTGGGGACCCCGGCCCCAGGTCAGCGGGTCAGGTCGGGACCCCGAACCCAGGTCCACGAGTCTGTCGACACCACAGCCCCGGATCACCGGGAGGTGTCGGGTACACAGCCCGGGCACCAGGGTCAGCTCGGGACCCCGGCCCCAGGTCCCCGGGTCATGTCGGGTACCCGGCCTGGTTCCCAGGTTCCGATGACCGCCCCGGCACCAGGACCCCGGGTCACGTGGGGACCCCGGCCCCCGGTGACCGCGTCACGTGGGGACCCCGGCCCAGGTGACCGGGTCACGTGGGGACACCGGCCCCAGGTAACTGGGTCAGGTCGGGACCCCGGCCCCAGGTCCCCGGGTCATGTCGGGTACCCGGCCTGGTTCCCAGGTTCCGGTGAACGCCCCGGCACCAGGACCCCGGGTCACTTGGGGACCCCGGACGCAGGTCAGCGGGTCACGTGGGGACCCCGGCCCCAGGTCAGCGGGTCATGTGGGGACACCGGCCCCAGGTAACTGGGTCAGGTCGGGACCCCGGCCCCAGGTCCCCGGGTCATGTCGGGTACCCAGCCTGGTTCCCAGGTTCCGATGACCACCCCGGCACCAGGACGCCGGGTAATGTTGGGTACCCGACCCCATGTCCCCGGGATGGGTCGGGACCCCACCCCGGGTCACCGGGTCGTGTCGGGTCGCTGCCCCGGGTAGCAGCGTCGGGTGACCAACCCGGCCACGGGAGACGGGGTCATACCGGGTCCCCGGTCCGGGTCCCCGGGTCGGCTCGTTACCCTGGCCCCAGGTCACCGGGTCATGTCGGGTACCCAGCCCAGGTCCCCGGGTCAGATTTTTACCCCAGCCAAGGTCCCCGTGTCATGTCGGGTCGCTGCCCCGGGTACCAGTGTCAGGTGACCACCCCGGCCCCGGGAGACGGAGTCATACTGGGTCCCCGGCCCGGGTCCCCAGGCCAGGTGGTTACCCTGGCCCCAGGTCACCGGGTCAGGTCGGGACCCCGGACCCAGGTCACCGGGTCGTGTCGGGTCGCTGCCCCGGGTACCAGGGTCAGCTCGGGACCCCGGCCCCAGGTCCCCGGGTCATGTCGGGTACCCGGCCTGGTTCCCAGGTTTTGATTACCACCCCGGCACCAGGACCCCTGGTCACGTGGGGACCCCAGCCCCAGGTGACCGGGTCACGTGGAGACCCCGGCCCCAGGTGACCGGGTCACGTGGGGACACCGGCCCCAGGTAACCGGGTCAGGTCGGGACCCCGGCCCCAGGTCCCCGGGTCATGTCGGGTACCCAGCCTGGTTCCCAGGTTCCGATGACCACCCCGGCACCAGGACCCCGGGTCACGTGGGGACCCCGGCCCCAGGTCACCGCGTCAGGTCGGGACCCCGAACCCAGGTCCACAAGTCCGTCGACACCACAGCCCCGGGTCACCGGGTCGTGTCGGGTAAACTGCCCGGGCACCAGGGTCAGCTCGGGACCCCGGCCCCAGGTCCCCGTGTCATGTCGGGTACCTGGCCAGGTTCCCAGGTTCCGATGACCACCCCGGCACCAGGACCCCTGGTCACGTGGGGACACCGGCCCCAGGTCAGCGGGTCACGTGGGGACCCCGGACCCAGGTCACCTGGTCATGTCTGGTACCCAGCCTGGTTCCCAGGTTCCGATGACCACCCCGGCACCAGGACCCCGGGTCACGTGGGGACACCGGCCCCAGGTGACCGGGTCACGTGGGGACACCGTCCCCAGGTCACCGCGTCAGGTCGGGACCCCGAACCCAGGTCCACGAATCCGTCGACACCACAGCCCCGGGTCACCGGGTCGTGTCGGGTACACAACCCGGGCACCAGGGTCAGCTCGGGACCCCGGCCCCAGGTCACCGGGTCATGTCGGGTATCCAGCCCGGGTCCCCGGGTCAGATTTTTACCCCAGCCCCAGGTCCCCGGGTCATGTCGGGTCGCTACCCCGGGTACCAGGGTCAGCTCGGGACCCCGGCCCCAGGTCCCCAGGTCATGTCGGGTACCCGGCCTGGTTCCCAGGTTCCGATGACCACCCCGGCACCAGGACCCCGGGTCACGTGGGGACCCCGGCCCCAGGTGACCGGGTCACGTGGGGACACCGGCCCCAGGTGACCGGGTCACGTGGGGACACCGGCCCCAGGTAACCGGGTCAGGTCGGGACCCCGGCCCCAGGTCCCCGGGTCATGTCGGGTACCCAGCCTGGTTCCCAGGTTCCGATGACCACCCCGGCACCAGGACGCCGGGTAATGTTGGGTACCCGACCCCATGTCCCCGGGATGGGTCGGGACCCCACCCCGGGTCACCGGGTCGTGTCGGGTCGCTGCCCCGGGTAGCAGCGTCGGGTGACCACCCCGGCCACGGGAGACGGGGTCATACCGGGTCCCCGGGTCGGCTCGTTACCCTGGCCCCAGGTCACCGGGTCATGTCGGGTACCCAGACCGGGTCCCCGGGTCGGATTTTTACCCCAGCCCCAGGTCCCCGGATCATGTCGGGTCGCTGCCCCGGGTACCAGTGTCAGGTGACCACCCCGGCCCCGGGAGACGGAGTCATACCGGGTCCCCGGCCCGGGTCCCCAGGTCAGGTGGTTACCCTGGCCCCAGGTCACCGGGTCAGGTCGGGACCCCGGACCCAGGTCCCCGGGTCACGTGGGGTCCCCGGCCCGGGTCCCCGGGTTGCATCGGGACACCAGCGAATGATCACAGGGTCCTGTCGGGTCCCAGGCCTGGGTCCCCTGGACAGGTCGTTAACCCGGCCCCGGGTCACCGTGTCATGTCGCGCACCCGGCCTGGTTCCCAGGTTCCGGTGACCACCCCGGCAGCAGGACCCCGGGTCACGTGGGGACCCCGGCCCCAGGTCAGCGGGTCACGTGGGGACACCGGCCCCAGGTGAACGGGTCACGTGGGGACCCCGGCCCCAGGTCACCGGGTCACGTGGGGACCCCGGACCCAGGTGACCTGGTCATATCTAGTACCCAGCCTGGTTCCCAGGTTCCGATGACCACCCCGGCACCAGGACCCGGGTCACGTGGGGACACCGGCCCCAGGTCAGCGGGTCACGTGGGGACACCGGCCCCATGTCACCGCGTCAGGTCGGGACTCCGAACCCAGGTCCACGAGTCCGTCGACACCACAGCCCCGGGTCACCGGGTCGTGTCGGGTACCTGGCCTGGTTCCCAGGTTCCGATGATCACCCCGGCACCAGGACCCCGGGTCACATGGGGACACCGGCCCCTGGTGACCGGGTCACGTGGGGACACCGGCCCCAGGTCAACGGGTCACGTGGGGACACCGGACCCAGGTCAGCGGGTCACGTGGGGACACCGGCCCCAGGTAACCGGGTCATACCGGGTCCCCGGACCCATGTCACCGGGTCAGGTCGGCACCCCGGACCCAGGTCGGGTCATGTCACGTCCCATGCCCGGGTCCCCGGGTTGGATTTTTACCCAGGCCCCAGGTCAAAGGGTCATGTCGGCTCAACGGCCTGGGTACAAGGGTCTGGTGACCACCCCGACCCCAGGTCCCCGGGTCATGACGGGACACCAGACCAGGTCCCCGAGTCCGGTCCACACCACAGCCCCAGGTCACCGGGTCAGGTCGGCACCCCGGAACCAGGTCACCGGGTCATGTCGGGACCCAGCCCGGGTCCCCGGGACGGGTTTTTACCCCAGCCGCAGATCACGGGGTCCTGTCGGGTCCCCGGCCCAGGTCCCCTGGACAGGTCGTTACCCCGGCCCCCGGTCACCGGGTCAGGTCGTTACCCCGGACCAGGTCACCGGGTCGTATCGGGTCGCTGTCCCGGGTACCAGTGTCAGGTGACCACCCCGGCCCCGGGAGACGGAGTCATACCGGGTCCCCGGCCCGGGTCCCCGGGTCAGGTGGTTACCCTGGCCCCAGGTCACCGGGTCAGGCCGGGACCCCGGACCAGGTCACCGGGTCGTATCGGGTCGCTGCCCTGGGTACCAGTGTCGGGTGACATCCCCGGCCCCAGGTCCCCGGGTCATGTGGGGTCCCTGGCCCGGGTCCCCGGGTTGCATCGGGACACCAGCGAAGGATCACCGGGTCCTGTCGGGTCCCCGGCCCGGGTCTCCTGGACAGGTCGTTAACCCGGCCCCGGGTCACCGGGTCATGTCGCGCACCCGGCCTGGTTCCCAGGTTCCGGTGACCACTCCGGCACCAGGACCCCGTGTCACGTGGGGACCCCGGCCCCAGGTCAGAGGGTCACGTGGGGACACCGGCCCCAGGTAACCGGGTCAGGTCGGGACCGCGGACCCAGGTCGCAGGGTCACATGGGGTCCCTGGCCCGGGTCCCCGGGTTGCATCGGGACACCAGCACCGGATCACTGGATCACGTGGGGTCCCGGGCCCGGGTCCCCGGGTTGCATCGGGACACCAGCGAAGGATCACCGGGTCCTGTCGGGTCCCCGGCCCGGGTCCCCTGGACAGGTCGTTAACCCGGCCCCAGGTCACCGGGTCATGTGGGGACCCCGGACCCAGGACCCCGGGTCACGTGGGGACCCCGGACCCAGGTCACCGGGTCAGGTCGGGACCCCGGACCCAGGTCGGGTCATGTCACCTCCCATGCCCCGGTTCACGGGTTGGATTTTTACCCAGGCCCCGGGTCACAGGGTCATGTCGGGTCAACGGCCTGGGTACAACGGTCTGGTGACCACCCCGACCCCAGGTCCCCGGGTCATGACGGGACACCGGACCAGGTCCCCGAGTCCGGTCGACACCACAGCCCCAGGTCACCGGGTCAGGTCGGCACCCCGGAACCAGGTCACCGGGTCATGTCGCGCACCCGGCCTGGTTCCCAGGTTCTGGTGACCACTCCGGCACCAGGACCCCGTGTCACGTGGGGACCCCAGCCCCAGGTCAGAGGGTCACGTGGGGACACCGGCCCCAGGTCACCGGGTCAGGTCGGGACCCCGGACCCAGGTCGCCGGGTCACATGGGGTCCCTGGCCCGGGTCCCCGGGTTGCATCGGGACACCAGCACCGGATCACTGGATCACGTGGGGTCCCGGGCCCGGGTCCCCGGGTTGCATCGGGACACCAGCGAAGGATCACCGGGTCCTGTCGGGTCCCCGGCCCGGGTCCCCTGGACAGGTCGTTAAGCCGGCCCCGGGTCACCGGGTCATGTCGCGCACCCGGCCTGGTTCCCAGGTTCCGGTGACCACCCCGGCACCAGGTCAGCGGGTCACGTGGTGACCCCGGCCCCAGGTCAGCGGGTCACGTGGGGACCCCGGCCCCAGGTCAGAGGGTCACGTGGGGACACCAGCCTCAGGTCCCCGGGTCATGTTGGGTACCCGGCCTGGTTCCCAGGTTCCGATGACCACCCCGGCACCAGGACCCCGGGTCACGTGGGGTCACCGGCGCCAGGTCAGCGGGTCACGTGGGGACCCCGGACCCAGGTCAGCGGGTCACGTGGGGACCCCGGACCCAGGTCAGCAAGTCACGTGGGGACACCGGCCCCAGGTCACCGGGTCAGGTCGGGACCCCGGACCCAGGTCGGGTCATGTCACGTCCCATGCCCGGGTCCCCGGGTTGGATTTTTCCCAGGCCCCGGGTCCCCGGGTCATGTCGGGTCAACGGCCTGGGTACAACGGTCTGGTGACCACCCCGACCCCAGGTCCCCGGGTCATGACGGGACACCGGACCAGGTCCCCGAGTCCGGTCGACACCACAGCCCCAGGTCACCGGGTCAGGTCGGCACCCCGGAACCAGGTCACCGGGTCATGTCGGGACCCAGCCCGGGTCCCCGGGACGGGTTTTTACCCAAGCCCCAGATCACCGGGTCCTGTCGGGTCCCCGGCCCAGGTCCCCTGGACAGGTCGTTACCCCGGCCCCGGGTCACCAGGTCATGTCGGGTCGCTGCCCCGGGTACCAGTGTCAGGTGACCACCCCGGCCCCGGGAGACGGAGTCATACCGGGTCCCCGGCCCGGGTCCCCGGGTCAGGTGGTTACCCTGGCCCCAGGTCACCGGGTCAGGTCGGGACCCCGGACCGAGGTCACCGGGTCGTATCGGGTCGCTGCCCCGGGTACCAGTGTCGGGTGACATCCCCGGCCCCAGGTCCCCGGGTCACGTGGGGTCCCCGGCCCGGGTACCCTGGACAGGTCGTTAACCCGGCCCCGGGTCACCGGGTCATGTCGCGCACCCGGCCTGGTTCCCAGGTTCCGGTGACCACCCCGGCACCAGGACCCCGGGTCACGTGGGGACCCCGGCCCGAGGTCAGCAGATCACGTGGGGACCCCGGCCCCAGGTCAGCGGGTCACGTGGGGACACCGGCCCCAGGTAACCGGGTCAGGTCGGGACCCCGGACCCAGGTCCCCGGATCATGTCGGGTACCCGGCCTGATTCCCAGGTTCCGATGACCACCCCGGCACCAGGACCCCGGGTCACGTGGGGACACCGGCCCCAGGTGACCGGGTCACGTGGGGACACCGGCCCAAGGTCACCGCGTCAGGTCGGGACCCCGAACCCAGGTCCACGAGTCCGTCGACACCACAGCCCCGGGTCACCGGGTCGTGTCGGGTACCTGGCCTGGTTCCCAGGTTCCGATGACCACCCCGGCACCAGGACCCCGGGTCGCGTGGGGACACCGGCCCCAGGTCAGCGGGTCACGTGGGGACCCCGGCCCCAGGTCACCTGGTCATGTCTGGTACCCACCCTGGTTCCCAGGTTCCGATGACCACCCCGGCACCAGGACCCCGGGTCACGTGTGGACACCGGCCCCAGGTGACTGGGTCATGTGGGGACACCGGCCCCAGGTCACCGGGTCACGTGGGGACACCGGACCCAGGTCAGCGGGTCACGTGGGGACACCGGCCCCAGGTCACCGGGTCATACCGGGTCTCCAGACCCAGGTCACCGGATCAGGTCGGGACCCCGGACCCAGGTCGGGTCATGTCATGTCCCATGCCCGGGTCCCCGGGTTGGATTTTTACCCAGGCCCCAGGTCACAGGGTCATGTCGGGTCAACGGCCTGGGTACAACGGTCTGGTGACCACCCAGACCCCAGGTCCCCGGGTCATGACGGGACACCAGACCAGGTCCCCGAGTCCGGTCGACACCACAGCCCCAGGTCACCGGGTCAGGTCGGCACCCCGGAACCAGGTCACCGGGTCATGTTGGGACCCAGCCCGGGTCCCCGGGACGGGTTTTTACCCCAGCCGCAGATCACAGGGTCCTGTCGGGTCCCCGGCCTGGGTCCCCTGGACAGGTCGTTACCCTGGCCCCCGGTCACCGGGTCAGGTCGGGACCCCGGACCCAGGTCCCCGGGTCGTATCGGGTCGCTGCCCCGGGTACCAGTGTCAGGTGACCACCCCGGCCCCAGGTCCCCGGGTCACGTGGGGTCCCCGGCCCGGGTCCCCGGGTTGCATCGGGACACCAGCGAAGGATCACCGGGTCCTGTCGGGTCCCCGGCCCGGGTCCCCTGGACAGGTCGTTAACCCGGCCCCGGGTCACCGGGTCATGTCGCGCACCCGGCCTGGTTACCAGGTTCCGGTGACCACCCCGGCACCAGGACCCCGGGTCACGTCGGGACCCCGGCCCCAGGTCAGCGGGTCACGTGGGGACACCGGCCCCAGGTAACCGGGTCAGGTCGGGACCCCGGCACTAGGTCCCCGGGTCATGTTGTGTACCTGGCCTGGTTCCCAGGTTCCGATGACCACCCCGGCACCAGGACCCCGGGTCACGTGGGAACACCGGCCCCAGGTGACCGGTTCACGTGGGGACACCGGCCCCAGGTCACCGCGTCAGGTCGGGACCACGAACCCAGGTCCACGAGTCCGTCGACACCACAGCCCCGGGTCACCGGGTCCTGTCGGGTACACAGCCCGGGCACCAGGGTCAGCTCGGGACCCGGCCCCAGGTCCACGTGTCATGTCGGGTACCCGGCCTGGTTCCCAGGTTCCGATGACCACCCCGGCACCAGGACCCCGGGTCACGTGGGGACACCGGCCCCAGGTCAGCGGGTCACGTGGGGACCCCGGCCCCAGGTCACCTGGTCATGTCTGGTACCCAGCCTGGTTCCCAGGTTCCGATGACCACCCCGGCACCAGGACCCCAGGTCACGTGGGGACACCGGCCCCAGGTGACCGGGTCACGTGGGGACCCCGGACCCAGGTCAGCGGGTCACGTGGGGACACCAGCCCAAGGTCACCGGGTCAGGTCGGGACCCCGGACCCAGGTCACCGTGTCGTATCGGGTCGCTGACCCGGGTACCAGTGTCGGGTGACATCCCCGGCCCCGGGACACGGAGTCATACCGGGTCCCCGGCCCGGGTCCCCGGGTCAGGTGGTTACCCTGGCCCCAGGTCACCGGGTCAGGTCGGGACCCCGGACCCAGGTCACCGGGTCGTATCGGGTCGCTGACCCGGGTACAAGTGTCGGGTGACATCCCCGGCCCCGGGAGACGGAGTCATACCGGGTCCCCGGCCCGGGTCCCCGGTCAGGTGGTTACCCTGGCCCCAGGTCACCGGGTCAGGTCGGGACCCCGGACCCAGGTCCCCGGGTCGTATCGGGTCGCTGCCCCGGGTACCAGTGTCGGGTGACATCCCCGGCCCCAGGTCCCCGGGTCACGTGGGGTCCCCGGCCCGGGTCCCCGGGTTGCATCGGGACACCAGCGAAGGATCACCGGGTCCTGTCGGGTCCCCGGCCCGGGTCCCCTGGACAGGTCGTTAAGCCGGCCCCGGGTCACCGGGTCATGTCGCGCACCGGGCCTGGTTCCCACGTTCCGGTGACCACCCCGGCACCAGGACCCCGGGTCACGTGGGGACCCCGGCCCCAGGTCAGAGGGTCACGTGGGGACACCGGCCCCAGGTAACCGGGTCAGGTCGGGACCCCGGCCCCAGGTCCCCGGGACATGTTGGGTACACGGCCTGGTTCCCAGGTTTAGATGACCACCCCGGCACCAGGACCCCGGGTCACGTGGGGACACCGGCCCCAGGTCACCGCGTCAGGTCGGGACCCCGAACCCAGGTCCACGAGTCCGTCGACACCACAGCCCCGGGTCACCGGGTCCTGTCGGGTACACAGCCCGGGCACCAGGGTCAGCTCGGGACCCGGCCCCAGGTCACCCGGTCATGTCGCGCACCCGGCCTTGTTCCCAGGTTCCGATGACCACTCCGGCACCAGGACCCCGGGTCACGTGGGGACCCCGGCCCCAGGTGACCGTGTCACGTGGGGACCCCGGCCCCAGGTCAGCGGGTCACGTGGGGACACCGGCCCCAGGTCACCGGGTCAGCTCGGGACCCCGGCCCCAGGTCCCCGGGTCATGTCGCGCACCCGGCCTTGTTCCCAGGTTCCGATGACCACCCCGGCACCAGGACCCCGGGTCACGTGGGGACCCCGGCCCCAGGTCACCGGGTCACGTGGGGACACCGGCCCCAGGTCACCGGGTCACGTGGGGACCCCGGCACCAGGACCCCGGGTCACGTGGGGACACCGGCCCCAGGTAACCGGGTCATACCGGGTCCCCGGACCCAGGTCACCGGGTCAGGTCTGGACCCCGGACCCAGGTCGGGTCATGTCACGTTGCATGCCCGTGTCCCCGGGTTGGATTTTTACCCAGGCCCCGGGTCACAGGGTCATGTCGGGTCAACGGCCTCGGTACAACGGTCTGGTGACCACCCCTACCCCAGGTCCCCGGGTCATGACAGGACACCGGACCAGGTCCCCGAGTCCGGTCGACACCACAGCCCCAGGTCACCAGGTCAGGTCGGCACCCCGGAACCAGGTCACCGGGTCATGTCGGGACCCAGCCCGGGTCCCCGGGGCGGGTTTTTACCCCAGCCGCACATCACCGGGTCCTGTCGGGTCCCCGGCCCGGGTCCCCTGGACAGGTCGTTACCCTGGCCCCCGGTCACCGGGTCAGGTCGGGACCCCGGACCCAGGTCACCGGGTCGTATCGGGTCGCTGCCCCGGGTACCAGTGTCGGGTGACATCCCCGGCCCCAGGTCCCCGGGTCACGTGGGTTCCCCGGCCCGGGTCCCCGGGTTGCATCGGGACACCAGCGAAGGATCACCGGGTCCTGTCGGGTCCCCGGCCCGGGTCCCCTGGACAGGTCGTTAACCCGGCCCCGGGTCACCGGGTCATGTCGCGCACCCGGCCTGGTTCCCAGGTTCCGGTGACCACCCCGGCACCAGGACCCCGGGTCACGTGGGGACCCCGGCCCCAGGTCAGAGGGTCACGTGGGGACACCGGCCCCAGGTCACCGGGTCACGTGGGGACACCGGCCCCAGGTCACCGCGTCAGGTCGGGACCCCGAACCCAGGTCCACGAGTCCGTCGACACCACAGCCCCGGGTCACCGGGTCGTGTCGTGTACACAGCCCGGGCACCATGGTCAGCTCGGGACCCCGGCCCCAGGTCCCCGGGTCATGTCGGGTACCCGGCCTGGTTCCCAGGTTCCGATGACCACCCCGGCACCAGGAACCCGGGTCACGTGGGGACCCCGGCCCCAGGTCAGCGGGTCACGTGGGGACCCCGGCCCCAGGTGACCGGGTCACGTGGGGACCCCGGACCCAGGTCACCTGGTCATGTCTAGTACCCAGCCTGGTTCCCAGGTTCCGATGACCACCCCGGCACCAGGACGCCGGGTAAAGTTGGGTACCCGACCCCAGGTCCCCGGGATGGGTCGGGACCCCACCCCGGGTCACCGTGTCGTGTCGGGTCGCTGCCCCGGGTAGCAGCGTCAGGTGACCCCCCTGGCCACGGGAGACGGGGTCATACCGGGTCCCCGGCCCGGGTCCTCGGGTCAGGTGGTTACCCTGGCCCCTAGGCCACCGGGTCAGGTCGGGACCCCGGACCCAGATCCCCGGGTCACGTGGGGTCCCCGGCCCGGGTCCCAGGTTGCATCAGGACACCAGCACCAGATCACTGGATCACGTGGGGTCCCCGGCCCGGGTCCCCGGGTTGCATCGGGACACCAGCGAAGGATCACCGGGTCCTGTCGGGTCCCCGGCCCGGGTCCCCTGGACAGGTCGTTAACCCGGCCCCGGGTCACTGGGTCATGTCGCGCACCCGGCCTGGTTTCCAGGTTCCGATGACCACCCCGGAACCAGGACCCTAGGTCACGTGGGGACCCCGGCCCCAGGTAACCGTGTCAGGTCGGGACCCCGGCCCCAGGTCCCCGGGTCATGTCGGGTACCCGGCCTGGTTCCCAGGTTCCGATGACCACCCCGGCACCAGGACCCCGGGTCACGTGGGGACCCCGGCCCCAGGTCAGCGGGTCACGTGGGGACACCGGCCCCAGGTCACCGCGTCAGGTCGGGACCCCGAACCCAGGTCCACGAGTCCGTCGACACCACAGCCTCGGGTCACCGGGTCGTGTCGGGTACCCGGCCTGGTTCCCAGGTTCCGATGACCACCCCGGCACCAGGACCCCGGGTCACGTGGGGTTACCGGCCCCTGGTCAGCGGGTCACGTGGGGACCCCGGACCCAGTTCACCTGGTCACGTGGGGACACCGGCCCCAGGTCAGCGGGTCACGTGGGGACCCCGGACCCAGGTCACCAGGTCATGTCGGGTCGCTGTCTCGGGTACCAGTGTCAGGTGACCACCCCGGCCCCGGGAGACGGAGTCATACCGGGTCCCCGGCCCGGGTCCCCGGGTCAGGTGGTTACCCTGGCCCCAGGTCACCGGGTCAGGTCGGGACCCCGGACCCAGGTCACCGGGTCGTATCGGGTCGCTGCCCCGGGTACCAGTGTCGGGTGACATCCCCGGCCCCGGGAAACGGAGTCATACCGGGTCCCCGGCCCGGGTCCCCGGGTCGGCTTGTTACCCTGGCCCCAGGCCACCGGGTCATGTCGGGTCGCTGTCCCGGGTACCAGTGTCAGGTGACCACCCCGGCCCCGGGAGACGGAGTCATACCGGGTCCCCGGCCCGGGTCCCCGGGTCAGGTGGTTACCCTGGCCCCAGGTCACCGGGTCAGGTCGGGACCCCGGACCCAGGTCCCCGGGTCGTATCGGGTCGCTGCCCCGGGTACCAGTGTCGAGTGACATCCCCGGCCCCAGGTCCCCGGGTCACGTGGGGTCCCCGGCCCGGGTCCCCTGGACAGCTCGTTAACCCGGCTCCGGATCACCGGGTCATGTCGCGCACCCGGCCTTGTTCCCAGGTTCCGGTGACCACCCCGGCACCAGGACCCCGGGTCACGTGGGGACCCCGGCCCCAGGTCAGCGGGTCACGTGGGGACACCGGCCCCAGGTCACCGGGTCACGTGGGGACACCTGCCCCAGGTAACCGGGTCAGGTCGGGACCCCGGCCCCAGGTCCCCGGGTCATGTCAGGTACCCGGCCTGGTTCCCAGGTTCCGATGACCACCCCGGCACCAGGACCCCGGGTCACGTGGGGACACCGGCCCCATGTGACCGGGTCACGTGGGGACACCGGCCCCAGGTCACTGGGTCACGTGGGGACCCCGGACCCAGGTCAGCGGGTCACGTGGGGACCCCGGGCCCAGGTCACCGGGTCATACCGGGTCTCCGGACCCAGGTCACCAGGTCAGGTCGGGACCCCGGACCCAGGTCGGGTCATGTCATGACCCATGCCCGGGTCCCCGGCTTGGATTTTTACCCAGACCCCAGGTCACAGGGTCATGTCGGGTCAACGGCCTGGGTACAAGGGTCTGGTGACCACCCCGACCCCAGGTCCCCAGGTCATGACGGGACACCGGACCAGGTCCCCGAGTCCGGTCGACACCACAGCCCCAGGTCACCGGGTCAGGTCGGCACCCCGGAACCAGGTCACCGGGTCATGTTGGGACCCAGCCCGGGTCCCCGGGACGGGTTTTTACCCCAGCCGCAGATCACCGGGTCCTGTCGGGTCCCCGGCCCGGGATCCCTGGACAGGTCGTTAACCCGGCCCCGGGTCACCGGGTCAGGTCGGGACCCCGGACCCAGGTCACCGGGTCGTATCTGGTCGCTGCCCCGGATACAAGTGTCAGGTGACCACCCCGGCCCCGGGAGACGGATTCATAACGGGTCCCCGGCCCGGGTCCCTGGGTCAGGTGGTTACCCTGGCCCCAGGTCACCGGGACAGGCCGGGACCCCGGACCAGGTCACCGGGTCGTATCGGGTCGCTGCCCCGGGTACCAGTGTCGGGTGACATCCCCGGTCCCAGGTCCCCGGGTCACGTGGGGTCCCCGGCCCAGGTCCCCGGGTTGCATCGGGACACCAGCGAAGGATCACCGGGTCCTGTCGGGTCCCCGGCCCGGGTCCCCTGGACAGGTCGTTAACCCGGCCCCGGGTCACCGGGTCATGTCGCGCACCCGGCCTGGTTCCCAGGTTCCGGTGACCACCCCGGCACCAGGACCCCGGGTCACGTGGGGACCCCGGCCCCAGGTCAGCGGGTCACGTGGGGACACCGGCCCCAGGTAACCGGGTCAGGTCGGGACCCCGGCCCCAGGTCCCCGGGTCATGTCGGGTACCCGGCCTGGTTCCCAGGTTCCGATGACCACCCCGGCACCAGGACCCCGGGTCACGTGGGGACACCGGCCCCAGGTCACCGCGTCAGGTCGGGACCCCGAACCCATGTCCACGAGTCCGTCGACACCACAGCCCCGGGTCACCGGGTCCTGTCGGGTACACAGCCAGGGAACCAGGGTCAGCTCGGGACCCGGCCCCAGGTCACCCGGTCAAGTCGCGCACCCGGCCTTGTTCCCAGGTTCCGATGATCACCCCGGCACCAGGACCCCAGGTCACGTGGGGACCCCGTCCCCAGGTCACCGGGTCACGTGCAGACCCCGGCCCCTGGTCAGCGGGTCACGTGGGGACACCGGCGCCAGGTAACCGGGTCAGGTCGGGACACCGGCCCCAGGTCCCTGGGTCATGTCTAGTATCCAGCCTGGTTCCCAGGTTCCGATGACCACCCCGGCACCAGGACGCCGGGTAATGTTGGGTACCCGACCCCATGTCCCCGGGATGGGTCGGGACCCCACTCCGGGTCACCGGGTCGTGTCGGGTCGCTGCCCCGGGTAGCAGCGTCGGATGACCACCCCGGCCACGGGAGACGGGGTCATACCGGGTCCCCGGGTCGGCTCGTTACCCTGGCCCCAGGTCACCGGGTCATGTCGGGTACCCAGCCCGGGTCCCCGGGTCGGATTTTTACCCCAGCCCCAGCTCCACGGGTCATGTCGGGTCGCTGCCCCGGGTACCAGTGTCAGGTGACCACCCCGGCCCCGGGAGACGGAGTCATACCGGGTCCCCGGCCTGGGTCCCCGGGTTGCATCGGGACACCAGCGAAGGATCACCGGGTCCTGTCGGGTCCCCGGCCCGGGTCCCCTGGACAGGTCATTAACCCGGCCCCGGGTCACCGGGTCATGTCGCGCACCCGGCCTGGTTCCCAGGTTCCGGTGACCACCCCGGCACCAGGACCCCGGGTCACGTGGGGACCCTGGCCCCAGGTCAGCGGGTCACGTGGGGACACCGGCCCCAGGTAACCGGGTCAGGTCGGGACCCCGGCCCCAGGTCCCCGGGTCATGTCGGGTACCCGGCCTGGTTCCCAGGTTCCAATGACCACCCCGGCACCAGGACCCCGGGTCACGTGGGGACACCGGCCCCAGGTCACCGCGTCAGGTCGGGACCCCGAACCCAGGTCCACGAGTCCGTCGACACCACAGCCCCGGGTCACCGGGTCGTGTCGGGTACACAGCCCGGGCACAAGGGTCAACTCGGGACCCGGCCCCAGGTCACCCGGTCATGTCGCGCTGCCGGCCTTGTTCCCAGGTTCCGATGACCACCCCGGCACCAGGACCCCGGGTCACGTGGGGACCCCGGCCCCAGGTGACCGGGTCACGTGGGGACCCCGGCCCCAGGTCACCGGGTCACGTGGGGACCCCGGACCCAGGTCACCTGGTCATGTCTAGTACCCAGCCTGGTTCCCAGGTTCCGATGACCAGCCCGGCACCAGGACGCCGGGTAAAGTTGGGTACCCGACCCCATGTCCCCGGGATGGGTCGGGACCCCACCCCGGGTCACCGTGTCGTGTCAGGTCGCTGCCCCGGGTAGCAGCGTCGGGTGACCACCCCGGCCCCGGGAGACGGGGTCATACCGGGTCCCCGGACCGGGTCCTCGGGTCAGGTGGTTACCCTGGCCCCTAGGCCACCGGGTCATGTCGGGACCCCAAACCTAGGTCCCCGGGTCACGTGGGGTCCCCGGACCGGGTCTCGGGTTGCATCGGGACACCAGCACCGGATCACTGGATCACGTGGGGTCCCCAACCCGGGTCCCAGGGTTGCATCGGGACACCAGCGAAGGATCACCGGGTCCTGTCGGGTCCCCGGCCCGGGTCCCCTGGACAGGTCGTTAAGCCGGCCCCGGGTCACCGGGTCATGTCGCGCACCCGGCCTGGTTCCCAGGTTCCGGTGACCACCCCGGCACCAGGACCCCGGGTCACGTGGGGACCCCGGCCCCAGGTCAGCGGGTCACGTGGGGACACCGGCCCCAGGTCACCGCGTCAGGTCGGGACCCCGAACCCAGGTCCACGAGTCCGTCGACACCACAGCCCCGGGTCACCGGGTCGTGTCGGGTACACAGCCCGGGCACCAGGGTCAGCTCGGGACCCCGGCCCCAGGTCCCCAGGTCATGTCTAGTACCCGGCCTGGTTCCCAGGTTCCGATGACCACCCCGGCACCAGGACCCCAGGTCACGTGGGGACACCGACCCCTGGTCAGCGGGTCACGTGGGGACCCCGGACCCAGGTCACCTGGTAATGTCTGGTACCCAGCCTGGTTCACAGGTTCCGATGACCACCCCGGCACCAGGACCCCGGGTCACGTGGGGACACCGGCCCCAGGTGACCGGGTCACGTGGGGACACCGGCCCCAGGTGAGCGGGTCACGTGGGGACACCGGCCCCAGGTCACCGGGTCAGGTCGGGACCCCGGACCCAGGTCGGGTCATGTCACGTCCCATGCCCGGGTCCCCGGGTTGGATTTTTACCCAGGCCCCGGGTCCCCGGGTCATGTCGGGTCAACGGCCTGGGTACAACGGTCTGGTGACCACCCCGACCCCAGGTCCCCGGGTCATGACGGGACACCGGACCAGGTCCCCGAGTCCGGTCGACACCACAGCCCCAGGTCACCGGGTCAGGTCGGCACCCCGGAACCAGGTCACCGGGTCATGTCGGGACCCAGCACGGGTCCCCAGGGCGGGTTTTTACCCAAGCCGCAGATCACCGGGTCCTGTTGGGTCCCCGGCCCAGGTCCCCTGGACAGGTCGTTACCCCGGCCCCAGGTCACCGGGTCCTGTCGGGTACACAGCCCGGGATCCCTGGACAGGTCGTTAACCCGGCCCCGGGTCACCGGGTCAGGTCGGGACCCCGGATCCAGGTCACCGGGTCGTATCTGGTCGCTGCCCCGGATACCAGTGTCAGGTGACCACCCCGGCCCCGGGAGACGGATTCATACCGGGTCCCCGGCCCGGGTCCCCGGGTCAGGTGGTTAGCCTGGCCCCAGGTCACCGGGTCAGGCCGGGACCCCGGACCAGGTCACCGGGTCGTATCGGGTCGCTGTCCCGGGTACCAGTGTCGGGTGACATCCCCGGCCCCAGGTCCCCGGGTCACGTGGGGTCCCCGGCCCGGGTCCCCGGGTTGCATCGGGACACCAGCGAAGGATCACCGGGTCCTGTCGGGTCCCCGGCCCGGGTCCCCTGGACAGGTCGTTAACCCGGCCCCGGGTCACCGGGTCATGTCGCGCACCGGGCCTGGTTCCCACGTTCCGGTGACCACCCCGGCACCAGGACCCCGGGTCACGTGGGGACCCCGGCCCCAGGTCAGAGGGTCACGTGGGGACACCGGCCCCAGGTAACCGGGTCAGGTCGGGACCCCGGCCCCAGGTCCCCGGGACATGTTGGGTACACGGCCTGGTTCCCAGGTTTAGATGACCACCCCGGCACCAGGACCCCGGGTCACGTGGGGACACCGGCCCCAGGTCACCGCGTCAGGTCGGGACCCCGAACCCAGGTCCACGAGTCCGTCGACACCACAGCCCCGGGTCACCGGGTCCTGTCGGGTACACAGCCCGGGCACCAGGGTCAGCTCGGGACCCGGCCCCAGGTCACCCGGTCATGTCGCGCACCCGGCCTTGTTCCCAGGTTCCGATGACCACTCCGGCACCAGGACCCCGGGTCACGTGGGGACCCCGGCCCCAGGTGACCGTGTCACGTGGGGACCCCGGCCCCAGGTCAGCGGGTCACGTGGGGACACCGGCCCCAGGTCACCGGGTCAGCTCGGGACCCCGGCCCCAGGTCCCCGGGTCATGTCGCGCACCCGGCCTTGTTCCCAGGTTCCGATGACCACCCCGGCACCAGGACCCCGGGTCACGTGGGGACCCCGGCCCCAGGTCACCGGGTCACGTGGGGACACCGGCCCCAGGTCACCGGGTCACGTGGGGACCCCGGACCCAGGTCAGCGGGTCACGTGGGGACACCGGCCCCAGGTAACCGGGTCATACCGGGTCCCCGGACCCAGGTCACCGGGTCACGTCTGGACCCCGGACCCAGGTCGGGTCATGTCACGTTGCATGCCCGTGTCCCCGGGTTGGATTTTTACCCAGGCCCCGGGTCACAGGGTCATGTCGGGTCAACGGCCTCGGTACAACGGTCTGGTGACCACCCCGACCCCAGGTCCCCGGGTCATGACAGGACACCGGACCAGGTCCCCGAGTCCGGTCGACACCACAGCCCCAGGTCACCAGGTCAGGTCGGCACCCCCGGAACCAGGTCACCGGGTCATGTCGGGACCCAGCCCGGGTCCCCGGGGCGGGTTTTTACCCCAGCCGCAGATCACCGGGTCCTGTCGGGTCCCCGGCCCGGGTCCCCTGGACAGGTCGTTACCCTGGCCCCCGGTCACCGGGTCAGGTCGGGACCCCGGACCCAGGTCACCGGGTCGTATCGGGTCGCTGCCCCGGGTACCAGTGTCGGGTGACATCCCCGGCCCCAGGTCCCCGGGTCACGTGGGTTCCCCGGCCCGGGTCCCCGGGTTGCATCGGGACACCAGCGAAGGATCACCGGGTCCTGTCGGGTCCCCGGCCCGGGTCCCCTGGACAGGTCGTTAACCCGGCCCCGGGTCACCGGGTCATGTCGCGCACCCGGCCTGGTTCCCAGGTTCCGGTGACCACCCCGGCACCAGGACCCCGGGTCACGTGGGGACCCCGGCCCCAGGTCAGAGGGTCACGTGGGGACCCCGGCCCCAGGTCACCGGGTCACGTGGGGACACCGGCCCCAGGTCACCGCGTCAGGTCGGGACCCCGAACCCAGGTCCACGAGTCCGTCGACACCACAGCCCCGGGTCACCGGGTCGTGTCGTGTACACAGCCCGGGCACCATGGTCAGCTCGGGACCCCGGCCCCAGGTCCCCGGGTCATGTCGGGTACCCGGCCTGGTTCCCAGGTTCCGATGACCACCCCGGCACCAGGAACCCGGGTCACGTGGGGACCCCGGCCCCAGGTGACCGGGTCACGTGGGGACCCCGGCCCCAGGTGACCGGGTCACGTGGGGACCCCGGACCCAGGTCACCTGGTCATGTCTAGTACCCAGCCTGGTTCCCAGGTTCCGATGACCACCCCGGCACCAGGACGCCGGGTAAAGTTGGGTACCCGACCCCAGGTCCCCGGGATGGGTCGGGACCCCACCCCGGGTCACCGTGTCGTGTCGGGTCGCTGCCCCGGGTAGCAGCGTCAGGTGACCCCCCTGGCCACGGGAGACGGGGTCATACCGGGTCCCCGGCCCGGGTCCTCGGGTCAGGTGGTTACCCTGGCCCCTAGGCCACTGGGTCAGGTCGGGACCCCGGACCCAGATCCCCGGGTCACGTGGGGTCCCCGGCCCGGGTCCCGGGTTGCATCAGGACACCAGCACCAGATCACTGGATCACGTGGGGTCCCCGGCCCGGGTCCCCGGGTTGCATCGGGACACCAGCGAAGGATCACCGAGTCCTGTCGGGTCCCCGGCCCGGGTCCCCTGGACAGGTCGTTAACCCGGCCCCGGGTCACTGGGTCATGTCGCGCACCCGGCCTGGTTTCCAGGTTCCGATGACCACCCCGGAACCAGGACCCTAGGTCACGTGGGGACCCCGGCCCCAGGTAACCGTGTCAGGTCGGGACCCCGGCCCCAGGTCCCCGGGTCATGTCGGGTACCCGGCCTGGTTCCCAGGTTCCGATGACCACCCCGGCACCAGGACCCCGGGTCACGTGGGGACCCCGGCCCCAGGTCAGCGGGTCACGTGGGGACACCGGCCCCAGGTCACCGCGTCAGGTCGGGACCCCGAACCCAGGTCCACGAGTCCGTCGACACCACAGCCTCGGGTCACCGGGTCGTGTCGGGTACCCGGCCTGGTTCCCAGGTTCCGATGACCACCCCGGCACCAGGACCCCGGGTCACGTGGGGTTACCGGCCCCTGGTCAGCGGGTCACGTGGGGACCCCGGACCCAGTTCACCTGGTCACGTGGGGACACCGGCCCCAGGTCAGCGGGTCACGTGGGGACCCCGGCCCCAGGTCACCGGGTCACGTGGGGACACCGGACCCAGGTCACCGGGTAAGGTCGGGACCCCGGACCCAGGTCGGGTCATGTTACGTCCCATGCCCGGGTCCCCGGGTTGGATTGTTACCCAGGCCCCGGGTCACAGGGTCATGTCGGGTCAACGGCCTGGGTACAAGGGTCTGGTGACCACCCCAACCCCAGGTCCCCGGGTCATGACGGGACACCAGACCAAATCCCCGAGTCCGGTCGACACCACAGCCCCAGGTCACCGGGTAAGGTCGGCACCCCGGAACCAGGTCACCGGGTCATGTCGGGACCCAGCCCGGGTCCCCGGGACGGGTTTTTACCCAAGCCCCAGATCACCGGGTCCTGTCGGGTCCCCGGCCCAGGTCCCCTGGACAGGTCGTTACCCCGGCCCCGGGTCACCAGGTCATGTCGGGTCGCTGTCTCGGGTACCAGTGTCAGGTGACCACCCCGGCCCCGGGAGACGGAGTCATACCGGGTCCCCGGCCCGGGTCCCCGGGTCAGGTGGTTACCCTGGCCCCAGGTCACCGGGTCAGGTCGGGACCCCGGACCCAGGTCCCCGGGTCGTATCGGGTCGCTGCCCCGGGTACCAGTGTCGAGTGACATCCCCGGCCCCAGGTCCCCGGGTCACGTGGGGTCCCCGGCCCGGGTCCCCTGGACAGCTCGTTAACCCGGCTCCGGATCACCGGGTCATGTCGCGCACCCGGCCTTGTTCCCAGGTTCCGGTGACCACCCCGGCACCAGGACCCCGGGTCACGTGGGGACCCCGGCCCCAGGTCAGCGGGTCACGTGGGGACACCGGCCCCAGGTCACCGGGTCACGTGGGGACAGCTGCCCCAGGTAACCGGGTCAGGTCGGGACCCCGGCCCCAGGTCCCCGGGTCATGTCAGGTACCCGGCCTGGTTCCCAGGTTCCGATGACCACCCCGGCACCAGGACCCCGGGTCACGTGGGGACACCGGCCCCATGTGACCGGGTCACGTGGGGACACCGGCCCCAGGTCACTGGGTCACGTGGGGACCCCGGACCCAGGTCAGCGGGTCACGTGGGGACCCCGGGCCCAGGTCACCGGGTCATACCGGGTCTCCGGACCCAGGTCACCAGGTCAGGTCGGGACCCCGGACCCAGGTCGGGTCATGTCATGACCCATGCCCGGGTCCCCGGCTTGGATTTTTACCCAGACCCCAGGTCACAGGGTCATGTCGGGTCAACGGCCTGGGTACAAGGGTCTGGTGACCACCCCGACCCCAGGTCCCCAGGTCATGACGGGACACCGGACCAGGTCCCCGAGTCCGGTCGACACCACAGCCCCAGGTCACCGGGTCAGGTCGGCACCCCGGAACCAGGTCACCGGGTCATGTTGGGACCCAGCCCGGGTCCCCGGGACGGGTTTTTACCCCAGCCGCAGATCACCGGGTCCTGTCGGGTCCCCGGCCCGGGATCCCTGGACAGGTCGTTAACCCGGCCCCGGGTCACCGGGTCAGGTCGGGACCCCGGACCCAGGTCACCGGGTCGTATCTGGTCGCTGCCCCGGATACAAGTGTCAGGTGACCACCCCGGCCCCGGGAGACGGATTCATAACGGGTCCCCGGCCCGGGTCCCTGGGTCAGGTGGTTACCCTGGCCCCAGGTCACCGGGACAGGCCGGGACCCCGGAACAGGTCACCGGGTCGTATCGGGTCGCTGCCCCGGGTACCAGTGTCGGGTGACATCCCCGGTCCCAGGTCCCCGGGTCACGTGGGGTCCCCGGCCCAGGTCCCCGGGTTGCATCGGGACACCAGCGAAGGATCACCGGGTCCTGTCGGGTCCCCGGCCCGGGTCCCCTGGACAGGTCGTTAACCCGGCCCCGGGTCACCGGGTCATGTCGCGCACCCGGCCTGGTTCCCAGGTTCCGGTGACCACCCCGGCACCAGGACCCCGGGTCACGTGGGGACCCCGGCCCCAGGTCACCGCGTCAGGTCGGGACGCCGAACCCATGTCCACGAGTCCGTCGACACCACAGCCCCGGGTCACCGGGTCCTGTCGGGTACACAGCCAGGGAACCAGGGTCAGCTCGGGACCCGGCCCCAGGTCACCCGGTCAAGTCGCGCACCCGGCCTTGTTCCCAGGTTCCGATGATCACCCCGGCACCAGGACCCCAGGTCACGTGGGGACCCCGTCCCCAGGTCACCGGGTCACGTGCAGACCCCGGCCCCTGGTCAGCGGGTCACGTGGGGACACCGGCGCCAGGTAACCGGGTCAGGTCGGGACACCGGCCCCAGGTCCCTGGGTCATGTCTAGTATCCAGCCTGGTTCCCAGGTTCCGATGACCACCCCGGCACCAGGACGCCGGGTAATGTTGGGTACCCGACCCCATGTCCCCGGGATGGGTCGGGACCCCACTCCGGGTCACCGGGTCGTGTCGGGTCGCTGCCCCGGGTAGCAGCGTCGGATGACCACCCCGGCCACGGGAGACGGGGTCATACCGGGTCCCCGGGTCGGCTCGTTACCCTGGCCCCAGGTCACCGGGTCATGTCGGGTACCCAGCCCGGGTCCCCGGGTCGGATTTTTACCCCAGCCCCAGCTCCACGGGTCATGTCGGGTCGCTGCCCCGGGTACCAGTGTCAGGTGACCACCCCGGCCCCGGGAGACGGAGTCATACCGGGTCCCCGGCCTGGGTCCCCGGGTTGCATCGGGACACCAGCGAAGGATCACCGGGTCCTGTCGGGTCCCCGGCCCGGGTCCCCTGGACAGGTCATTAACCCGGCCCCGGGTCACCGGGTCATGTCGCGCACCCGGCCTGGTTCCCAGGTTCCGATGACCACCCGGGCACCAGGACCCCGGGTCACGTGGGGACCCTGGCCCCAGGTCAGCGGGTCACGTGGGGACACCGGCCCCAGGTAACCGGGTCAGGTCGGGACCCCGGCCCCAGGTCCCCGGGTCATGTCGGGTACCCGGCCTGGTTCCCAGGTTCCAATGACCACCCCGGCACCAGGACCCCGGGTCACGTGGGGACACCGGCCCCAGGTCACCGCGTCAGGTCGGGACCCCGAACCCAGGTCCACGAGTCCGTCGACACCACAGCCCCGGGTCACCGGGTCGTGTCGGGTACACAGCCCGGGCACAAGGGTCAACTCGGGACCCGGCCCCAGGTCACCCGGTCATGTCGCGCTGCCGGCCTTGTTCCCAGGTTCCGATGACCACCCCGGCACCAGGACCCCGGGTCACGTGGGGACCCCGGCCCCAGGTGACCGGGTCACGTGGGGACCCCGGCCCCAGGTCACCGGGTCACGTGGGGACCCCGGACCCAGGTCACCTGGTCATGTCTAGTACCCAGCCTGGTTCCCAGGTTCCGATGACCAGCCCTGCACCAGGACGCCGGGTAAAGTTGGGTACCCGACCCCATGTCCCCGGGATGGGTCGGGACCCCACCCCGGGTCACCGTGTCGTGTCAGGTCGCTGCCCCGGGTAGCAGCGTCGGGTGACCACCCCGGCCCCGGGAGACGGGGTCATACCGGGTCCCCGGACCGGGTCCTCGGGTCAGGTGGTTACCCTGGCCCCTAGGCCACCGGGTCATGTCGGGACCCCAAACCTAGGTCCCCGGGTCACGTGGGGTCCCCGGACCGGGTCTCGGGTTGCATCGGGACACCAGCACCGGATCACTGGATCACGTGGGGTCCCCAACCCGGGTCCCAGGGTTGCATCGGGACACCAGCGAAGGATCACCGGGTCCTGTCGGGTCCCCGGCCCGGGTCCCCTGGACAGGTCGTTAACCCGGCCCCGGGTCACCGGGTCATGTCGCGCACCCGGCCTGGTTCCCAGGTTCCGGTGACCACCCCGGCACCAGGACCCCGGGTCACGTGGGGACCCCGGCCCCAGGTCAGCGGGTCACGTGGGGACACCGGCCCCAGGTCACCGCGTCAGGTCGGGACCCCGAACCCAGGTCCACGAGTCCGTCGACACCACAGCCCCGGGTCACCGGGTCGTGTCGGGTACACAGCCCGGGCACCAGGGTCAGCTCGGGATCCCGGCCCCAGGTCCCCAGGTCATGTCTAGTACCCGGCCTGGTTCCCAGGTTCCGATGACCACCCCGGCACCAGGACCCCAGGTCACGTGGGGACACCGACCCCTGGTCAGCGGGTCACGTGGGGACCCCGGACCCAGGTCACCTGGTCATGTCTGGTACCCAGCCTGGTTCCCAGGTTCCGATGACCACCCCGGCACCAGGACCCCGGGTCACGTGGGGACACCGGCCCCAGGTGACCGGGTCACGTGGGGACACCGGCCCCAGGTGAGCGGGTCACGTGGGGACACCGGCCCCAGGTCACCGGGTCAGGTCGGGACCCCGGACCCAGGTCGGGTCATGTCACGTCCCATGCCCGGGTCCCCGGGTTGGATTTTTACCCAGGCCCCGGGTCACAGGGTCATGTCGGGTCAACGGCCTGGGTACAACGGTCTGGTGACCACCCCGACCCCAGGTCCCCGGGTCATGACGGGACACCGGACCAGGTCCCCGAGTCCGGTCGACACCACAGCCCCAGGTCACCGGGTCAGGTCGGCACCCCGGAACCAGGTCACCGGGTCATGTCGGGACCCAGCCCGGGTCCCCGGGGCGGGTTTTTACCCAAGCCGCAGATCACCGGGTCCTGTTGGGTCCCCGGCCCAGGTCCCCTGGACAGGTCGTTACCCCGGCCCCAGGTCACCGGGTCATGTCGGGTCGCTGTCCCGGGTACCAGTGTCAGGTGACCACCCCGGCCCCGGGAGACGGAGTCGTACCGGGTCCCCGGCCCGGGTCCCCGGGTCAGGTGGTTACCCTGGCCCCAGGTCACCGGGTAATGTCGGGACCCCGGACCCAGGTCACCGGGTCGTATCGGGTCGCTGCCCCGGGTACCAGTGTCGGGTGACATCCCCGGCCCCAGGTCCCCGGGTCACGTGGGGTCCCCGGCCCGGGTCCCCGGGTTGCATCGGGACACCAGCGAAGGATCACCGGGTCCTGTCGGGTCCCCGGCCCGGGTCCCCTGGACAGGTCGTTAACCCGGCCCCGGGTCACCGGGTCATGTCGCGCACGCGGCCTGGTTCCCAGGTTCCGGTGACCACCCCGGCACCAGGACCCCGGGTCACGTCGGGACCCCGGCCCCAGGTCAGCGGGTCACGTGGGGACACCGGCCCCAGGTCAGAGGGTCACGTGGGGACCCCGGCCCCAGGTCCCCGGGTCATGTCGGGTACCCGGCCTGGTTCCCAGGTTCCGATGACCACCCCGGCACCAGGACCCCGGGTCACGTGGGGACCCCGGCCCCAGGTGACCGCGTCACGTGGGGACACCGGCCCCAGGTCACCGGGTCACGTGGGGACACCGGCCCCATGTCACCTGGTCATGTCTAGTACCCAGCCTGGTTCCCAGGTTCCGATGACCACCCCGGCACCAGGACGCCGGGTAAAGTTGTGTACCCGACCCCAGGTCCCCGGGATGGGTCGGGACCCCACCCCGGGTCACCGTGTCGTGTCGGGTCGCTGCCCCGGGTAGCAGCGTCGGGTGACCACCCCGGCCACGGGAGACGGGGTCATACCGGGTCCCCGGCCCGGGTCCTCGGGTCAGGTGGTTACCCTGGCCCCTAGGCCACCGGGTCAGGTCGGGACCCAGGACCCAGGTCCCCGGGTCACGTGGGGTCCCCGGCCCGGGTCCCGGGTTGCATCGGGACACCAGCACCGGATCACTGGATCACGTGGGGTCCCGGGCCCGGGTCCCCGGGTTGCATCGGGACACCAGCGAAGGATCACCGGGTCCTATCGGGTCCCCGGCCCGGGATCCCTGGACAGGTTGTTAACCCGGCCCCGGGTCACCGCGTCAGGTCGGGACCCCGATCCCAGGTCCACGAGTCCGTCGACACCACAGCCCCGGGTCACCGGGTCATGTCGGGTACACAGCCTGGGCACCAGGGTCAGTTTGGGACCCCGGCCCCAGGTCACTGGGTCAGGTCGGGACCCCAGCCCCAGATCACCTGGTCATGTCTAGTACCCAGCCTGGTTCCCAGGTTCCGATGACCACCCCGGCACCAGGACGCCGGGTAAATTGGGTACCTGACCCCAGGTCCCCGGGATGGGTCGGGAACCCACCCCGGGTCACCGTGTCGTGTCGGGTCGCTGCCCCGGGTAGCAGCGTCGGGTGACCACCCCGGCCCCGGGAGACGGTTTCATTCCGGGTCCCCGGCCCAGGTCCTCTGGTCAGGTGGTTACCCTGGCCCCTAGGACCCAGGTCAGCGGGTCACGTGGGGACCCCGGGCCCAGGTCACCGGGTCATACCGGGTCTCCGGACCCAGGTCACCAGGTCAGGTCGGGACCCCGGACCCAGGTCGGGTCATGTCATGACCCATGCCCGGGTCCCCGGCTTGGATTTTTACCCAGACCCCAGGTCACAGGGTCATGTCGGGTCAACGGCCTGGGTACAAGGGTCTGGTGACCACCCCGACCCCAGGTCCCCAGGTCATGACGGGACACCGGACCAGGTCCCCGAGTCCGGTCGACACCACAGCCCCAGGTCACCGGGTCAGGTCGGCACCCCGGAACCAGGTCACCGGGTCATGTTGGGACCCAGCCCGGGTCCCCGGGACGGGTTTTTACCCCAGCCGCAGATCACCGGGTCCTGTCGGGTCCCCGGCCCGGGATCCCTGGACAGGTCGTTAACCCGGCCCCGGGTCACCGGGTCAGGTCGGGACCCCGGACCCAGGTCACCGGGTCGTATCAGTTCGCTGCCCCGGTTACCAGTGTCGGGTGACATCCCCGGCCCCAGGTCCCCGGGTCACGTGGGGTCCCGGGCTCGGGTCCCCGGGTTGCATCGGGACACCAGCGAAGGATCACTGGCTCCTGTCGGGTCCCCGGTCCGGGTCCCCTGGGCAGGTCGTTAACCCGGCCCCGGGTCACCCGGTCATGTCGCGCACCCGGCCTTGTTCCCAGGTTCCGGTGACCACCCCGGCACCACGACCCCGGGTCACGTGGGGACACCGGCCCCAGGTCAGTGGGTCACGTGGGGACCCCGGCCCCAGGTCAGCGGGTCACGTGGGGGCACCGGCCCCAGGTAACCAAGGCAGGTCGGGACCCCGGCCCGAGGTCCCTGGGTCATGTCGAGTACCCGGCCTGGTTCCCAGGTTCCGATGACCACCCCGGCACCAGGACCCCGGGTCACGTGGGGACCCCGGCCCCAGGTCACCGGGTCACGTGGGGACACCGGCCCCAGGTCACCGCGTCAGGTCGGGACCCCGAACCCAGGTCCACGAATCCGTCGACACCACAGCCCCGGGTCACCGGGTCGTGTCGGGTACATAGCCCGGGCACCAGGGTCAGCTCGGGACCCCGGCCCCAGGTCCCCGGGTCATGTCGGGTACCCGGCCTGGTTCCGAGGTTCTGGTGACCACCCCGGCACCAGGACCCCGGGTCACGTGGGGACACCGGCCCCAGGTCAGCGGGTCACGTCGCGCACCTGGCCTGGTTCCCAGGCTCCGGTGACCACCCTGGCACCAGGACCCCGGGTCACGTGGGGACCCCGGCCCCAGGTCACGGGGTCACGTGGGGACACTGGCCCCAGGTAACCGGGTCAGGTCGGGACCCCGGCCCCAGGTCCCCGGGTCATGTCGGGTACCCGGCCTGGTTCCCAGGTTCCGGTGACCACCCTGGCACCAGGACCCCGGGTCACGTGGGGACCCCGGCCCCAGGTCAGCGGGTCACGTGGGGACACCGGCCCCAGGTAACCGGGTCAGGTCGGGACCCCGGCCCCGGGTCACCGGGTCATGTCGGGTACCCGGCCTGGTTCCCAGGTTCCAATGACCACCCCGGCACCAGGACCCCGGGTCACGTGGGGACCCCGGCCCCAGGTCAGCGGGTCACGTGGGGACCCCGGCCCCAGGTCAGCGGGTCACGTGGGGACCCCGGACCCAGGTCACCAAGTCAGGTCGGGAGCCTTGCCCCAGGTCCCCGGGTCATGTCTAGTACCCAGCCTGGTTCCCAGGTTTCGATGACCACCCCGGCACCAGGACGCCGGGTAATGTTGGGTACCCGACCCCATGTCCCCGGGATGGGTCGAGACCCCACCCCGGGTCACCGGGTCGTGTCGGATCGCTGCCCCGGGTAGCAGCGTTGGGTGACAACCCCGGCCACGGGAGACGGGGTCATACCAGGTCCCCGGCCCGGGTCCTCGGGTCAGGTGGTTACCCTGGCCCCAGGTCACCGGGTCATGTCGGGTACCCAGCCCCGGTCCCCGGGTCGGATTTTTACCCCAGCCCCAGCTCCCTGGGTCATGTCGGGTCGCCGCCCCGGGTACCAGTGTCAGGTGACCACCCCGGCCCCGGGAGACGGAGTCATACCGGGTCCCCGGCCCGGGTCCCCGGGTCAGGTGGTTACCCTGGCCCCAGGTCACCAGGTCAGGTCGGGACCCCGGACCAGGTCACCGGGTCGTATCGGGTCGCTGCCCCGGGTACCAGTGTCGGGTGACATCCCCGGCCCCATGTCCCCAGGTCACGTGGGGTCCCCGGCCCGGGTCCCCGGGTTGCATCGGGACACCAGCGAAGGATCACCGGGTCCTGTTGGGTCCCTGGCCCGGGTCACCTGGACAGGTCGTAAATCCGGCCCCGGGTCACCGGGTCATGTCGCGCACCGGGCCTGGTTCCCAGGTTCCGGTGACCACCCCGGCACCAGGACCCCGGGTCACGTGGAGACCCCGGCCCCAGGTCAGCGGGTCACGTGGGGACACCGGCCCCAGGTATGCGGGTCAGGTCGGGACCCCGGCCCCAGGTCCCCGAGTCATGTCGGGTACCCGGCCTGGTTCCCAGGTTCCGATGACCACCCCAGCACCAGGACCCCGGCTCACGTGGGGACCCCGGCCCCAGGTCACCGGGTCACGTGGGGACCCCGGCCCCAGGTGACCGGGTCACGTGGGGACCCCTAACCCAGGTCCACGAGTCCGTCGACACCACAGCCCCGGGTCACCGGGTCATGTCGGGTACACAGCCCGGGCACCAGGGTCAGCTCGGGACCCCGGCCCCAGGTACCCGGGTCATGTCGGGTACCCGGCCTGGTTCCCAGGTTACGATGACCACCCTGGCACCAGGACCCCAGGTCACGTGGGGACACCGGCCCCAGGTCACCGGGTCACGTGGGGACACCGGACCCAGGTCACCTGGTCATGTCTGGTACCCAGCCTGGTTCCCAGGTTCCGATGACCACCCCGGCACCAGGACCCCGGGTCACGTGGGGACACCGGCCCGAGGTGACCGGGTCACGTGGGGACACCGGCCCCAGGTCACCGCGTCAGGTCGGGACCCCGATCCCAGGTCCACGAGTCCGTCGACACCACAGCCCCGGGTCACCGGGTCATGTCGGGTACACAGCCCGGGCTCCAGGGTCAGTTTGGGACCCCGGCCCCAGGTCACCGGGTCAGGTCGGGACCCCAGCCCCAGATCACCTGGTCATGTCTAGTACCCAGCCTGGTTCCCAGGTTCCGATGACCACCCCGGCACCAGGACGCCGGGTAAATTGGGTACCTGACCCCAGGTCCCCGGGATGGGTCGGGAACCCACCCCGGGTCACCGGGTCGTGTCGGGTCGCTGCCCCGGGTAGCAGCGTCGGGTGACCACCCCGGCCCCGGGAGACGGTGTCATTCCGGGTCCCCGGCCCAGGTCCTCTGGTCAGGTGGTTACCCTGGCCCCTAGGACAACGGGTCAGGTCGGGACCCCGGACCCAGGTCACCGGGTCGTATCAGTTCGCTGCCCCGGTTACCAGTGTCGGGTGACATCCCCGGCCCCAGGTCCCCGGGTCACGTGGGGTCCCGGGCTCGGGTCCCCGGGTTGCATTGGGACACCAGCACCGGATCACTGGATCACGTGGGGTCCCGGGCCCGGGTCCCCGGGTTGCATCGGGACACCAGCGAAGGATCACTGGCTCCTGTCGGGTCCCCGGTCCGGGTCCCCTGGACAGGTCGTTAACCCGGCCCCGGGTCACCCGGTCATGTCGCGCACCCGGCCTTGTTCCCAGGTTCCGGTGACCACCCCGACACCACGACCCCGGGTCACGTGGGGACCCCGGCCCCAGGTCAGTGGGTCACGTGGGGACCCCGGCCCCAGGTCAGCGGGTCACGTGGGGGCACCGGCCCCAGGTAACCAAGGCAGGTCGGGACCCCGGCCCGAGGTCCCCGGGTCATGTCGAGTACCCGGCCTGGTTCCCAGGTTCCGATGACCACCCCGGCACCAGGACCCCGGGTCACGTGGGGACCCCGGCCCCAGGTCACCGGGTCACGTGGGGACACCGGCCCCAGGTCACCGGGTCACGTGGGGACCCCGAACCCAGGTCCACGAGTCCGTCGACACCACAGCCCCGGGTCACCGGGTCGTGTCGGGTACATAGCCCGGGCACCAGGGTCAGCTCGGGACCCCGGCCCCAGGTCCCCGGGTCATGTCGGGTACCCGGCCTGGTTCCGAGGTTCTGGTGACCACCCCGGCACCAGGACCCCGGGTCACGTGGGGACACCGGCCCCAGGTCAGCGGGTCACGTGGGGACCCCGGCCCCAGGTGACCGGGTCACGTGGGGACACCGGCCCAAGGTAACCGGGTCAGGTCGGGACCCCGGCCCCAGGTCCCCGGGTCATGTAGGGTACCCAGCCTGGTTCCCAGGTTCCGATGACCACCCCGGCACCAGGACGCCGGGTAATGTTGGGTACCCGACCCCATGTCCCCGGGATGGGTCGGGACCCCAGCCCGGGTCACCGGGTCGTGTCGGGTCGCTGCCCCGGGTAGCAGCGTCGGGTGACCACCCTGGCAACGGGAGACGGGGTCATACGGGGTCCCCGGTACGGGTCCCCGGGTCGGCTCGTTACCCTTGCCCCAGGTCACCGGGTCATGTCGGAACCCAGCCCGGGTCCCCGGGTCGGATTTTTACCCCAGCCCCAGGTCCCCGTGTCATGTCGGGTCGCTGCCCCGGGTAGCAGCGTCGGGTGACCACCCCGGCCCCGGGAGACGGGGTCATACCGGGTCCCCGGCCCGGGTCCACGGGTCAGGTGGTTACCCTGGCCCCAGGTCACCGGGTCATGTCGGGTACCCAGCCCGGGTCCCCGGGTCGGGTTTTTACCCCAGCCCCAGGTCCCCGGGTCATGTCGGGTCGCTGCCCTGGGTACCAATGTCAGGTGACCACCCCGGCTCCGGGAGACGGAGTCATACCGGGTCCCCGGCCCGGGTCCCCGGGTCAGGTGGTTACCCTGGCCCCAGGTCACTGGGTCAGGTCGGGATCCCGGACCCAGGTCACCGGGTCGTATCGGTTCGCTGCCCCGGGTACCAGTGTCGGGTGACATCCCCGGCCCCAGGTCCCCGGGTCACGTGGGGTCCCCGGCCCGGGTCCCCGGGTTGCATCGGGACACCAGCGAAGGATCACCGGGTCCTGTCGGATCCCCGGCCCGGGTCCCCTGGACAGGTCGTTAACCCGGCTCCGGGTTACTGGGTCATGTCGCGCACCCGGCCTTGTTCCCAGATTCCTATGACGACCCTGGCACCAGGACCCTGGGTCACGTGGGGACCTCAGCCCCAGGTCAGCGGGTCACGTGGGGACCCCGGCCCCAGGTCAGCGGGTCACGTGGGGACACCGGCCCCAGGTAACCGGGTCAGGTCGGGACCCCGGCCCCAGGTCCCCGGGTCATGTCGGGTACCCGGCCTGGTTCCAAGGTTCCGATGACCACCCCGGCACTAGGACCACGGGTCACGTGGGGACACCGGCCCCAGGTCCCCGGGTCACGTGGGGACACCGGCCCCAGGTCACCGGGTCATACCGGGTCCCCGGACACAGGTCACTAGGTCAGGTGGGGACCCCGGACCCAGGTCGGATCATGTCACGTCCCATGCCCGGATCCCCGGGTTGGATTTTTACCCAGGCCCCGGGTCACAGGGTCATGTCGGGTCAATGGCCTGGGTACAACGATCTGGTGACCACCCCGACCCCAGGTCCCCGGGTCATGACGGGACACCGGACCAGGTCCCCGAGTCCGGTCGACACCACAGCCCCAGGTCACCGGGTCAGGTCGGGACCCCGGAACCAGGTCACCGGGTCATGTCGGGACATAGCCCGGGTCCCCGGGACGGGCTTTTACCCCAGCCGCAGATCACCGGGTCCTGTCGGGTCCCCGGCCCGGGTCCCCTGGACAGGTCGTTACCCCGACCCCGGGTCACCGGGTCATGTCGGGTCGCTGTCCCGGGTATCAGTGTCAGGTGACCACCCCGGCCCCGGGAAACGGAGTCATACCGGGTCCCCGGCCCGGGTCCCCGGGTCAGGTGGTTACCCTGGCCCCAGGTCACCGGGTCAAGTCGGGACCCCGGACCCAGGTCCCCGGGTCGTATCGGGTCGCTGCCCCAGGTACCAGTGTCGGGTGACATCCCCGGCCCCAGGTCCCCGGGTCACGTGGGGTCCCCGGCCCGGGTCCCCGGGTTGCATCGGGACACCAGCGAAGGATCACTGGGTCCTGTCGGGTCCCCGGCCCGGGTCCCCTGCACAGGTCGTTAACCCGGCCCCGGGTCACCGGGTCATGTCGCGCACCCGGCCTGGTTCCCAGGTTCCGGTGACCACCCCGGCACCAGGACCCCGGGTCACGTGGGGACCCCGGCCCCAGGTCAGCGGGTCACGTGGGGACACCGGCCCAGGGTAACCGGTTCAGGTCGGGACCCCGGCCCCAGGTCCCCGGGTCATGTCGGGTACCCGGCCTGGTTCCCAGGTTCCGATGACCACCCCGGCACCAGGACCCCGGGTCACGTGGGGACCCCGGCCCCAGGTTAGCGGGTCAGGTCGGGACCCCGAACCCAGGTCCACGAGTCCGTCGACACAACAGCCCCGGGTCACCGGGTCGTGTCGGGTACACAGCCCGGGCACCAGGGTCAGCTCGGGACCCCGGACCCAGGTCCCCGGGTCATGTCGGGTACCCGGCCTGGTTCCCAGGTTCCGATGACCACCCCGGCACCAGGACCCCGGGTCACGTGGGGACACCGGCCCCAGGTCAGCGGGTCACGTGGGGACACCGGCCCCAGGTCACTGCGTCAGGTCGGGACCCCGAACCCAGGTCCACGAGTCCGTCGACACCACTGCCCCGGGTCACCGGGTCGTGTCGGATACACAGCCCGGGCACCAGGGTCAGCTAGGGACCCCGGCCCCAGGTCCCCGGGTCATGTTGTGTACCCGGCCTGGTTCCCAGGTTCCGGTGACCACCCCGGCACCAGGACCCCGGGTAACGTGGGGACCCCGGCCCCAGGTCAGCGGGTCACGTGGGGACCCCGGCCCCAGGTAACCGGGTCAGGTCGGGATCCCGGCCCCAGGTCCCCGGGTCATGTCGGGTACCCAGCCTGGTTCCCAGGTTCCGATGACCACCCCGGCACCAGGACCCCGGGTCACGTGGGGAAACCGGCCCCAGGTCAGCGGGTCACGTGGGGACCCCGGACCCAGGTCACCTGGTCATGTCTGGTACCCAGCCTGGGTCCCAGGTTCCGATGCCCACCCCGGCACCAGGACCCCGGGTCACGTGGGGACACCGGCCACAGGTGACCGGGTCACGTGTGGACACCGGCCCCAGGTCACCGGGTCACGTGGGGACCCCGGACCCAGGTCAGCGGGTCACGTGGGGACCCCGGCCCCAGGTCCCCGGGTCACGTGGGGTCCCCGACCCGGGTCCCGGATTGAATCGGGACACCAGCACCGGATCACTGGATCAAGTGGGGTCCCGGGCCCGGGTCCCCGGGTTGCATCGGGACACCAGCGAAGGATCACCGGGTCCTGTCGGGTCCCCGGTCCGGGTCCCCTGGACAGGTCGTTAACCCGGCCCCGGGTCACCGGGTCATGTCGCGCACCCGGCCTGGTTCCCAGGTTCCGGTGACCACCCCGGCACCAGAACCCCGCGTCACGTGGGGACCCCGGCCCCAGGTCAGCGGGTCACGTGTGGACACCGGCGCCAGGTAACCAAGGCAGGTCGGGACCCCGGCCCCAGGTCCCCGGGTTATGTCGGGTACCCGGCCTGGTTCCCAGGTTCCGATGACCACCCCGGCACCAGGACCCCGGGTCACGTGGGGACACCGGCCCCAGGTCAGCGGGTCACGTGGGGACACCGGCCCCAGGTCACCGCGTCAGGTCGGGACCCCGAACCCAGGTCCACGAGACCGTCGACACCACTGCCCCGGGTCACCGGTTCGTGTCGGATACACAGCCCGGGCACGAGGGTCAGCTCGGGACCCCGGCCCCAGGTCCCCGGGTCACGTGGGGACCCTGGACCCAGGTCACCGGGTCAGGTCGGGATCCCGGACCCAGGTTCCCCGGGTCATGTCAGGTACCCAGCCTGGTTCCCAGGTTCCAATGACCACCCCGGCACCAGGACGCCGGGTAATGTTGGGTACCTGACCCCATGTCCCCGGGATGGGTCGGGACCACACCCCGGGTCACCGGGTCATGTCGGGTCGCTGCCCCAAGTAGCAGCGTCGGGTGACCACCCCGGCCACGGGAGAGGGGGTCATACCGGGTCCCCGGCCCGAGTCCCCGGGTCGGCTCGTTACCCTGGCCCCAGGTCACCGGGTCATGTCGGGTACCCAGCCCGGGTCCCCGGGTCGGATTTTTACCCCAGCCCCAGGTCCCCGGGTCATGTCGGGTCGCTGCGCCGGGTACCAGTGTCAGGTGACCACCCCGGCCCCGGGAGACGGAGTCATACCGGGTCCTCGGCCCGGGTCCCCGGGTCAGGTGGTTACCCTGGCCCCAGGTCACCGGGTCAGGTCGGGACCCCGGACCCAGGTCCCCGGGTCGTATCGGGTCGCTGCCCCGGGTACCAGTGTCGGGTGACATCCCCGGCCCCAGGTCCCCGGGTCACGTGGGGTCCCCGGCCCGGGTCCCCGGGTTGCATCGGGACACCAGCGAAGGATCACCGGGTCCTGTCGGGTCCCCGGCCCGGGTCCCCTGGACAGGTCGTTAACCCGGCCCCGGGTCACCGGGTCATGTCGCGCACCCGGCCTGGTTCCCAGGTTCCGGTGACCACCCCGGCACCAGGACCCCGGGTCACGTGGGGACACCGGCCCCAGGTCAGCGGGTCACGTGGGGACCCCAGCCCCAGGTCACCTGGTCATGTCTGGTACCCAGCCTGGTTCCCAGGTTCCGATGACCACCCCGGCACCAGGACGCCGGGTAATGTTGGGTACCCGACCCCAGGTCCCCGGGATGGGTCGGGACCCCACCCCTGGTCACCGGGTCGTGTCGGGTCGCTGCCCCGGGTAGCAGCGTTGGGTGACCACCCCGGCCACGGGAGATGGGGTCATACTGGGTCCCCGGTCCGGGTCCCCGGGTCGGCTCGTTACCCTGGCCCCAGGTCACCGGGTCATGTCGGGTCGCTGCCCCGGGTACCAGTGTCAGGTGACCACCCCGGCCCCGGGAGACGGAGTCATACCGGGTCCCCGGTCCGGGTCCCCGGGTCAGGTGGTTACCCTGGCCCCAGGTCACCGGGTCAGGTCGGGACCCCGGACCCAGGTCACCGGGTCGTATCGGGTCGCTGCCCCGGGTACCAGTGTCGGGTGACATCCGCGGCCCCAGGTCCCCGGGTCACGTGGGGTCCCCGGCCCGGGTCCCCGGGTTGCATCGGGACACCAGCGAAGGATCACCGGTCCTGTCGGGTCCCCGGCCCGGGTCCCCTGGACAGGTCGTTAACCCGGCCCCGGGTCACCGGGTCATGTCGCGCACCCGGCCTGGTTCCCAGGTTCCGGTGACCACCCCGGCACCAGGACCCCGGGTCACGTGGGGACCCCGGCCCCAGGACCCCGGGTCACGTGGGGACCCCGGGTCACGTGGGGACCCCAGGTCAGCGGGTCACGTGGGGACACCGGCCCCAGGTCAGCGGGTCACGTGGGGACACCGGCCCCAGGTAACCGGGTCAGGTCGGGACCCCGGCCCCAGGTAACCGGGTCATGTCGGGTACCCGGCCTGGTTCCCAGGTTCCGATGACCACCTTGGCACCAGGACCCCGGGTCACGTGGAGACACCGGCCCCAAGTCACCGGGTCACGTGGGGACACCGGCCCCAGGTCACCGGGTCAGGTCGGGACCCCGGAACCAGGTCACCGGGTCATGTCGGGACCCAGGCCCGGTTCCCCGGGTTGGATTGTTACCCTGGCCCCGGGTCACCGGGTCATGTCGGGTACCCAGCCCGGGTCCCCGGGACGGGTTTTTACCCCAGCCCCAGATCACCGGGTCCTGTCGGGTCCCCGGCCCGGGTCCCCTGGACAGGTCGTTACCCTGGCCCCGGCTCACCGGGTCATGTCGGGTCGCTGTCCTGGGTACCAGTGTCAGGTGACCACCCCGGCCCCGGGAGACGGAGTCATACCGGGTCCCCGGCCCGGGTCCCCGGGTCAGGTGGTTACCCTGGCCCCAGGTCCCCGGGTCGTATCGGGTCGCTGCCCCGGGTACCAGTGTTGGGTGACATCCCTGGCCCCAGGTCCCCGGGTCACGTGGGGTCCCCGGCCCGGGTCCCCGGGTTGCATCGGGACACCAGCGAAGGATCACCGGGTCCTGTCGGGTCCCCGGCCCGGGTCCCCTGGACAGGTCGTTAACCCGGCCCCGGGTCACCGGGTCATGTCGCGCACCCGGCCTGGTTCCCAGGTTCCGGTGACCACCCCGGCACCAGGACCCCGGGTCACGTGGGGACCCCGGCCCCAGGTCACCGGGTCACGTAGGGACACCGGCCCCAGGTCAGCGGGTCACGTGGGGACACCGGCCCCAGGTCACCGTGTCAGGTCGGGACCCCGGACCCAGGTCGGGTCATGTCACGTCCCATGCCCGGGTCCCCGGGTTGGATTGTTACCCAGGCCCCGGGTCACCGGGTCATGTCGGGTCAATGGCCTGGGTACAAGCGTCTGGTGACCACCCCGACCCCAGGTCCCCGGGTCATGACGGTACACCGGACCAGGTCCCCGAGTCCGATCGACACCACAGCCCCAGGTCACCGGGTCAGGTCGGCACCCCGGCCCCAGGTAACCTGGTCATGTCGGGACCCAGGCCCGGTTCCCCGGTTTGGATTGTTACCCTGGCCCCGGGTCACCGGGTCATGACGGGTACCTAGCCTGGGTCCCTGAGACGGGTTTTTACCCCAGCCCCAGATCACCGGGTCCTGTCGGGTCCCCGGCCCGGGTCCCCTGGACAGGTCGTTACCCCGGCCCCAGGTCAGCGGGTCACGTGGGGACACCGGCCCCAGGTCACCGCGTCAGGTCGGGACCCCGAACCCAGGTCCACGAGTCCGTCGACACCACAGCCCCGGGTCACCGGGTCGTGTCGGGTACACAGCCCGGGCACCAGGGTCAGCTCGGGACCCCGGCCCCAGGTCCCCGGGTCATGTCGGGTACCAGGCCTGGTTCCCAGGTTCCGGTGACCACCCCGGCACCAGGTCAGCGGGTCATGGGGGGACCCCGGCCCCAGGTCACCGGGTCACGTGGGGACACCGGCCCCAGGTAACCGGGTCAGTTCGGGACCCCGGCCCCAGGTCCCCGGGTCATGTCTAGTACCCGGCCTGGTTCCCAGGTTCCGATGACCACCCCGGCACCAGGACGCCGGGTCACGTGGGGACACCGGCCCCAGGTCACCGGATCACGTGGGGACACCAGCCCCAGGTCACCGGGTCATGTCGGGACCCCGAACCCAGGTCTACGAGTCCGGTCGACACCACAGCCCCGGGTCACCGGGTCGTGTCGGGTACCCGGCCCGGGTCCCCTGGACAGGTCGTTACCCCAGCCCCGGGTCACCGGGTCATGTCGGGTCGCTGTCCCGGGTACCAGTGTCAGGTGACCACCCCGGCCCCGGGAGACGGAGTCATACCGGGTCCCCGGCCCGGGTCCCCGGGTCAGGTGGTTACCCTGGCCCCAGGTCACCGGGTCGTATCGGGTCACTGCCCCGGGTACCAGTGTCGGGTGACATCCCCGGCCCCAGGTCCCCGGGTCACGTGGGGTCCCCGGCCCGGGTCCCCAGGTTGCATCGGGACACCAGCGAAGGATCACCGGGTCCTGTCGGGTCCCCGGCCCGGGTCCCCTGGACAGGTCGTTAACCCGGTCCCGGGTCACCGGGTCGTGTCCGGTCGCTACCCTAGCTAGCAGCGTCGGGTGACCACCCCGGCCACGGGAGACGTTGTCATACCGGGTCCCCGGCCCGGGTCACCGGGTCAGGTGGTTACCCTGGCCCCAGGTCCCCGGGTCATGTCGGACACCCAGCCTGGTTCCCAGGTTCCGATGACCACCCCGGCACCAGGACCCCGGGTCACGTGGGGACACCGGCCCCAGGTCAGCGGGTCACGTGGGGACACCGGCCCCAGGTCACCGGGTCAGGTCGGGACCCCGGACCCAGGTCGGGTCATGTCACGTCCCATGCCCGGGTCCCCGGGTTGGATTTTTACCCAGGCCCCGGGTCCCCGGGTCATGTCGGGTCAACGGCCTGGGTACAACGGTCTGGTGACCACCCCGACCCCAGGTCCCCGGGTCATGACGGGACACCGGACCAGGTCCCCGAGTCCGGTCGACACCACAGCCCCAGGTCACCGGGTCAGGTCGGCACCCCGGAACCAGGTCACCGGGTCATGTCGGGACCCAGCACGGGTCCCCAGGGCGGGTTTTTACCCAAGCCGCAGATCACCGGGTCCTGTTGGGTCCCCGGCCCAGGTCCCCTGGACAGGTCGTTACCCCGGCCCCAGGTCACCGGGTCATGTCGGGTCGCTGTCCCGGGTACCAGTGTCAGGTGACCACCCCGGCCCCGAGAGACGGAGTCGTACCGGGTCCCCGGCCCGGGTCCCCGGGTCAGGTGGTTACCCTGGCCCCAGGTCACCGGGTCAGGTCGGGACCCCGGACCCAGGTCACCGGGTCGTATCGGGTCGCTGCCCCGGGTACCAGTGTCGGGTGACATCCCCGGCCCCAGGTCCCCGGGTCACGTGGGGTCCCCGGCCCGGGTCCCCGGGTTGCATCGGGACACCAGCGAAGGATCACCGGGTCCTGTCGGGTCCCCGGCCCGGGTCCCCTGGACAGGTCGTTAACCCGGCCCCGGGTCACCGGGTCATGTCGCGCACGCGGCCTGGTTCCCAGGTTCCGGTGACCACCCCGGCACCAGGACCCCGGGTCACATCGGGACCCCGGCCCCAGGTGACCGGGTCACGTGGGGACACCGGCCCCAGGTCAGAGGGTCACGTGGGGACCCCGGCCCCAGGTCCCCGGGTCATGTCGGGTACCCTGCCTGGTTCCCAGGTTCCGATGACCACCCCGGCACCAGGACCCCGGGTCACGTGTGGACCCCGGCCCCAGGTGACCGCGTCACGTGGGGACACCGGCCCCAGGTCCCCGGGTCACGTGGGGACACCGGCCCCATGTCACCTGGTCATGTCTAGTACCCAGCCTGGTTCCCAGGTTCCGATGACCACCCCGGCACCAGGACGCCGGGTAAAGTTGTGTACCCGACCCCAGGTCCCCGGGATGGGTCGGGACCCCACCCCGGGTCACCGTGTCGTGTCGGGTCGCTGCCCCGGGTAGCAGCGTCGGGTGACCACCCCGGCCACGGGAGATGGGGTCATACCGGGTCCCCGGCCCGGGTCCTCGGGTCAGGTGGTTACCCTGGCCCCTAGGCCACCGGGTCAGGTCGGGACCCAGGACCCAGGTCCCCGGGTCACGTGGGGTCCCCGGCCCGGGTCCCGGGTTGCATCGGGACACCAGCACCGGATCACTGGATCACGTGGGGTCCCGGGCCCGGGTCCCCGGGTTGCATCGGGACACCAGCGAAGGATCACCGGGTCCTATCGGGTCCCCGGCCCGGGATCCCTGGACAGGTTGTTAACCCGGCCCCGGGTCACCGGGTCATGTCGCGCACCCGGCCTGGTTCCCAGGTTCCGGTGACCACCCCGGCACCAGGACCACGGGTCACGTGGGGACACCGGCCCCAGGTCACCGGGTCAGGTCGGGACCCCGGCACCAGGTCCCCGGGTCATGTAGGGTTCCCAGCCTGGTTCCCAGGTTCCGATGACCACCCCGGCACCAGGACGCCGGGTAATGTTGGGTACCCGACCCCAAGTCCCCGGGATGGGTCGGGACCCCAGCCCGGGTCACCGGGTCGTGTCGGGTCGTTGCCCCGGGTAGCAGCGTCGGGTGACCACCCCAGCCACGGGAGACGGGGTCATACTGGGTCCCCGGTCCGTGTCCCCGGGTCGGCTCGTTACCCTGGCCCCAGGTCACCGGGTCATGTCGGGACCCAGCCCGGGTCTCCGGGTCGGATTTTTACCCCAGCCCCATGTCCCCGGGTCATGTCGGTTCGCTGCCCCGGGTAGCAGCGTCGGGTGACCACCCCGGCCTCGGGAGACGGGGTCATACCGGGTCCCCGGCCCGGGTCCTCGGGTCAGGTGGTTACCCTGGCCCCTAGGCCACCGGGTCAGGTCGGGACCCCAAACCTAGGTCCCCGGGTCACGTGGGGTCCCCGGCCCGGGTCCCCAGGTTGCATCGGGACACCAGCACCGGATCACTGGATCACGTGGGGTCCCCGGCCCGGGTCCCCGGGTTGCATCGGGACACCAGCGCCGGATCACTGGATCACGTGGGGTCCCCGGCCCGGGTCCCCGGGTTGCATCGGGACACCAGCGAAGGATCACCGGGTCCTGTCGGGTCCCCGGCCCGGGATGCCTGGACAGGTCGTTAACCCGGCCCCGGGTCACCGGGTCATGTCGCGCACCCGGCCTGGTTCCCAGGTTCCGGTGACCACCCCGGCACCAGGACCCCGGGTCACGTGGGGACACCGGCCCCAGGTCACCGGGTCACGTGGGGACACCGGCCCCAGGTCAGAGGGTCACGTGGGGACACCGGCCCCAGGTCCCCGGGTCAGGTCGGGACCCCGGCCCCAGGTCCCCGGGTCATGTCGGGTACCCGGCCTGGTTCACAGGTTCCGATGACCACCCCGGCACCAGGACACCCGGTCACGTGGGGACACTGACCCCAGGTCAGCGGGTCACGTGGGGACCCCGGCCCCAGGTCAGCGGGTCACGTGGGGACACCGGCCCCAGGTAACCGGGTCAGGTCGGGACCCCGGCCCCAGGTCCCTGGGTCATGTCGGGTACCCGGCCTGGTTCCCAGGTTCCGATGACCACCCCGGCACCAGGACCCCGGGTCACGTGGGGACACCGGCCCCAGGTCACTGCGTCAGGTCGGGACCCCGAACCCAGGTCCACGTGTCCGTCGACACCACAGCCCCGGGTCACCGGGTCGTGTCGGGTACACAGCCCGGGCACCAGGGTCAACTCGGGACCCGGCCCCAGGTCACCCAGTCATGTCGCGCTGCCGGCCTTGTTCCCAGGTTCCGATGACCACCCCGGCACCAGGACCCCGGGTCACGTGGGGACCCCGGCCCCAGGTGACCGCGTCACGTGGGGACCCCGGCCCCAGGTCACCGGGTCACGTGGGGACCCCGGACCCAGGTCACCTGGTCATGTCTAGTACCCAGCCTGGTTCCCAGGTTCCGATGACCACCCCGGCACCAGGACGCCGGGTAAAGTTGGGTACCCGACCCCATGTCCCCGGGATGGGTCGGGACCCCACCCCGGGTCACCGTGTCGTGTCGGGTCGCTGCCCCGGGTAGCAGCGTCGGGTGACCACCCCGGCCCCGGGAGACGGGGTCATACCGGGTCCCCGGACCGGGTCCTCGGGTCAGGTGGTTACCCTGGCCCCTAGGCCACCGGGTCAGGTCGAGACCCCAAACCTAGGTCCCCGGGTCACGTGGGGTCCCCGGACCGGGTCCCGGGTTGCATCGGGACACCAGCACCGGATCACTGGATCACGTGGGGTCCCCAACCCGGGTCCCAGGGTTGCATCGGGACACCAGCGAAGGATCACCGGTCCTGTCGGGTCCCCGGCCCGGGTCCCCTGGACAGGTCGTTAACCCGGCCCCGGGTCACCGGGTCATGTCGCGCACCCGGCCTGGTTCCCAGGTTCCGGTGACCACCCCGGCACCAGGACCCCGGGTCACGTGGGGACCCCGGCCCCAGGACCCCGGGTCACGTGGGGACCCCGGGTCACGTGGGGACCCCAGGTCAGCGGGTCACGTGGGGACACCGGCCCCAGGTCAGCGGGTCACGTGGGGACACCGGCCCCAGGTAACCGGGTCAGGTCGGGACCCCGGCCCCAGGTAACCGGGTCATGTCGGGTACCCGGCCTGGTTCCCAGGTTCCGATGACCACCTTGGCACCAGGACCCCGGGTCACGTGGAGACACCGGCCCCAAGTCACCGGGTCACGTGGGGACACCGGCCCCAGGTCACCGGGTCAGGTCGGGACCCCGGAACCAGGTCACCGGGTCATGTCGGGACCCAGGCCCGGTTCCCCGGGTTGGATTGTTACCCTGGCCCCGGGTCACCGGGTCATGTCGGGTACCCAGCCCGGGTCCCCGGGACGGGTTTTTACCCCAGCCCCAGATCACCGGGTCCTGTCGGGTCCCCGGCCCGGGTCCCCTGGACAGGTCGTTACCCCGGCCCCGGCTCACCGGGTCATGTCGGGTCGCTGTCCTGGGTACCATTGTCAGGTGACCACCCCGGCCCCGGGAGACGGAGTCATACCGGGTCCCCGGCCCGGGTCCCCGGGTCAGGTGGTTACCCTGGCCCCAGGTCCCCGGGTCGTATCGGGTCGCTGCCCCGGGTACCAGTGTTGGGTGACATCCCTGGCCCCAGGTCCCCGGGTCACGTGGGGTCCCCGGCCCGGGTCCCCGGGTTGCATCGGGACACCAGCGAAGGATCACCGGGTCCTGTCGGGTCCCCGGCCCGGGTCCCCTGGACAGGTCGTTAACCCGGCCCCGGGTCACCGGGTCATGTCGCGCACCCGGCCTGGTTCCCAGGTTCCGGTGACCACCCCGGCACCAGGACCCCGGGTCACGTGGGGACCCCGGCCCCAGGTCACCGGGTCACGTAGGGACACCGGCCCCAGGTCAGCGGGTCACGTGGGGACACCGGCCCCAGGTCACCGTGTCAGGTCGGGACCCCGGACCCAGGTCGGGTCATGTCACGTCCCATGCCCGGGTCCCCGGGTTGGATTGTTACCCACGCCCCGGGTCACCGGGTCATGTCGGGTCAACGGCCTGGGTACAAGCGTCTGGTGACCACCCCGACCCCAGGTCCCCGGGTCATGACGGTACACCGGACCAGGTCCCCGAGTCCGATCGACACCACAGCCCCAGGTCACCGGGTCAGGTCGGCACCCCGGCCCCAGGTAACCTGGTCATGTCGGGACCCAGGCCCGGTTCCCCGGTTTGGATTGTTACCCTGGCCCCGGGTCACCGGGTCATGACGGGTACCTAGCCTGGGTCCCTGAGACGGGTTTTTACCCCAGCCCCAGATCACCGGGTCCTGTCGGGTCCCCGGCCCGGGTCCCCTGGACAGGTCGTTACCCCGGCCCCAGGTCAGCGGGTCACGTGGGGACACCGGCCCCAGGTCACCGCGTCAGGTCGGGACCCCGAACCCAGGTCCACGAGTCCGTCGACACCACAGCCCCGGGTCACCGGGTCGTGTCGGGTACACAGCCCGGGCACCAGGGTCAGCTCGGGACCCCGGCCCCAGGTCCCCGGGTCATGTCGGGTACCAGGCCTGGTTCCCAGGTTCCGGTGACCACCCCGGCACCAGGTCAGCGGGTCATGGGGGGACCCCGGCCCCAGGTCACCGGGTCACGTGGGGACACCGGCCCCAGGTAACCGGGTCAGTTCGGGACCCCGGCCCCAGGTCCCCGGGTCATGTCTAGTACCCGGCCTGGTTCCCAGGTTCCGATGACCACCCCGGCACCAGGACGCCGGGTCACGTGGGGACACCGGCCCCAGGTCACCGGATCACGTGGGGACACCGGCCCCAGGTCACCGGGTCATGTCGGGACCCGGAACCCAGGTCTACGAGTCCGGTCGACACCACAGCCCCGGGTCACCGGGTCGTGTCGGGTACCCGGCCCGGGTCCCCTGGACAGGTCGTTACCCCAGCCCCGGGTCACCGGGTCATGTCGGGTCGCTGTCCCGGGTACCAGTGTCAGGTGACCACCCCGGCCCCGGGAGACGGAGTCATACCGGGTCCCCGGCCCGGGTCCCCGGGTCAGGTGGTTACCCTGGCCCCAGGTCACCGGGTCGTATCGGGTCACTGCCCCGGGTACCAGTGTCGGGTGACATCCCCGGCCCCAGGTCCCCGGGTCACGTGGGGTCCCCGGCCCGGGTCCCCAGGTTGCATCGGGACACCAGCGAAGGATCACCGGGTCCTGTCGGGTCCCCGGCCCGGGTCCCCTGGACAGGTCGTTAACCCGGTCCCGGGTCACCGGGTCGTGTCCGGTCGCTACCCTAGCTAGCAGCGTCGGGTGACCACCCCGGCCACGGGAGACGGGGTCATACCGGGTCCCCGGTCCGGGTCCCCGGGTCGGCTCGTTACCCTGGCCCCAGGTCACCGGGTCATGTCGGGTACCCAGCCCGGGTCCCTGGGTCGGGTTTTTACCCCAGCCCCAGGTCCCCGGGTCCTGTCGGGTCGCTGCCCCGGGTACCAGTGTCAGGTGACCACCCCGGCCCCGGGAGACGTTGTCATACCGGGTCCCCGGCCCGGGTCACCGGGTCAGGTGGTTACCCTGGCCCCAGGTCCCCGGGTCATGTCGGACACCCAGCCTGGTTTCCAGGTTCCGATGACCACCCCGGCACCAGGACCCCGGGTCACGTGGGGACACCGGCCCCAGGTCACCGGGTCACGTGGGGACACCGGCCCCAGGTCACCGCGTCAGGTCGGGACCCCGAACCCAGGTCCACGAGTCCGGTCGACACCACTGCCCCGTGTCACCGGGTCGTGTCGGGTACACAGCCCGGGCACCAGGGTCAGCTCGGGACCCTGGCCCCAGGTCCCCGGGTCATGTCGGGTCCCCGGCCTGGTTCCCAGGTTCCGATGACCACCCCGGCACCAGGACCCCGGGTCACGTGGGGACACCGGCCCCAGGTCAGCGGGTCACGTGGGGACCCCGGACCCAGATCACCTGGTCATGTCGGACACCCAGCCTTGTTCCCAGGTTCCGATGACCACCCCGGCACCAGGACCCCGGGTCACGTGGGGACCCCGGCCCCAGGTCAGCGGGTCACGTGGGGACCCCGGACGCAGGTCACCGGGTCATGTCTGGTACCCAGCCTGGTTCCCAGGTTCCGAGGTCCACCCCGACACCAGGACCCCGGGTAATGTTGGGTACCCGACCCCAGGTCCCCGGGATGGGTCGGGACCCCACCCCAGGTCACCGGGTCGTGTCGGGTCGCTGCCCTGGGTAGCAGCGTCGGGTGACCACCCCGGCCCCGGGAGACGGGGTCATACCGGGTCCCCTGTCCTGGTCCCCGGGGCAGCTCGTTACCCTGGCCCCAGGTCACCGGATCATGTCGGGTCCCCGGCCCAGGTCTCCTGGACAGGTCGTTACCCCGGCCCCGGGTCACCGTGTCATGTCGCGCACCCGGCCTTGTTCCCAGGTTCCGATGACCACCCCGGCACCAGGACGCCGGGTAATGTTGGGTACCCGACCCCAGGTCCCCGGGTCACGTGGGGACACCGGCCCCAGGTCAGCAGGTCACGTGGGGACACTGGCCCCAGGTAACCGGGTCAGGTCGGGACCCCGGCCCCAGGTCCCCGGGTCATGTCGGGTACCCAGCCTGGTTCCCAGATTCCGATGACCACCCCGGCACCAGGACCCCGGGTCACGTGGGGACACCGGCCCCAGGTGACCGGGTCACGTGGGGACACCGGCCCCAGGTCACCGGGTCACGTGGGGACCCCGGCCCCAGGTCACCGGGTCATGTCTGGTACCCAGCCTGGTTCCCAGGTTCCGATGACCACCCCGGCACCAGGACGCCGGGTAATGTTGGGTACCCGAACCCATGTCCCGGGATGGGTCGGGACCCCACCCCGGGTCACCGGGTCGTGTCGGGTCGCTGCCCCGGGTAGCAGCGTCGGGTGACCACCCAGCCACGGGAGACGGGGTCATACCGGGTCCCCGGTCCGGGTCCCCGGGTCGGCTCGTTACCCTGGCCCCAGATCACCGGGTCATGTCGGGTACAGACCCCGGGTTCCCCGGGTCGGGTTTTTACCCCAGCCCCAGGTCACCGGGTCCTGTCGGGTCCCCTGCCCGGGTCTCCTGGACAGGTCGTTACCCCGGCCCCGGGTCCCCGGGTCATGCTGGGTCCAAGGACCAGGTCCCAGGGTCGGCTGACCTCCACGGCACATGTACCCCGGGTCACGTGGGGACACCGGCCCCAGGTAACCGGGTCAGGTCGGGACCCCGGCCCCAGGTCCCCGGGTCATGTCTAGTACCCGGCCTGGTTCCCAGGTTCCGGTGACCACCCCGGCACCAGGACCCCGGGTCATGTGGGGACCCCGGCCCCAGGTCAGCGGGTCACGTGGGGACACCGGCCCCAGGTCAGCGGGTCACGTGGGGACACCGGCCCCATGTAACCGGGTCAGGTCGGGACCCCGGCCCCAGGTCCCCGGGTCATGTCGGGTACCCGGCCTGGTTCCCAGGTTCCGATGACCACCCCGGCACCAGGACCCCGGGCCACGTGGGGACACCGGCCCCAGGTCACCGGGCCACGTGGGGACACCGGCCTCAGGTCACCGCGTCAGGTCGGGACCCCGAACCCAGGTCTACGAGTCCGGTCGACACCACAGCCCCGGGTCACCGGGTCGTGTTGGGTACCCGGCCCGGGTCCCCTGGACAGGTCGTTACCCCAGCCCCGGGTCACCGGGTCATGTCGGGTCGCTGTCCCGGGTACCAGTGTCAGGTGACCACCCCGGCCGCGGGAGACGGAGTCATACCGGGTCCCCGGCCCGGGTCCCCGGGTCAGGTGGTTACCCTGGCCCCGGGTCACCTGGTCATGTCTGGTACCCAGCCTGGTTCCCAGGTTCCGATGACCACCCCGACACCAGGACGCCGGGTAATGTTGGATACCCGACCCCAGGTCCCCGGGATGGGTCGGGACCCCACCCCGGGTCACCGGGTCGTGTCGGGTCGCTGCCCCGGGTAGCAGCGTCGGGTGACCACCCCGGCCACAAAAGACGGGGTCATACCGGGTCCCCGGTCCGGGTCCCCGGGTCGGCTCGTTACCCTGGCCCCAGATCACCGGGTCATGTCGGGTACCCAGCCCGGGTCCCCAGGTTGGGTTTTTACCCCAGCCCCAGGTCCCCGGGTCATGTCGGGTCGCTGCCCCGGGTACCAGTGTCAGGTGACCACCCCGGCCCCGGGAGACGGAGTCATACCGGGTCCCCGGCCCGGGTCCCCGGGTCAGGTGGTTACCCTGGCCCCAGGTCACCGGGTCAGGTCGGGTCGCTGTCCCGGGTACCAGTGTTGGGTGACATCCCCGGCCCCAGGTCCCCGGGTCACGTGGGGTCCCCGGCCCGGGTCCCCGGGTTGCATCGGGACACCAGCGAAGGATCACCGGGTCCTGTCGGGTCCCCGGCCCGGGTCCCCTGGACAGGTCGTTAACCCGGCCCCGGGTCACCGGGTCATGTTGCGCACCCGGCCTGGTTCCCAGGTTCCGGTGACCACCCCGGCACCAGGACCCCGGGTCACGTGGGGACCCCGGCCCCAGGTCAGCGGGTCACGTGGGGACCCCGGCCCCAGATCAGCGGGTCACGTGGGGACCCCGGCACCAGGTAACCGGATCAGGTCGGGACCCCGGTCCCAGGTCCCCGGGTCATGTCTGGTACCCAGCCTGGTTCCCAGGTTCCGATGACCACCCCGGCACCAGGACCCCGGGTCACGTGGGGACCCCGGCCCCAGGTCAGCGGGTCACGTGGGGACCCCGGCCCCAAGTCAGCGGGTCACGTGGGGACCCCGGACCCAGATCACCTGGTCATGTCTGGTACCCAGCCTGGTTCCCAGGTTCTGATGACCACCCCGGCACCAGGCCGCCGGGTAATGTTGGGTATCCGACCCCAGGTCCCCGGGATGGGTCGGGACCCCACCCCGGGTCACCGGGTCGTGTCGGGTCGCTGCCCCGGGTAGCAGCGTCGGGTGACAACCCCGGCCACGGGAGACGGGGTCATACCGGGTCCCCGGTCCGGGTCCCCGGGGCGGCTCGTTACCCTGGCCCCAGGTCACCGGGTCATGTCGGGTACCCAGCCCGGGTTCCCCGGGACGGGCTTTTACCCCAGCCCCAGATCACCGGGTCCTGTTGGGTCGCTGCCCCGGGTACCAGTGTCAGGTGACCACCCCGGCCCCAGGAGACGGTGTCATACCGGGTCCCCGGCCCGGGTCCCCGGGTCAGGTGGTTACCCTGGCCCCAGGTCCCCTGGTCATGTCGGACACCCAGCCTGGTTCCCAGGTTCCGATGACCACTCCGGCCCCAGGACCCCGGGTCACGTGGGGACCCCGGCCCCAGGTCACCGGGTCCCGTGGGGACCCTGGACCCAGGTCACCGGGTCTTGTCTGGTACCCAGCCTGGTTCCCAGGTTCCGAGGTCCACCCCGGCACCAGGACCCCGGGTAATATTGGGTACCCGACCCCAGGTCCCCGGGATGGGTCGGGACCTCGGTCCCGGGTCACTGGGTCGTGTCCGGTCGCTACCCTAGCTAGCAGCGTCGGGTGACCACCCCGGCCACGGGAGACGGGGTCATACCGGGTCCCCGGTCCGGGTCCCCGGGTCGGCTCGTTACCCTGGCCCCAGGTCACCGGGTCATGTCGGGTACCCAGCCTGGTTCCCAGGTTCCGACGACCACCCCGGCACCAGGACCGCGGGTAATGTTGGGTACCTGACCACAGGTCCCCGGGTCGGGTCGTTACCCTGGCCCCAGGTCACCGGAAAATGTCGGGTACCCAGCCCGGGTACCCGGGTCGGGTTTTTACCCCAGCCCCAGGTCACCGGGTCCTGTCGGGTCCCCGGCCCGGGTCTCCTGGACAGGTCGTTACCCCGGGCCCGGGTCCCCGGGTCATGTTGGGTCCAAGGACAAGGTCCCAGGGTTGGCTGACCTCCCCGGCACATGTACCCTGGGTCACGTGGGGACCCCGGCCCCAGGTCAGCGGGTCACGTGGATACACCGGCCCCAGGTAACCGCGTCAGGTCGAGACCCCGGACCCAGGTCACCGGGTCAGGTCGGGACCCCGGACCCAGGTCGGGACATGTCACGTCCCATGCCCGGGTCCCCGTGTTGGATTGTTACCCAGGCCCCGGGTCACAGGGTCATGTCGGGTCAACGGCCTGGGTACAAGGGTCTGGTGACCACCCCGATCCCAGGTCCCCGGGTCATGACGGGACACCGGACCAAGTCCCCGAATCCGGTCGACACCACAGCCCCAGGTCACCGGGTCAGGTCGGGACCCCGGAACCAGGTCACCGGGTCATATCGGGACCCAGGCCCGGTTCCCCGGGTTGGATTGTTACCCTGGCCCCGGGTCACCGGGTCCTGTCGGGTCCCCGGCCCGGGTCCCCGGGACGGGTTTTTACCCCAGCCCCAGATCACCGGGTCCTGTCGGGTCCCCGGCCCAGGTCCCCTGGACAGGTCGTTACCCCAGCCCCGGGTCACCGGGTCATGTCGGGTCGCTGCCCCGGGTACCAGTGTCAGGTGACCACCCCGGCCCCGGGAGACGGAGTCATACCGGGTCCCCGGCCCGGGTCCCCGGGTCAGGTGGTTACCCTGGCCCCAGGTCACCGGGTCAGGTCGGGACCCCGGACCCAGGTCCCCGGGTCGTATCGGGTCGCTGCCCATGGTACCAGTGTTGGGTGACATCCCCGGCCCCAGGTCCCCGGGTCACGTGGGGTCCCCGGCCCGGGTCCCCGGGTTGCATCGGGACACCAGCGAAGGCTCACCGGGTCCTGTTGGGTCCCCGGCCCGGGTCCCCTGGACAGTTCGTTAACCCGGCCCCGGGTCACCGGGTCATGTCGCGCACCCGGCCTGGTTCCCAGGTTCCGGTGACCACCCCGGCACCAGGACCCCGGGTCACGTGGGGACACCGGCCACATGGTCAGCGGGTCACGTGGGGACACCGGCCCCAGGTAACCGGGTCAGGTCGGGACCCCGGCCCCAGGTCCCCGGGTCATGTCGGGTACCCGGCCAGGTTCCCAGGTTCCGATGACCACCTTGACACCAGGACCCCGGGTCACGTGGGAAACCCGGCCCCAGGTCAGCGGGTCACGTGGGGACACCGGCCCCAGGTCACCGCGTCAGGTCGGGACCCCGAACCCAGGTCCACGAGTCCGGTCGACACCACAGCCCCGGGTCACCGGGTCGTGTTGGGTACACAGCCCGGGCACCAGGGTCAGCTCAGGACCGCGGCTCCAGGTCCCCGGGTCATGACGGGACACCAGACCAGGTCCCCGAGTCCGGTCGACACCACAGCGCCAGGTCACAGGGTCAGGTCGGGACCCCGGAACCAGGTCACCGGGTCTGGTCGGGTACCCAGCCCGGGTCGCCGGGACGGGTTTTTACCCCAGCCCCAGATCACCGGGTCCTGTCGGGTCCCCGGCCCGGGTCCCCTGGACAGGTCGTTACCCCGGCCCCGGGTCACCGGGTCATGTCGGGTCGCTGTCCCGGGTACCAGTGTCAGGTGACCACCCCGGCCCCGGGAGACGGAGTCATACCGGGTCCCCGGCCCGGGTCCCAGGGTCAGGTGGTTACCCTGGCCCCAGGTCACCGGGTCAGGACGGGACCCCGGACCCAGGTCACCGGGTCGTATCGGGTCGCTGCCCCGGGTACCAGTGTCGGGTGACATCCACGACCCCAGGTCCCCGGGTCACGTGGGGTCCCCGGCCCGGGTCCCCGGGTTGCATCGGGACACCAGCGAAGGATCACCGGGTCCTGTCGGGTCCCCGGCCCGGGTCCCCTGGACAGGTCGTTAACCCGGCCCCAGGTCACCGGGTCATGTCGCGCACCCGGCCTGGTTCCCAGGTTCCGGTGACCACCCCGGCCCCAGGTCAGCGGGTCACGTGGGGACCACGGACCCAGGTCAGCGGGTCACGTGGGGACACCGGCCCCAGGTCAGCGCGTCAGGTCAGGACCCCGGCCCCAGGTCCCCAGGTCAGGTCGGGTCCCCGAACCCAGGTCCACGAGTCCGGTCGACATCACAGCCCCGGGTCACCGGGTCGTGTCGGGTACACAGCCCGGGCACCAGGGTCAGCTCGGGACCCCGGCCCCAGGTCGGGTCATGTCACGTCCCATGCCCGGGTCCCCGGGTTGGATTGTTACCCAGGCCCCGGGTCACAGGGTCATGTCTGGTCAACGGCCTGGTTACAAGGGTCTGGTGACCACCCCGATCCCAGGTCCCCGGGTCATGACGGGACACCGGACCAGGTCCCCGAGTCCGGTCGACACCACAGCCCCAGGTCACCGGGTCAGGTCGGGACCCCGGAACCAGGTCACCGGGTCCTGTCGGGTCCCCGGCCCAGGTCTCCTGGACAGGTCGTTACCCCGGCACCGGGTCCCCGGGTCATGTTGGGTCCAAGGACCAGGTCCCAGGGTCGGCTGATCTCCCCGGCACATGTACCCCGGGTCACGTGGGGACCCTGGACCCAGGTCAGCGGGTCACGTGGAGACACCGGCCCCAGGTAACCGGGTCAGGTCGGGACCCCGGCCCCAGGTCCCCGGGTCATGTCGGGTACCCGGCCTGGTTCCCAGGTTCCGATGACCACCCCGGCACCAGGACCCCGGGTCACGTGGGGACACCGGCCCCAGGTCAGCGGGTCACGTGGGGACACCGGCCCCAGGTCACCGCGTCAGGTCGGGACCCCGAACCCAGGTCCACGAGTCCGGTCGACACCACAGTCCTGGGTCACCGGGTCGTGTCGGGTACACAGCCCGGGCACCAGGGTCAGCTCAGGACCCCGGCCCCAGGTCCCCGTGTCATGTGGGGACACCGGCCCTAGGTCACCGGGTCACGTGGGGACCTCGGACCCAGGTCAGCGAGTCACGTGGGGACACCGACCCCAGGGAACCGCGTCAGGTCGGGACCCCGGACACGGGTCACCGGGTCAGGTCGGGACCCCGGACCCAGGTCGGGTCATGTCACGTCCCATGTCTGGGTCCCCGGGTTGGATTTTTACCCAGGCCCCGGCTCACAGATTCATGTCGGGTCAACGGCCTGGGTACAAGGGTCTGGTGACCACCCCGATCCCAGGTCCCCGGGTCATGACGGGACACCGGACCAGGTCCCCGAGTCCGGTCGACACCACAGCCCCAGGTCACAGAGTCAGGTCGGGAACCCGGAACCAGGTCACCGGGTCATGTCGGGTACCAGCCCGGGTCCCCTCGACAGGTCGTTACCCCGGCCCCGGGTCACCGGTCCTGTCGGGTCCCCGGCCCGGGTCCCCTGGACAGGTCGTTACACCGGACCCGGGTCACCAGGTCAGGTCGGGACCCCGGACCCAGGTCACCAGGTCGTATCGGGTGGCTGTCCCGGGTACCAGTGTCAGGTGACCACCCAGGCCCCGGGAGACGGTGTCATACCGGGTCCCCGGCCCGGGTCCCCGGGTCAGGTGGTTACCCTGGCCCCAGGTCCCCTGGTCATGTCGGACACCCAGCCTGGTTCCCAGGTTCCGATGACCACTCCGGCCCCAGGACCCCGGGTCACGTGGGGACCCCGGCCCCAGGTCACCGGGTCCCGTGGGGACCCTGGACCCAGGTCACCGGGTCTTGTCTGGTACCCAGCCTGGTTCCCAGGTTCCGAGGTCCACCCCGGCACCAGGACCCCGGGTAATATTGGGTACCCGACCCCAGGTCCCCGGGATGGGTCGGGACCTCGGTCCCGGGTCACTGGGTCGTGTCCGGTCGCTACCCTAGCTAGCAGCGTCGGGTGACCACCCCGGCCACGGGAGACGGGGTCATACCGGGTCCCCGGTCCGGGTCCCCGGGTCGGCTCGTTACCCTGGCCCCAGGTCACCGGGTCATGTCGGGTACCCAGCCTGGTTCCCAGGTTCCGACGACCACCCCGGCACCAGGACCGCGGGTAATGTTGGGTACCTGACCACAGGTCCCCGGGTCGGGTCGTTACCCTGGCCCCAGGTCACCGGAAAATGTCGGGTACCCAGCCCGGGTACCCGGGTCGGGTTTTTACCCCAGCCCCAGGTCACCGGGTCCTGTCGGGTCCCCGGCCCGGGTCTCCTGGACAGGTCGTTACCCCGGGCCCGGGTCCCCGGGTCATGTTGGGTCCAAGGACAAGGTCCCAGGGTTGGCTGACCTCCCCGGCACATGTACCCTGGGTCACGTGGGGACCCCGGCCCCAGGTCAGCGGGTCACGTGGATACACCGGCCCCAGGTAACCGCGTCAGGTCGAGACCCCGGACCCAGGTCACCGGGTCAGGTCGGGACCCCGGACCCAGGTCGGGACATGTCACGTCCCATGCCCGGGTCCCCGTGTTGGATTGTTACCCAGGCCCCGGGTCACAGGGTCATGTCGGGTCAACGGCCTGGGTACAAGGGTCTGGTGACCACCCCGATCCCAGGTCCCCGGGTCATGACGGGACACCGGACCAAGTCCCCGAATCCGGTCGACACCACAGCCCCAGGTCACCGGGTCAGGTCGGGACCCCGGAACCAGGTCACCGGGTCATATCGGGACCCAGGCCCGGTTCCCCGGGTTGGATTGTTACCCTGGCCCCGGGTCACCGGGTCCTGTCGGGTCCCCGGCCCGGGTCCCCGGGACGGGTTTTTACCCCAGCCCCAGATCACCGGGTCCTGTCGGGTCCCCGGCCCAGGTCCCCTGGACAGGTCGTTACCCCAGCCCCGGGTCACCGGGTCATGTCGGGTCGCTGCCCCGGGTACCAGTGTCAGGTGACCACCCCGGCCCCGGGAGACGGAGTCATACCGGGTCCCCGGCCCGGGTCCCCGGGTCAGGTGGTTACCCTGGCCCCAGGTCACCGGGTCAGGTCGGGACCCCGGACCCAGGTCCCCGGGTCGTATCGGGTCGCTGCCCATGGTACCAGTGTTGGGTGACATCCCCGGCCCCAGGTCCCCGGGTCACGTGGGGTCCCCGGCCCGGGTCCCCGGGTTGCATCGGGACACCAGCGAAGGCTCACCGGGTCCTGTTGGGTCCCCGGCCCGGGTCCCCTGGACAGTTCGTTAACCCGGCCCCGGGTCACCGGGTCATGTCGCGCACCCGGCCTGGTTCCCAGGTTCCGGTGACCACCCCGGCACCAGGACCCCGGGTCACGTGGGGACACCGGCCACATGGTCAGCGGGTCACGTGGGGACACCGGCCCCAGGTAACCGGGTCAGGTCGGGACCCCGGCCCCAGGTCCCCGGGTCATGTCGGGTACCCGGCCAGGTTCCCAGGTTCCGATGACCACCTTGACACCAGGACCCCGGGTCACGTGGGAAACCCGGCCCCAGGTCAGCGGGTCACGTGGGGACACCGGCCCCAGGTCACCGCGTCAGGTCGGGACCCCGAACCCAGGTCCACGAGTCCGGTCGACACCACAGCCCCGGGTCACCGGGTCGTGTTGGGTACACAGCCCGGGCACCAGGGTCAGCTCAGGACCGCGGCTCCAGGTCCCCGGGTCATGACGGGACACCAGACCAGGTCCCCGAGTCCGGTCGACACCACAGCGCCAGGTCACAGGGTCAGGTCGGGACCCCGGAACCAGGTCACCGGGTCTGGTCGGGTACCCAGCCCGGGTCGCCGGGACGGGTTTTTACCCCAGCCCCAGATCACCGGGTCCTGTCGGGTCCCCGGCCCGGGTCCCCTGGACAGGTCGTTACCCCGGCCCCGGGTCACCGGGTCATGTCGGGTCGCTGTCCCGGGTACCAGTGTCAGGTGACCACCCCGGCCCCGGGAGACGGAGTCATACCGGGTCCCCGGCCCGGGTCCCAGGGTCAGGTGGTTACCCTGGCCCCAGGTCACCGGGTCAGGACGGGACCCCGGACCCAGGTCACCGGGTCGTATCGGGTCGCTGCCCCGGGTACCAGTGTCGGGTGACATCCACGACCCCAGGTCCCCGGGTCACGTGGGGTCCCCGGCCCGGGTCCCCGGGTTGCATCGGGACACCAGCGAAGGATCACCGGGTCCTGTCGGGTCCCCGGCCCGGGTCCCCTGGACAGGTCGTTAACCCGGCCCCAGGTCACCGGGTCATGTCGCGCACCCGGCCTGGTTCCCAGGTTCCGGTGACCACCCCGGCCCCAGGTCAGCGGGTCACGTGGGGACCACGGACCCAGGTCAGCGGGTCACGTGGGGACACCGGCCCCAGGTCAGCGCGTCAGGTCAGGACCCCGGCCCCAGGTCCCCAGGTCAGGTCGGGTCCCCGAACCCAGGTCCACGAGTCCGGTCGACATCACAGCCCCGGGTCACCGGGTCGTGTCGGGTACACAGCCCGGGCACCAGGGTCAGCTCGGGACCCCGGCCCCAGGTCGGGTCATGTCACGTCCCATGCCCGGGTCCCCGGGTTGGATTGTTACCCAGGCCCCGGGTCACAGGGTCATGTCTGGTCAACGGCCTGGTTACAAGGGTCTGGTGACCACCCCGATCCCAGGTCCCCGGGTCATGACGGGACACCGGACCAGGTCCCCGAGTCCGGTCGACACCACAGCCCCAGGTCACCGGGTCAGGTCGGGACCCCGGAACCAGGTCACCGGGTCCTGTCGGGTCCCCGGCCCAGGTCTCCTGGACAGGTCGTTACCCCGGCACCGGGTCCCCGGGTCATGTTGGGTCCAAGGACCAGGTCCCAGGGTCGGCTGATCTCCCCGGCACATGTACCCCGGGTCACGTGGGGACCCTGGACCCAGGTCAGCGGGTCACGTGGAGACACCGGCCCCAGGTAACCGGGTCAGGTCGGGACCCCGGCCCCAGGTCCCCGGGTCATGTCGGGTACCCGGCCTGGTTCCCAGGTTCCGATGACCACCCCGGCACCAGGACCCCGGGTCACGTGGGGACACCGGCCCCAGGTCAGCGGGTCACGTGGGGACACCGGCCCCAGGTCACCGCGTCAGGTCGGGACCCCGAACCCAGGTCCACGAGTCCGGTCGACACCACAGTCCTGGGTCACCGGGTCGTGTCGGGTACACAGCCCGGGCACCAGGGTCAGCTCAGGACCCCGGCCCCAGGTCCCCGTGTCATGTGGGGACACCGGCCCTAGGTCACCGGGTCACGTGGGGACCTCGGACCCAGGTCAGCGAGTCACGTGGGGACACCGACCCCAGGGAACCGCGTCAGGTCGGGACCCCGGACACGGGTCACCGGGTCAGGTCGGGACCCCGGACCCAGGTCGGGTCATGTCACGTCCCATGTCTGGGTCCCCGGGTTGGATTTTTACCCAGGCCCCGGCTCACAGATTCATGTCGGGTCAACGGCCTGGGTACAAGGGTCTGGTGACCACCCCGATCCCAGGTCCCCGGGTCATGACGGGACACCGGACCAGGTCCCCGAGTCCGGTCGACACCACAGCCCCAGGTCACAGAGTCAGGTCGGGAACCCGGAACCAGGTCACCGGGTCATGTCGGGTACCAGCCCGGGTCCCCTCGACAGGTCGTTACCCCGGCCCCGGGTCACCGGTCCTGTCGGGTCCCCGGCCCGGGTCCCCTGGACAGGTCGTTACACCGGACCCGGGTCACCAGGTCAGGTCGGGACCCCGGACCCAGGTCACCAGGTCGTATCGGGTGGCTGTCCCGGGTACCAGTGTCAGGTGACCACCCAGGCCCCGGGAGACGGAGTCATACCGGGTCCCCGGCCCGGGTCCCCGGGTCAGGTGGTTAACCTGGCCCCAGGTCACCGGGTCAGGTCGGGACCCCGGACCCAGGTCACCGGGTCGTATCGGGTCGCTGCCCCGGGTACCAGTGTCGGGTTACATCCCCGGCCCCAGGTCCCCGGGTCACGTGGCGTCCCCGGCCCGGGTCCCCGGGTTGCATCGGGACACCAGCGAAGGATCACCGGGTCCTGTCGGGTCCCCGGCCCGGGTCCCCTGGACAGGTCGTTAACCCGGCCCCGGGTCACCGGGTCATGTCGCGCACCCGGCCTGGTTCCCAGGATCCGGTGACCACCCCGGCACCAGGACCCCGGGTCACGTGGGGACACCGGTCCCAGGTCACCGGGTCACGTGGGGACACCGGCCCCAGGTCACCGCGTCATGTCGGGACCCGGAACCCAGGTCCACGAGTCCGGTCGACACCACAGCCCCGGGTCACCGGGTCGTGTCGGGTACACAGCCCGGGCACCCGGGTCAGCTCGGGACCCCGGCCCCAGGTCCCCGGGTCATGTCGGGTCCCCGGCCTGGTTCCCAGGTTCCGATGACCACCCCGGCACCAGGACCCCGGGTCACGTGGGGACACCGGCCCCAGGTGACCGGGTCACGTGGGGACACCGGCCCCAGGTCAGCGGGTCACGTGGGGACCCTGGACCCAGGTCAGCGAGTCACCTGGGGACACCGGCCCCAGGTAACCGCGTCAAGTCGGGACCCCGGTCCCAGGTCACCGTGTCAGGTCGGGACCCCGGACCCAGGTCGGGTCATGTCACGTCCCATGCCCGGGTCCCCGGGTTCGATTGTTACCCAGGCCCCGGGTCACAGCGTCATGTCGGGTCAACGGCCTGGGTACAAGGGTCTGGTGACCACCCCGATCCCAGGTCCCCGGGTCATGACGGGACACCGGACCAGGTCCCCGAGTCCGGTCGACACCACAGCCCCAGGTCACAGGGTCAGGTCGGGACCCCGGAACCAGGCCACCGGGTCATGTCGGGTACCCAGCCCGGGTCCCCGGGACGGGTTTTTACCCCAGCCCCAGATCACCGGGTCCTGTAAGGTCCCCGGCCCAGGTCCCCTGGACAGGTCATTACCCCGGCCCCGGGTCACCGGGTCAGGTCGGGACCCCGGACCCAGGTCACCGGGTCGTATCGGGTCGCTGCCCCGGGTACCAGTGTCGGGTGACATCCCCGGCCCCAGGTCCCCGGTTCACGTTGGGTCCCCGGCCCGGGTCTCCGGGTTGCATCGGGACACCAGCGAAGGATCACTGGGTCCTGTCGGGTCCCCGGCCCGGGTCCCCTGGACAGGTCGTTAACCCGGCCCCGGGTCACCGGGTCATGTCGCGCACCCGGCCTGGTTCCCAGGTTCCGGTGACCACCCCGGCACCAGGACCCCGGGTCACGTGGGGACCCCGGCCCCAGGTCAGCGGGTCACGTGGGGACCCCGGCCCCAGGTCAGCGGGTCACGTGGGGACACCGGCCCCAGGTGACCGGGTCACGTGGGGACACCGGCCCCAGGTCCCCGGGTCACATGGGGACCCCAAACCCAGGTCAGCGGGTCATGTCTGGTACCCAGCCTGGTTCCCAGGTTCCGATGACCACCCCGGCACCAGGACGCCGGGTAATGTTGGGTACCCGACCCCAGGTCCCCGGGATGGGTCGGGACCCCACCCCGGGTCACCGGGTCGTGTCGGGTCGCTGCCCTGGGTAGCAGCGTCGGGTGACCACCCCGGCCACGGGAGACGGGGTCATACCGGGTCCCCGGTACGGGTCCCCGGGGCGGCTCGTTACCCTGGCCCCAGGTCACCGGGTCATATCGGGTACCCAGCCTGGGTTCCCCGGGACAGGTTTTTACCCCAGCCCCAGATCACCGGGTCCTGTCGGGTCGCTGCCCCGGGTACCAGTGTCAGGTGACCACCCCGGCCCCGGGAGACGGAGTCATGCCGGGTCCCCGGCCCGGGTCCCCGGGTCAGGTGGTTACCCTGGCCCCAGGTCACCGGGTCAGGTCGGGACCCCGGACCCAGGTCACCGGTTCGTATCGGGTCGCTGCCCCGGGTACCAGTGTCGGGTGACATCCCCGGCCCCAGGTCCCCGGGTCACGTGGGGTCCCCGGCCCGGGTCCCCGGGTTCCATCGGGACACCAGCGAAGGATCACCGGGTCCTGTCAGGTCCCCGGCCCGGGTCCCCTGCACAGGTCGTTAACCCGGCCCCGGGTCACCGGGTCATGTCGGGTCCATGGACCAGGTTCAAGGGTCGGGTGACCACCACAACCCCAGGTCCCCGGGTCATGTCGGGTACCTGGCCTGGTTCCCAGGTTCCGATGACCACCCCGGCACCAGGACCCCGGGTAATGTTGGGTACCCGGCCCTGGTTCCCGGGATAGGTCGGGACCCCGGCACCTGGTCACCGGGTCATTTTGGGTCCCCAGACCAGGTCCCAGAGTCGGGTGACCACCCCGACCCCAGGTCCCCGGGTCATGTCGGGTACCCAACCTGGTTCCCAGGTTCCGATGACCAGCCCGGCACCAGGACCCCGGGTCACGTGGGGACACCGGCCCCAGGTCACCGGGTCAGGTCGGGACCCCGGAACCAGGTCACCGGGTCATGTCGGGACCCAGGCCCAGGTCCCCGGGTTGGACTTTTACCTTGGTCCCAGGTCACCGGGTCATGTCGGGTACCCTGCCTGGTTCCCAAGTTCCGGTGACCACCCCGGCACAAGTACCCCGGGTCACGTGGGGACCCCGGCCCCAGGTCGCTGGGTCCTGTCGGGTCCCCGGCCCGGGTCCCCTGGACAGGTCGTTACCCCGGCCCCGGGTCACTGGGTCAGGTCGGGTCCACGGACCAGGTCCCAGGTTTCGGTGACCACCCCGGCACAAGTACCCCGGGTCACGTGGGGACCCCGGCCCCAGGTCACCGGGTCAGGTCGGGACCCCGGACCCAGGTCACCGTGTCAGGTCGTGTCGCAGGCCCGGGTCCCCGGGTTGGATTGTCACCCTGGCCCCGGGTCAGCGGGTCATGTCTGGTACCCAGCCTGGTTCCCAGGTTCCGAGGTCCACCCCGGCACCGGGACCCCGGGTAATGTTGGGTTCCCGGCCCTGGTCCCCGGGATGGGTCGGGACCCCGGCCCCGGGTCACCGTGTCGTGTCGGGTCGCTGCCCCAGGTACCAGTGTCGGGTGACATCCCCGGCCCCACGTCCCCGGGTCACGTGGGCTCCCCGGCCCGGGTCCCTGGGTTGCATCGGGACACCAGCACCGGATCACCGGGTCACGTGGGGTCCCCGGCCCGGGTCCCCGGGTTGCATCGGGACAACAGCGCCGGATCACCGGGTCCTGTCCGGTCCCCGGCCCGGGTCCCCTGGACAGGTCGTTACCACGGCCCCGGGTCCCCGGGTCATGTCGGGTCCATGTACCAGGTTCAAGGGTCGGGTGACCACCCCGACCCCAGGTCACCGGGTCATGTGTGGTACCCAGCCTGGTTCCCAGGTTCCGATGACCACCCCGGCACCAGGACGCCGGGTAATGTTGGGTACCCGACCCCAGGTCCCCGGGATGGGTCGGGTCCCCACCCCGGGTCACCGGGTCGTGTCGGGTCACTGTCCCGTGTAGCAGCGTCAGGTGACCACCCCGGCACCAGGACCGCGGGTAATGTTGGGTACTCGACCCCAGGTCCCCGGGTCGGGTCGTTACCCTGGCCCCAGGTCACCGGAAAATGTCGGGTACCCAGCCCGGGTCCCTGGGTCGGGTTTTACCCCAGCCCCAGGTCACCGGGTCCTGTCGGGTCCCCGGCCCGGGTCTCCTGGACAGGTCGTTACTTCGGCCCCGGGTCCCCGGGTCATGTTGGGTCCAAGGACCAGGTCCCAGGGTCGGCTGACCACCCCGGCACATGTACCCTGGGTCACGTGGGGACCCCAGCCCCAGGTCAGCGGGTCACGTGGAGACACCGGCCCCAGGTCACCGGGTCAGGTCGGGAACCCGGAACCAGGTCACCGGGTCATGTCAGGTCCCAGGCCCGGGTCCCCGGGTTGGATTGTTACCCAGGCCCCGGGTCACCGGGTCAGGTCGGGTACCTGGCCTGGTTCCCAGGTTCCGATGACCACCCCGGCACAAGTACCCCGGGTCACGTGGGGACCCCGGCCCCAGGTCACCGGGTCAGGTCGGGGCCCCGGACCCAGGTCACCGTGTCAGGTCGGGTCCCAGGCCCGGGTCCCCGGGTTGGATTGTTACCATGGCCCCGGGTCAGCGGGTCATGTCTGGTACCCAGCCTGGTTCCCAGGTTCCGAGGTCCACCCCGGCACCGGGACCCCGGGTAATGTTGGGTTCCCGGCCCTGGTCCCTGGGATGGGTCGGGACCCCGGCACTGGGTCACTGTGTCGTGTCGGGTCGCTGCCCCGGGTACCAGTGTCGGGTGACATCCCCGGCCCCAGGTCCCCGGGTCACGTGGGCTCCCCGGCCCGGGTCCCCGGGTTGCATCGGGACACCAGCGCCGGATCACCGGGTCACGTGGGGTCCCCGGCCCGGGTCCCCGGGTTGCATCGGGACACCAGCGCCGGATCACCGGGTCCTGTCAGGTCCCCGGCCCGGGTCCCCTGAACAGGTCATTACCACGGCCCCGTGTCCCCGGGTCATGTCGGGTCCATGGACCAGGTTCAAGGGTCGGGTGACAACCACGACCCCAGGTCCCAGGGTCATGTCTGGTACCCGGCCTGGTTCCCAGGTTCCGATGACCACCCCGGCACCAGGACCCCGGGTAATGTTGGGTACCCGGCCCTGGTCCCCGGGATAGGTCGGGACCCCGGCACCTGGTCACCGGGTCATTTTGGGTCCCCAAACTAGGTCCCAGAGTCGGGTGACCACCCCGACCCCAGGTCCCTGGGTCATGTCGGGTACCCGGCCTGGTTCCCAGGTTCCGATGACCACCCCGGCACCAGGACCCCAGATCAAGTGGGGACCCCGGCCCCAGGTCACCGGGTCAGGTCGGGACCCCGGCCCCAGGTCACCGGGTCATGTCGGGTCCCCGGCCCGGGTCCCCGGGTTGGATTGTTACCTTGGTCCCGGGTCACCGGGTCATGTCGGGTACCCTGCCTGGTTCCCAGGTTCGGGTGACCACCCCGGCACAAGTACCCCGGGTCACGTGGGGACCCCGGCCCCAGGTCACCGGGTCAGGTCGTGTCGCAGGCCCGGGTCCCCGGGTTGGATTGTCACCCTGGCCCCGGGTCAGCGGGTCATGTCTGGTACCCAGCCTGGTTCCCAGGTTCCAAGGTCCACCCCGGCACCGGGACCCCGGGTAATGTTGGGTTCCCGGCCCTGGTCCCCGGGATGGGTCGGGACCCCGGCCCCGGGTCACCGTGTCGTGTCGGGTCGCTGCCCCGTGTACCAGTGTCGGGTGACATCCCCGGCCCCACGTCCCCGGGTCACGTGGGCTCCCCGGCCCGGGTCCCCTGGTTGCATCGGGACACCAGCACCGGATCACCGGGTCACGTGGGGTCCCCGGCCCGGGTCCCCGGGTTGCATCGGGACACCAGCGAAGGATCACCGGGTCCTGTCGGGTCCCCGGCCCGGGTCCCCTGGACAGGTCGTTACCACGGCCCCGGGTCCCCGGGTCATGTCGGGTCCATGGACCAGGTTCAAGGGTCGGGTGACCACCCCGACCCCAGGTACCCGGGTCATGTCGGGTACCCTGCCTGGTTCCCAGGTTCCGATGACCAGCCCGGCACCAGGACCCCGGGTCACGTGGGGATACCGGCCCCAGGTCACCGGGTCAGGTCGGGACCCCGGACCCAGGTCGGGTCATGTCACGTCCCATGCCCGGGTCCCCGGGTTGGATTGTTACCCAGGCCCCGGGTCACAGGGTCATGTTGGGTCAACGGCCTGGGTACAAGGGTCTGGTGACCACCCCGATCCCAGGTCCCCGGGTCATGTCGGGACACCGGACCAGGTCCCCTAGTCCGGTCGACACCACAGCCCCAGGTCACCGGGTCAGGTCGGGACCCCGGAACCAGGTCACCGGGTCATGTCGGGACCCAGGCCCGGTTCCCCGGGTTGGATTGTTACCCTGGCCCCGGGTCACCGGGTCATGTCGGGTACCCAGCCCGGGTCCCCGGGACGGGTTTTTACCCCAGCCCCAGATCACCGGGTCCTGTCGGGTCCCCGGCCCGGGTCCCCTGGACAGGTCGTTAACCCGGCCCCGGGTCACCGGGTCAGGTCGGGACCCCGGACCCAGGTCACCGGGTCGTATCGGGTCGTTGCCCCGGGTACCAGTGTCAGGTGACCACCCCGGCCCCGGGAGACGGAGTCATACTGGGTCCCCGGCCCGGGTCCCCGGGTTGGATTGTTACCCTGGCCCCGGGTCACCGGGTCATGTCGGGTACCCGGCCTGGTTCCCAGTTTCCGATGACCACCCCGGCACCAGGACCCAGGGTCACGTGGGGACCCCGGCCCCAGGTCAGCGGGTCACGTGGGGACCCCGGCCCCAGGTCACCGGGTCAGGTCGGGACCCCCGACCCAGGTCACTGTGTCAGGTCGGGACCCCGGACCCAGGTCGGGTCATGTCAGGTCCCAGGGTTGGATTGTTACCCAGGCCCCGGGTCACCGGGTCATGTCGGGTACCCAGGTCCTGGTTCCCTGGTTCCCCGGGATGGGTCGGGACCGCACCCCTGGTCACCGGGTCGTGTCGGGTCGCTGCCCCGGGTAGCAACGTCGGGTGACCACCCCGGGCCCGGGAGACAGGGTCATACCGGGTCCCCGGTCCGGGTCCCCGGGTCGGCTCGTTACCCTGGCCCCAGGTCACTGGGTCATGTCGGGTACCCAGCCTGGTTCCCAGGTTCCGATGACCACCCCGGCATCAGGACACCGGGTCACGTTGGGACCCCGGTCCCAGGTGACCGGGTCACGTGGGGTCCTCGGCCACAGGTCACTGGGTCACGTGGGGACCCCGGACCAGGTCCCCGGGTCGGGTCGTTACCCTGGCCCCAGGTCACCGGAAAATGTCGGGTACCCAAGCCGGGTGCCCGGGTCGGGTTTTTACCCCAGTCCCAGGTCACCGGGTCCTGTCGGGTCCCCGGCCCGGGTCTCCTGGACAGGTCGTTACCCCGGCCCCGGGTCCCCGGGTCATGTTGGGTCCAAGGACCAGGTCCCAGGGTCGGCTGACCACCCCGGCACATGTACCCCAGGTCACGTGGGGACCCCGGCCCCAGGTCACCGGGTCAGGTCGGGACCCCGGACCCAGGTCACGTGGTCATGTCTGGTACCCAGCCTGGTTCCCAGGTTCCGATGACCACCCCGGCACCAGGACCCCGGGTAATGTTGGGTACCCGTCCCTGGTCCCCGGGATGGGTCGGGACCCCACCACGGGTCACCGGGTCGTGTCGGGTCGCTGCCCCGGGTAGCAGCATCTGGTGACTACCCCGGCCCCGGGAGACGGTGTCATACCGGGTCCCCGGTACGGGTCCCCGGGTCGTTTTTTTACCCCAGCCCCAGGTCACCGGGTCCTGTCGGGTCCCCGGCCCGGGTCTCCTGGACAGGTCGTTACCCCGGCACCGGGTCCCCAGGTCATGTCGGGTCCACAGACCAGGTCCCAGGGTCGTGTGACCACCCCGGAACAAGTACCCCAGGTCACGTGGGGACCCCGGCCCCAGGTCAGCGGGTCACATGGGGACCCCGGCCCCAGGTCACCGGGTCATGTCGGGACCCCGGACCCAGGTCAGCGGGTCATGTCAGGTCCCAGGCCCGGGTCCCCGGGTTGGATTGTTACCCCGGCCCCGGGTCACCGGGTCATGTCGGGTCCACGGACCAGGTCCCAGGGTCGGGTGACAACCCCGACCCCAGGTCCCCGGGTCATGTCGGGTACCCGGCCTGGTTCCCAGGTTCCGGTGACCACCCCGGCACAAGTACCCCGGGTCACGTGGGGACCCCGGCCCCAGGTCCGCGGGTCACGTGGGGACACCGGCCCCAGGTCACCGGGTCAGGTCGGGACCCCGGACCCAGGTCAGCGGGTCATGTCTGGTACCCAGCCTGGTTCCCAGCTTCCGAGGTCCACCCCGACACCAGGACCCCGGGTAATGTTGGGTACCCGTCCCTGGTCCCCGGGATGGGTCGGGGCCCCGGCCCCGGGTCACCGGGTCATGTCGGGTCACTGCCCCGGGTACCAGTGTCAGGTGACCACCCCGGCCCCGGGAGACGGTGTCATACCGGGTCCCTGGCCCGGGTCCCCGGGTCAGGTGGTTACCCTGGCCCCAGGTCACCGGGTCATGTCGGGACCCCGGACCCAGGTCGGGTCATGTCAGGTCCCAGGCCCGGGTCCCCGGGTTGGATTGTTACCCCGGCCCCGGGTCACCGGGTCATGTCGGGTCACTGCCCCGGGTACCAGTGTCAGGTGACCACCCCGGCCCCGGGAGACGGTGTCATACCGGGTCCCTGGCCCGGGTCCCCGGGTCAGGTGGTTACCCTGGCCCCAGGTCACCGGGTCATGTCGGGACCCCGGACCCAGGTCGGGTCATGTCAGGTCCCAGGCCCGGGTCCCCGGGTTGGATTGTTACCCCGGCCCCGGGTCACCGGGTCATGTCGGGTCCACGGACCAGGTCCAAGGGTCAGGTGACCACCCCGAACCCAGGTCCCCGGGTCATGTCGGGTACACGACCTAGTTCCCAGGTTCCGGTGACCACCCCGGCACAAGTACCCCTGGTCACGTGGGGACCCCGGCCCCAGGTCACCGGGTCAGGTCGGGACCCCGGACCCAGGTCACCGGGTCCTGTCGGGTTCCCGGTCCGGGTCTCCTGGGCAGGTCGTTACCCCGGCACCAGGTCCCCGGTCATGTTGGGTCCAAGGACCAGGTCCAAGGGTCGGCTTACCACCCCGGAACAAGTACCCCGGGTCACGTGGGGACCCCGGCCCCAGGTCACCGAGTCACGTGGGGACACCGGCCCCAGGTCACCGCGTCAGATCGAGACCCCGGACCAAGGTCCCCGGGTCATGTCGGGACCCCGGACCCAGGTCACCGTGTCAGGTCGTGTCGCAGGCCGGGGTCCCCGGGTTGGATTGTCACCCTGGCCCCGGGTCAGCGGGTCATGTCTGGTACCCAGCCTGGTTCCCAGGTTCCGAGGTCCACCCCGGCACCGGGACCCCGGGTAATGTTGGGTTCCCGGCCCTGGTCCCCGGGATGGGTCGGGACCCCGGCCCCGGGTCACCGTGTCGTGTCGGGTCGCTGCCCCGGGTACCAGTGTCGGGTGACATCCCCGGCCCCACGTCCCCGGGTCACGTGGGGTCCCCGGCCCGGGTCCCCGGGTTGCATCGGGACACCAGCACCGGATCACCGGGTCACGTGGGGTCCCCGGCCCGGGTCCCCGGGTTGCATCGGGACACCAGCGCCGGATCACCGGGTCCTGTCGGGTCCCCGGCCCGGGTCCCCTGGACAGGTCGTTACCACGGCCCCGGGTCCCCGGGTCATGTCGGGTCCATGGACCAGGTTCAAGGGTCGGGTGACCACCCCGACCCCAGGTCCCCGGGTCATGTCGGGTACCCAGCCTGGTTCCCAGGTTCCGGTGACCAGCCCGGCACCAGGACCCCGGGTCACGTGGGGACACCGGCCTCAGGTCACCGGGTCAGGTCGGGACCCCGGACCCAGGTCGGGTCATGTCACGTCCCATGCCCGGGTCTCCGGGTTGGATTGTTACCCAGGCCCCGGGTCACAGGGTCATGTTGGGTCAACGGCCTGGGTACAAGGGTCTGGTGACCACCCCGATCCCAGGTCCCCGGGTCATGTCGGGACACCGGACCAGGTCCCCTAGTCCGGTCGACACCACAGCCACAGGTCACCGGGTCAGGTCGGGACCCCGGAACCAGGTCACCGGGTCATGTCGGGACCCAGACCCGGTTCCCCGGGTTGGATTGTTACCCTGGCCCCGGGTCACCGGGTCATGTCGGGTACCCAGCCCGGGTCCCCGGGACGGGTTTTTACCCTAGCCCCAGATCACCGGGTCCTGTCGGGTCCCCGGCCCGGGTCCCCTGGACAGGTCGTTAACCCGGCCCCGGGTCACCGGGTCAGGTCGGGACCCCGGACCCAGGTCACCGGGTCGTATCGGGTCGTTGCCCCGGGTACCAGTGTCAGGTGACCACCCCGGCCCCGGGAGACGGAGTCATACTGGGTCCACGGCCCGGGTCCCCGGGTTGGATTGTTACCCTGGCCCCGGGTCACCGGGTCATGTCGGGTACCCTGCCTGGTTCCCAGGTTCCGATGACCACCCCGGCACCAGGACCCCGGGTAATGTTGGGTACCCGGCCCTGGTCCCCGGGATAGGTCGGGACCCCGGCACCTGGTCACCGGGTCATTTTGGGTCCCCAGACCAGGTCCCAGAGTCGGGTGACCACCCCGACCCCAGGTCCCTGGGTCATGTCGGGTACCCGGCCTGGTTCCCAGGTTCCGATGACCACCCCGGCACCAGGACCCAGGGTCACATGGGTACCCCGGCCCCAGGTCAGCTGGTCACGTGGGGACCCCGGCCCCAGGTCAGCGGGTCATGTGGGGACACCGGCCCCAGGTCACCGGGTCAGGTCGGGACCCCGGACCCAGGTCGGGTCATGTCAGGTCCCAGGCCCGGGTCCCCTGGACAGGTCGTTACCCCGGCCCCGGGTCACCGGGTCATGTCGGGTCCACGGACCAGGTCCTAGGTTCCGGTGACCACCCCGGCACAAGTACCCCGGGTCACGTGGGGACCCCGGCCCCAGGTCACCGGGTCAGGTCGGGACCCCGGACCCAGGTCACCGTGTCAGGTCGTGTCGCAGGCCGGGGTCCCCGGGTTGGATTGTCACCCTGGCCCCGGGTCAGCGGGTCATGTTTGGTACCCAGCCTGGTTCCCAGGTTCCGATGACCACCCCGGCACCGGGACCCCGGGTAATGTTGGGTTCCCGGCCCTGGACCCCGGGATGGGTCGGGAGCCCACCCCGGGTCACCGGGTCGTGTCGGGTCGCTGCCCCGGGTAGCAACGTCGGGTGACCACCCCGGGCCCGGGAGACGGGGTCATACCGGGTCCCCGGTCCGGGTCCCCGGGTCGGCTCGTTACCCTGGCCCCAGGTCACCGTGGCATGTCGGGTACCCGGCCTGGTTCCCAGGTTCCGATGACCACCCCGGCACCAGGACGCCGGGTAATGTTGCGTACCCGACCCCAGGTCCCCGGGTCGGGTCGTTACCCTGGGCCCAGGTCACCGGGTCATGTCGGGTCCCCGGCCCGGGTCTCCTGGACAGGCCGTTACCCCAGCCCCGGGTCCCTGGGTCATGTTGGGTCCAAGGACCAGGTCCCAGGGTCGGCTGACCACCCCGGCACATGTAGCCCGGGTCACGTGGGGAACCCAGCCCCAGGTCAGCGGGTCACGTGGGGACACCGGCCCCAGGTCACCGGGTCAGGTCGGGACCCCGGACCCAGGTCGGGTCATGTCAGGTCCCCGGGTTGGATTGTTACCCAGGCCCCGGGTCACCGGGTCATGTCGGGTACCCTGCCAGGTTCCCTGGTTCCCCGGGATGGGTCGGGACCCCACCCCTGGTCACCGGGTCGTGTCGGGTCGCTGCCCCGGGTAGCAACGTCGGGTGACCACCCCGGGCCCGGGAGACGGGGTCATACCGGGTCCCCGGTCCGGGTCCCCGGGTCGGCTCGTTACCCTGGCCCCAGGTCACCGGGTCATGTCGGGTACCCAGCCTGGTTCCCAGGTTCCGATGACCACCCCGGCACCAGGACCCCGGATCAAGTGGGGACACCGGCCCTAGGTCACCGGGTCAGGTCGGGACCCCGGAACCAGGTCACCGGGTCATGTCGGGACCCAGGCCCGGGTCCCCGGGTTGGACTGTTACCTTGGTCCCGGGTCACCGGGTCATGTCGGGTACCCTGCCTGGTTCCCAGGTTCGGGTGACCACTCCGGCACAAGTACCCTGGGTCACGTGGGGTCCCCGGCCCCAGGTCACCGGGTCGGGTCGGGACCCCAGTCCCATGTCACCGGGTGAGGTCGGGTCCCAGGCCCGGGTCCCCAAGTTGGATTGTCACCCTGGCCCCGGGTCAGCGGGTCATGTCTGGTACCCAGCCTGGTTCCCAGGTTCCGAGGTCCACCCCGGCACCGGGACCCCGGGTAATATTGGGTTCCCGGCCCTGGTCCCCGGGATGGGTCGGGACCCCGGCCCCGGGTCACCGTGTTTTGTCGAGTCGCTGCCCCGGGTACCAGTGTCGGGTGACATCCCCGGCCCCAGGTCCCCGGGTCACGTGGGCTCCCCGGCCCGGGTCCCGGGGTTGCATCGGGACACCAGCACCGGATCACCGGGTCACGTGGGATCCCCGGCCCGGGTCCCCGGGTTGCATCGGGACACCAGCGCCGGATCACCGGGTCCTGTCGGGTCCCCGGCCCGGGTCCCCTGGACAGGTCGTTACCACGGCCCCGGGTCACCGGGTCATGTCGGGTCCATGGACCAGGTTCAAGGGTCGGGTGACCACCCTGACCCCAGGTCACCGGGTCATGTCGGGTACCCAGCCCGGGTTCCCCGGGTTGCATCGGGACACCAGCGAAGGATCACCGGGTCCTGTCGGGTCCCCGGCCCGGGTCCCCTGGACAGGTCGTTAACCCGGCCCCGGGTCACCGGGTCATGTCGCGCACCCGGCCTGGTTCCCAGGTTCCGGTGACCACCCCGGCACCAGGACCCCGGGTCACGTGGGGACCCCGGCCCCAGGTCAGCGGGTCACGTGTGGACACCGGCCCCAGGTCAGCGGGTCACGTGTGGACACCGGCCCCAGGTAACCGGGTCAGGTCGGGACCCCGGCCCCAGGTCCCCGGGTCACGTGGGGACACCGGCCCCAGGACACCGGGTCACGTGGGGACCCCGGACCCAGGTCACCGGGTTATGTCTGGTACCCAGCCTGGTTCCCAGGTTCCGAGGTCCACCCCGGCACCAGGACCCCGGGTAATATTGGGTACCCGATCCCAGGACCCCGGGATGGGTCGGGACCCCGGTCCCGGGTCACCGGGTCGTGTCCGGTCGCTACCCTAGCTAGCAGCGTCGGGTGACTACCCCGGCCACGGGAGACGGGGTCATACCGGGTCCCCGGTCCGGGTCCCCGGGTCGGATCGTTACCCTGGCCCCAGGTCACCGAGTCATGTCGGGTACCCAAGCCGGGTGCCCGGGTCGGGTTTTTACCCCAGCCCCAGGTCACCGGGTCCTGTCGGGTCCCCGGCCCAGGTCTCCTGGACAGGTCGTTACCCCGGCCCCGGGTCCCCGGGTCATGTTGGGTCCAAGGACCAGGTCCCAGGGTCGGCTGACCTCCTCGGCACATGTACCCCGGGTCACGTGGGGACCCCGGCCCCAGGTCAGCGGGTCACGTGGGGACACCGGCCCCAGGTCACCGCGTCAGGTCGGGACCCCGAACCCAGGTCCACGAGTCCGGTCGACACCACTGTCCTGGGTCACCGGGTCGTGTCGGGTACACAGCCCGGGCACCAGGGTCAGCTCGGGACCCCGGCCCCAGGTCCCCGGGTCATGTCGGGTACCCGGCCTGGTTCCCAGGTTCCGATGACCACCCCGGCACCAGGACCCCGGGTCACGTGGGGACACCGGCCCCAGGTCACCGGGTCACGTGGGGACACCGGCCCCAGGTCAGCGGGTCACGTGGGGACCCCGGACCCAGGTCAGCGAGTCACGTGGGGACACCGGCCCCAGGTAACCGCGTCAGGTCGGGACCCCGGACACGGGTCACCGGGTCAGGTCGGGACCCCGGACCCAGGTCGGGTCATGTCACGTCCCATGCCTGGGTCCCCAGGTTGGATTTTTACCCAGGCCCCGGCTCACAGATTCATGTCGGGTCAACGGCCTGGGTACAAGGGTCTGGTGACCACCCCGATCCCAGGTCCCCGGGTCATGACGGGACACCGGACCAGGTCCCCGAGTCCGGTCGACACCACAGCCCCAGGTCACCGGGTCAGGTCGGGACCCCGGAACCAGGTCACCGGGTCATGTCGGGTACCCAGCCCGGGTCCCCTGGACAGGTCATTACACCGGCCCCGGGTCACCAGGTCAGGTTGGGACCCCGGACCCAGGTCACCAGGTCGTATCGGGTGGCTGCCCCGGGTACCAGTGTCAGGTGACCACCCCGGCCCCGGGAGACGGAGTCATACCGGGTCCCCGGCCCGGGTCCCCGGGTCAGGTGGTTCCCCTGGCCCCAGGTCACCGGGTCAGGTCGGGACCCCGGACCCAGGTCCCCGGGTCGTATCGGGTCGCTGCCCCGGGTACCAGTGTCGGGTGACATCCGCGGCCCCAGGTCCCCGGGTCACGTGGGGACCCCGGACCCAGGTCACCTGGTCATGTCTGGTACCCAGCCTGGTTCCCAGGTTCCGATGACCACCCCGGCACCAGGACGCCGGGTAATGTTGGGTACCCAACCCCAGGTCCCCGGGATGGGTCGGGACCCCACCCCGGGTAAACCGGGTCGTGTCGGGTCGCTGCCCCGGGTAGCAGCGTCGGGTGACCACCCCGGCCACGGGAGACGGGGTCATACCGGGTCCCCGGTCCGGGTCCCCGGGACGGCTCGTTACCCTGGCCCCAGGTCACCGGGTCATGTCGGGTACCCACCTTGGGTTCCCCGGGTCGGGTTTTTACCCCAGCCCCAGGTCACCGGGTCCTGTCAGGTCCCCGGCCCGGGTCTCCTGGACAGGTCGTTACCCCGGCCCCGGGTCCCCGGGTCATGTTGGGTCCAAGGACCAGGTCCCAGGGTCGGCTGACCTCCCCGGCACATGTACCCCGGGTCACGTGGGGACCCCGGCCCCAGGTCAGCGGGTCACGTGGGGACACCGGCCCCAGGTAACCGGGTCAGGTCGGGACCCCGGACACGGGTCACCGGGTCAGGTCGGGACCCCGGACCCAGGTCGGGTCATGTCACGTCCCATGCCCGGGTCCCCGGGTTGGATTGTTACCCAGGCCCCGGGTCACAGGGTCATGTCGGGTCAACGGCCTGGGTACAATGGTCTGGTGACCACCCCGATCCCAGGTCCCCGGGTCATGACGGGACACCGGACCAGGTCCCCGAGTCCGGTCGACACCACAGCCCCAGGTCACCAGGTCAGGTCGGCACCCCGGAACCAGGTCACCGGGTCATGTCGGGTACCCAGCCCGGGTCCCCGGGACGGGTTTTTATCCCAGCCACAGATTACCGGGTCCTGTCAGGTCCCCGGCCCGGGTAACCTGGACAGGTCGTTAACCCGGCCCCGGGTCACCGGGTCAGGTCGGGACCCCGGACCCAGGTCACCAGGTTGTATCGGGTCGCTGCCCCGGGTACCAGTGTCAGGTGACCACCCCGGCCCCGGGAGACGGAGTCATACCGGGTCCCCGGCCCGGGTCCCCGGGTCAGGTGGTTACCCTGGCCCTAGGTCACCGGGTCAGGTCGGGACCCCGGACCCAGGTCGTATCGGGTCGCTGCCCCGGGTACCAGTGTCGGGTGACATCCGCGGCCCCAGGTCCCCGGGTCACGTGGGGTCCCCGGCCCGGGTCCCCGGGTTGCATCGGGACACCAGCGAAGGATCACCGGGTCCTGTCGGGTCCCCGGCCCGGGTCCCCTGGACAGGTCGTTAACCCGGCCCCGGGTCACCGGGTCATGTCGCGCACCCGGCCTGGTTCCCAGGTTCCGGTGACCACCCCGGCACCAGGACCCCGGGTCACGTGGGGACCCCGGCCCCAGGTCAGCGGGTCACGTGGGGACCCCGGCCCCAGGTCAGCGGGTCACGTGGGGACACCGGCCCCATGTAACCGGGTCAGGTCGGGACCCCGGCCCCAGGTCCCCGGGTCATGTCGGGTACCCGGCCTGGTTCCCAGGTTCCGATGACCACCCCGGCACCAGGACCCCGGGTCACGTGGGGACACCGGCCCCAGGTGACCGGGTCACGTGGGGACACCGGCCCCAGGTCACCGGGTCACGTGGGGACCCCGGACCCAGGTCACCTGGTCATGTCTGGTACCCAGCCTGGTTCCCAGGTTCCGATGACCACCCCGACACCAGGACGCCGGGTAATGTTGCGTACCCGACCCCAGGTCCCCGGGATGGGTCGGGACCCCACCCCGGGTAAACCGGGTCGTGTCGGGTCGCTGCCCCGGGTAGCAGCGACGGGTGACCACCCCGGCCACGGGAGACGGGGTCATACCGGGTCCCCGGTCCGGGTCCCCGGGTCGGCTCGTTACCCTGGCCCCAGGTCACCGGGTCATGTCGGGTACCCACCTTGGGTTCCCCGGGTCAGGTTTTTACCCCAGCCCCAGGTCACCGGGTCCTGTCGGGTCCCCGGCCCGGGTCTCTTGGACAGGTCGTTACCCCGGCCCCGGGTCCCCGGGTCATGTTGGGTCCAAGGACCAGGTCCCAGGGTCGGCTGACCTCCCCGGCACATGTACCCCGGGTCACGTGGGGACACCGGCCCCAGGTCCCCGGGTCATGTCGGGACCCCGGCCCCAGGTCCCCGGGTCATGTCGGGTACCCGGCCTGGTTCCCAGGTTCCGATGACCACCCCGGCACCAGGACCCCGGGTCACGTGGGAACCCCGGCCCCAGGTCAGCGGGTCACGTGGGGACACCGGCCCCAGGTCAGCGGGTCACGTGGGGACACCGGCCCCAGGTAACCGGGTCAGGTCGGGACCCCGGCCCCAGGTCCCCGGGTCATGTCTAGTACCCGGCCTGGTTCCCAGGTTCCGGTGACCACCCCGGCACCAGGACCCCGGGTCACGTGGGGACCCCGGCCCCAGGTCAGCGAGTCACGTGGGGACACCGGCCCCAGGTAACCGCGTCAAGTCGGGACCCCGGCCTCAGGTCCCCGGGTCATGTCTAGTACCCGGCCTGGTTCCCAGGTTCCGATGACCACCCCGGCACCAGGACCCCGGGTCACGTGGGGACACCGGCCCCAGGTGACCGGGTCACGTGGGGACACCGGCCCCAGGTCCCCGGGTCACATGGGGACCCCAAACCCAGGTCAGCGGGTCATGTCTGGTACCCAGCCTGGTTCCCAGGTTCCGATGACCACTACGGCACCAGGACGCCGGGTAATGTTGGGTACCCGACCCCAGGTCCCCGGGATGGGTCGGGACCCCACCCCGGGTCACCGGGTCGTGTCGGGTCGCTGCCCTGGGTAGCAGCGTCGGGTGACCACCCCGGCCACGGGAGACGGGGTCATACCGGGTCCCCGGTCCGGGTCCGCGGGTCGGCTCGTTACCCTGGCCCCAGGTCACCGGGTCATGTCGGGTACCCAGCCCGGGTCCCCGGGTCGGGTTTTTACTCGAGCCCCAGGTCCCCGGGTCATGTCGGGTCGCTTCCCCGGGTACCAGTGTCAGGTGACCACCCCGGCCCCGGGAGACGGTGTCATACCGGGTCCCCGGCCCGGGTCCCCGGGTCAGGTGGTTACCCTGGCCCCAGGTCCCCCGGTCATGTCGGACACCCAGCCTGGTTCCCAGGTTCCGATGACCACCCCGGCACCAGGACTCCGGGTCACGTGGGGACCCCAGCCCCAGGTCACCGGGTCATGTCTGGTACCCAGCCTGGTTCCCAAGTTCCGAGGTCCACCCCGGCACCAGGACCCCGGGTAATATTGGGTACCCGACCCCAGGTCCCCAGGATGGGTCGGGTCCCCGGTCCGGGTCCCCGGGTCGGCTCGTTACCCTGGCCCCAGGTCACCGGGTCATGTCGGGTACCCAGCCTGGTTCCCAGGTTCCGACGACCACCCTGGCACCAGGACCCCGGGTAATGTTGGGTACCTGACCCCAGGTCCCCGGGTCGGGTCGTTACCCTGGCCCCAGGTCACCGGAAAATGTCGGGTACCCAGCCCGGGTACCCGGGTTGGGGTTTTACCCCAGCCCCAGGTCACCGGGTCCTGTCGGGTCCCCGGCCCGGGTCTTCTGGACAGGTCGTTACCCCGGCACCGGGTTCCCGGGTCATGTTGGGTCCAAGGACCAGGTCCCAGGGTCGGCTGACCTCCCCGGCACATGTACCCCGGGTCACGTGGGGACCCCGGACCCAGGTCAGCGGGTCACGTGGGGACACCGGCCCCAGGTAACCGGGTCAGGTCGGGACCCCGAACCCAGGTCCCCAGGTCATGTCGGGTACCCGGCCTGGTTCCCAGGTTCCGATGACCACCCCGGCACCGGGACCCCGGGTCACGTGGGGACACCGGCCCCAGGTCACCGGGTCAGCTCGGGACCCCGGCCCCAGGTCAGCGAGTCACGTGGGGACCCCGGACCCAGGTCAGCGAGTCACCTGGGGACACCGGCCCCAGGTAACCGCGTCAGGTCGGGACCCCGGTCCCAGTTCACCGGGTCAGGTCGGGACCCCGGACCCAGGTCGGGTCATGTCACGTCCCATGCCCGGGTCCCCGGGTTGGATTGTTACCCAGGCCCCGGGTCACAGGGTCATGTCGGGTCAACGGCCTGGGTACAAGGGTCTGGTGACCACCCCGATCCCAGGTCCCCGGGTCATGACGGGACACCGGACCAGGTCCCCGAGTCCGGTCGACACCACAGCCCCAGGTCACCGGGTCAGGTCGGGACCCCGGAACCAGGTCACCGGGTCGTATCGGGTCGCTGCCCCGGGTACCAGTGTCGGGTGACATCCCCGGCCCCAGGTCCCCGGGTCACGTGGGGTCCCCGGCCCGGGTCCCCGGGTTGCATCGGGACACCAGTGAAGGATCACCGGGTCCTGTCGGGTCCCCGGCCCCGGTCCCCTGGACAGGTCGTTAACCCGGCCCCGGGTCACCGGGTCATGTCGCGCACCCGGCCTGGTTCCCAGGTTCCGGTGACCACCCCGGCACCAGGACCCCAGGTCACGTGGGGACCCCGGCCCCAGGTCACCGGGTCACGAGGGGACCCCGGCCCCAGGTCAGCGGGTCACGAGGGGACACCGGCCCCAGGTAACTGGGTCACGTGGGGACCCCGGCCCCAGGTCCCCGGGTCATGTTGGGTACCTGGCCTGGTTCCCAGGTTCCGATGACCACCCCGGCACCAGGACCCCGGGTCACGTGGGAACCCCGGCCCCAGGTCACCGGGTCAGCTCGGGACCCCGGCCCCAGGTCAGCGAGTCACGTGGAGACACTGGCCCCAGGTAACCGGGTCAGGTCGGGACCCAGGCCCCAGGTCCCCGGGTCATGTCGGGTACCCGGCCTGGTTCCCAGGTTCCGATGACCACCTCGGCACCAGGACCCCGGGTCACGTGGGGACACCGGCCCCAGGTCACAGGGTCACGTGGGGACACCGGCCCCAGGTCACCGCGTCAGCTCGGGACCCCGAACCCAGGTCCACGAGTCCGGTCGACACCACAGTCCCGGGTCACCGGGTTGTGTCGGGTACACAGCCCGGGCACCAGGGTCAGCTCGGGACCCCGGCCCCAGGTCCCCGTGTCATGTCGGGTACCCGGCCTGGTTCCCAGGTTCTGATGACCACCCCGGCACCAGGACCTCGGGTCACGTGGGGACACCGGCCCCAGGTCACCGGTTCACGTGGGGACCCCGGGCCCAGGTCAGCGAGTCACGTGGGGACACCGGCCCCAGGTAACCGCGTCAGGTCGGGACCCCGGACACGGGTCACCGGGTCAGGTCGGGACCCCGGACCCAGGTCGGGTCATGTCACGTCCCATGCCTGGGTCCCCGGGTTGGATTTTTACCCAGGCCCCGGGTCACAGGGTCATGTCGGGTCAACGGCCTGGGTACAAGGGTCTGGTGACCACCCCGATCCCAGGTCCCCGGGTCATGACGGGACACCGGACCAGGTCCCTGAGTCCGGTCGACACCACAGCCCCAGGTCACCGGGTCAGGTCGGGACCCCGGAACCAGGTCACCGGAAAATGTCGGGTACCCAGCCCGGGTCCCCGGGACGAGTTTTTATCCCAGCCACAGATTACCGGGTCCTGTCAGATCCCCGGCCCGGGTCCCCTGGACAGGTCGTTAACCCGGCCCCGGGTCACCGGGTCAGGTCGGGACCCCGGACCCAGGTCACCAGGTTGTATCGGGTCGCTGCCCCGGGTACCAGTGTCAGGTGACCACCCCGGCCCCAGGTCCCCGGGTCACGTGGGGTCCCCGGCCCGGGTCCCCGGGTTGCATCGGGACACCAGCGAAGGATCACCGGGTCCTGTCGGGTCCCCGGCCCGGGTCCCCTGGACAGGTCGTTAACCCGGCCCCGGGTCACCGGGTCATGTCGCGCACCCGGCCTGGTTCCCAGGTTCCGGTGACCACCCCGGCACCAGGACCCCGGGTCACGTGGGGACCCCGGCCCCAGGTCAGCGGGTCACGTGGGGACCCCGGCCCCAGGTCAGCGGGTCACGTGGGGACACCGGCCCCATGTAACCGGGTCAGGTCGGGACCCCGGCCCCAGGTCCCCGGGTCATGTCGGGTACCCGGCCTGGTTCCCAGGTTCCGATGACCACCCCGGCACCAGGACCCCGGGTCACGTGGGGACACCGGCCCCAGGTGACCGGGTCACGTGGGGACACCGGTCCCAGGTCACCGGGTCACGTGGGGACCCCGGACCCAGGTCACCTGGTCATGTCTGGTACCCAGCCTGGTTCCCAGGTTCCGATGACCACCCCGGCACCAGGACGCCGGGTAATGTTGCGTACCCGACCCCAGGTCCCCGGGATGGGTGGGACCCCACCCCGGGTCACCGGGTCGTGTCGGGTCGCTGCCCCGGGTAGCAGCGTTGGGTGACCACCCCGGCCACGGGAGACGGGGTCATACCGGGTCCCCGGTCCGGGTCCCCGGGTCGGCTCGTTACCCTGGCCCCAGGTCACCGGGTCATGTCGGGTACCCACCTTGGGTTCCCCGGGTCAGGTTTTTACCCCAGCCCCAGGTCACCGGGTCCTGTCGGGTCCCCGGCCCGGGTCTCCTGGACAGGTCGTTACCCCGGCCCCGGGTCCCCGGGTCAAGTTGGGTCCAAGGACCAGGTCCCAGGGTCGGCTGACCTCCCCGGCACATGTACCCCGGGTCACGTGGGGACCCCGGCCCCAGGTCAGCGGGTCACGTGGGGACACCGGCCCCAGGTCCCCGGGTCATGTCGGGACCCCGGCCCCAGGTCCCCGGGTCATGTCGGGTACCCGGCCTGGTTCCCAGGTTCCGATGACCACCCCGGCACCAGGACCCCGGGTCACGTGGGAACCCCGGCCCCAGGTCAGCGGGTCACGTGGGGACCCCGGCCCCAGGTCAGCGGGTCACATGGGGACACCGGCCTCAGGTCACCGCGTCAGGTCGGGACCCCGAACCCAGTTCCACGAGTCCGGTCGACACCACTGTCCCGGGTCACCGGGTCGTGTCGGGTACACAGCCCGGGCACCAGGGTCAGCTCGGGACCCCGGCCCCAGGTCCCCGGGTCATGTCGGGTACCTGGCCTGGTTCCCAGGTTCCGATGACCACCCCGGCACCAGGACCCCGGGTCACGTGGGGACACCGGCCCCAGGTCACCGGGTCAGCTCGGGACCCCGGCCCCAGGTCAGCGAGTCACGTGGGGACCCCGGACCCAGGTCAGCGAGTCACCTGGGGACACCGGCCCCAGGTAACCGCGTCAGGTCGGGACCCCGGTCCCAGGTCACCGGGTCAGGTCGGGACCCCGGACCCAGGTCGGGTCATGTCACGTCCCATGCCCGGGTCCCCGGGTTGGATTGTTACCCAGGCCCCGGGTCACAGGGTCATGTCGGGTCAACGGCCTGGGTACAAGGGTCTGGTGACCACCCCGATCCCAGGTCCCCGGGTCATGACGGGACACCGGACCAGGTCCCCGAATCCGGTCGACACCACAGCCCCAGGTCACCGGGTCAGGTCGGGACCCCGGAACCAGGTCACCGGAAAATGTCGGGTACCCAGCCCGGGTCCCCGGGACGGGTTTTTACCCCAGCCCCAGATCACCGGGTCCTGTCGGGTCCCCGGCCCGGGTCCCCTGGACAGGTCATTACCCCGGACCCGGGTCACCGGGTCAGGTCGGGACCCCGGACCCAGGTCACCGGGTCGTATCGGGTCGCTGCCCTGGGTACCAGTGTCGGGTGACATCCCCGGCCCCAGGTCCCCGATTCACGTGGCGTCCCCGGCCCGGGTCCCCGGGTTGCATCGGGACACCAGCGAAGGATCACCGGGTCCTGTCGGGTCCCCGGCCCGGGTCCCCTGGACAGGTCGTTAACCCGGCCCCGGGTCACCGGGTCATGTCGCGCACCCGGCCTGGTTCCCAGGTTCCGGTGACCACCCCGGCCCCAGGTCAGCGGGTCACGTGGGGACCCCAGCCCCAGGTCAGCGGGTCACGTGGGGACCCCGGCCCCAGGTCAGCAGGTCACGTGGGGACACCGGCCCCAGGTAACCGGGCCAGGTCAGGACCCCGGCCCCAGGTCCCCGGGTCATGTCGGGTACCCGGCCTGGTTCCCAGGTTCCGATGACCACCCCGGCACCAGGACCCCGGGTCACGTGGGGACACCGGCCCCAGGTGACCGGGTCACGTGGGGACACCGGCCCCAGGTCACCGGGTCACGTGGGGACCCCGGCCCCAGGTCACCGGGTCATGTCTGGTACCCAGCCTGGTTCCCAGGTTCCGATGACCACCCCGGCACCAGGACGCCGGGTAATGTTGGGTACCCGACCCCAGGTCCCCGGGATGGGTCGGGACCCCACCCCGGGTCACCGGGTCGTGTCGGGTCGCTGCCCTGGGTAGCAGCGTCGGGTGACCACCCTGGCCACGGGAGACGGGGTCATACCGGGTCCCCGGTCCGGGTCCCCGGGTCGGCTCGTTACCCTGGCCCCAGGTCACCGGGTCATATCGGGTACCCAGCCTGGGTTCCCGGGACGGGTTTTTACCCCAGCCCCAGATCACCGGGTCCTGTCGGGTCGCTGCCTCGGGTACCAGTGTCAGGTGACCACCCCGGCCCCGGGAGACGGAGTCATGCCGGGTCCCCGGCCCGGGACCCCGGGTCAGGTGTTTACCCTGGCCCCAGGTCACCGGGTCAGGTCGGGACCCCGGACCCAGGTCACCGGGTCGTATCGGGTCGCTGCCCCGGGTACCAGTGTCGGGTGACATCCCCGGCCCCAGGTCCCCGGGTCACGTGGGGTCCCCGGCCCGGGTCCCCGGGTTGCATCGGGACACCAACGAAGGATCACCGGGTCCTGTCCGGTCCCCGGCCCAGGTCCCCTGGACAGGTCGTTAACCCGGCCCCGGGTCCCCGGGTCATGTCGCGCACCCAGCCTGGTTCCCAGGTTCCGGTGACCACCCCGGCACCAGGACCCCGGGTCACGTGGGGACCCCGGCCCCTGGTCAGTGGGTCACGTGGGGACACCGGCCCCAGGTAACCGGGTCAGGTCGGGACCCCGGCCCCAGGTCCCTGGGTTATGTCGGGTACCTGGCCTGGTTCCCAGGTTCCGATGACCACCCCGGCACCAGGACCCCGGGTCACGTGGGGACACCGGTCCCAGGTCACCGGGATGGGTCGGGACCCCACCCCGGGTCACCGGGTCGTGTCGGGTCGCTGCCCCGAGTAGCAGCGTCGGGTGACCACCCCGGCCCCGGGAGACGGAGTCATACTGGGTCCCCGGAACCAGGTCCCCGGGTTGGATTGTTACCCTGGCCCCGGGTCACCGGGTCATGTCGGGTACCCTGCCTGGTTCCCAGGTTCCGATGACCACCCCGGCACCAGGACCCCGGGTAATGTTGGGTACCCTGCCCTGGTCCCCGGGATAGGTCGGGACCCCGGCACCTGGTCACCGGGTCATTTTGGGTCCCCAGACCAAGTCCCAGAGTCGGGTGACCACCCCGACCCCAGGTCCCTGGGTCATGTCGGGTACCCTGCCTGGTTCCCAGGTTCGGGTGACCACCCCGGCACCAGGACCCCGGATCAAGTGGGGACCCCGGCCCCAGGTCACCGGGTCAGGTCGGGACCCCGGACCCAGGTCACCGTGTCAGGTCGTGTCGCAGGCCCGGGTCCCCGGGTTGGATTGTCACCCTGGCCCCGGGTCAGCGGGTCATGTCTGGTACCCAGCCTGGTTCCCAGGTTCCGAGGTCCACCCCGGCACCGGGACCCCGGGTAATGTTGGGTTCCCAGCCCTGGTCCCCGGGATGGGTCGGGACCCCGGCCCCGGGTCACCGTGTCGTGTCGGGTCGCTGCCCCGGGTACCAGTGTCGGGTGACATCCCCGGCCCCACGTCCCCGGGTCACGTGGGCTCCCCGGCCCGGGTCCCCGGGTTGCATCGGGACACCAACACCGGATCACCGGGTCACGTGGGGTCCCCGGCCCGGGTCCCCGGGTTGCATCGGGACACCAGCGCCGGATCACCGGGTCCTGTCGGGTCCCCGGCCCGGGTCCCCTGGACAGGTCGTTACCCCAGCCCCGTGTCCCCGGGTCATGTCGGGTCCATGGACCAGGTTCAAGGGTCGGGTGACCACCCCGACCCCAGGTCCCCGGGTCATGTCGGGTACCCTGCCTGGTTCCCAGGTTCCGATGACCACCGCGGCACCAGGACCCTGGGTCACGTGGGGACACCGGCCTCAGGTCACCGGGTCAGGTCGGGACCCCGGACCCAGGTCGGGTCATGTCACGTCCCATGCCCGGGTCTCCGGGTTGGATTGTTACCCAGGCCCCGGGTCACAGGGTCATGTCGGGTACCCAGCCTGTTTCCCCTGGACAGGTCGTTACCCCAGCCCCGAGTCACCGCGTCAGGTCGGGACCCCGGAACCAAGTCACCGGGTCAAGTCGGGACCCAGGCCCGGTTCCCCGGGTTGGATTGTTACCCTGGCCCCGGGTCACCGGGTCCTGTCGGGTCCCCGGCCCGGGTCCCCTGGACAGGTCGTTACCCCAGCCCCGGGTCACCGGGTCAGGTCGGGACCCCGGACCCAGGTCAGCAGGTCACGTGGGGACACCGGCCCCAGGTCACTGGGTCAGGTCGGGACCCCGGACCCAGGTCGGGTCATGTCAGGTCCCAGGCCCGGGTCCCCGGGTTGGATTGTTACCCAGGCAGCGGGTCACCGGGTCATGTCGGGTACACTGCCTGGTTCCCAGGTTCCGATGACCACCCCGGCACCAGGACCCCGGGTAATGTTGGGTACCCGGCCCTGGTTCCCGGGATAGGTCGGGACCCCGGCCCTGGGTCACCGGGTCATTTTGGGTCCCCAGACCAGGTCCCAGAGTCGGGTGACCACCCCGACCCCAGGTCCCCGGGTCATGTCGGGTACCCGGCCTGGTTCCCAGGTTCCGATGACCACCCCGGCACCAGGACCCCGGATTAAGTGGGGACACCGGCCCCAGGTCACCGGGTCAGGTCGGGACCCCGGAACCAGGTCACCGGGTCATGTCGGGACCCAGGCCCGGGTCCCCGGGTTGGACTGTTACCTTGGTCCCAGGTCACCGGGTCATGTCGGGTACCCTGCCTGGTTCCCAGGTTCCGATGACCACCCCGGCACCAGGACCCCGGATTAAGTGGGGACCCCGGCCCCAGGTCGCTGGGTCCTGTCGGGTCCCCGGCCCGGGTCCCCTGGACAGGTCGTTACCCCGGCCCCGGGTCACCGGGTCATGTCGGGTCCACGGACCAGGTCCTAGGTTCCGGTGACCACCCCGGCACAAGTACCCCGGGTCACGTGGGGACCCCGGCCCCAGGTCACCGGGTCAGGTCGGGACCCCGGACCCAGGTCACCGTGTCAGGTCGTGTCGCAGGCCCGGGTCCCCGGGTTGGATTGTCACCCTGGCCCCGGGTCAGCGGGTCATGTCTGGTACCCAGCCTGGTTCCCAGGTTCCGAGGTCCACCCCGGCACCGGGACCCCGGGTAATGTTGGGTTCCCGGCCCTGGTCCCCGGGATGGGTCGGGACCCCGGCCCCGGGTCACCGTGTCGTGTCGGGTCGCTGCCCCGGGTACCAGTGTCGGGTGACATCCCCGGCCCCAGGTCCCCGGGTCACGTGGGCTCCCCGGCCCGGGTCCCCGGGTTGCATCGGGACACCAGCACCGGATCACCGGGTCACGTGGGGTCCCCGGCCCGGGTCCCCGGGTTGCATCGGGACAACAGCGCCAGATCACCGGGTCCTGTCCGGTCCCCGGCCCGGGTCCCCTGGACAGGTCGTTACCACGGCCCCGTGTCCCCGGGTCATGTCGGGTCCATGTACCAGGTTCAAGGGTCGGGTGACCACCCCGACGCCAGGTCACCGGGTCATGTGTGGTACCCAGCCTGGTTCCCAGGTTCCGATGACCACCCCGGCACCAGGACGCCGGGTAATGTTGGGTACCCGACCCCAGGTCCCCGGGATGGGTCGGGACCCCACCCCGGGTCACCGGGTCGTGTCGGGTCACTGCCCCGGGTAGCAGCGTCAGGTGACCACCCCGGCACCAGGACCCCGGGTAATGTTGGGTACTCGACCCCAGGCCATTTGCCGAGGCGATCGGCTGCGGGGCAGACACGTTCTGCAGCGGAGCGGGGGATCGGGCCAGGCAGGGCTAATTTTTCCGGCATCGAGCCTACTTGAGGGAGCCGCCTGGACCCGGCAGCCCTCGTGAGGGAGGCTGACGAGGCGAAGGCGGAGCCAGCAGCGTCAGCGGCGGGCTATTTAAACCGGGCGCCACCGCCATTTCACTGCCATTTGCCGAGGCGATCGGCTGCGGGGCAGACGCGTTCTGCAGCGGAGCGGGGGATCGGGCCAGGCAGGGCTAATTTTTCCGGCATCGAGCCTACTTGAGGGAGCCGCCAGGACCCGGCAGCCCTCGTGAGGGAGGCTGACGAGGCGAAGGCGGAGCCAGCAGCGCCCCCTCCCCCTGGCCGTTCAAAAGCTGCCCCTAGGGAGCGCGAGCGACCAGGAGCGCGGCGAACAGGACGGGCAAACAGGGCGTGGTGCGGCAGTTAGCGCGGCAGTTCGCGCAGGCAGGGCGAGCAGGAAGGGCGGAGCGCTCCCCCCCCACCCATACGAACACCTCCTTAACGACAGCCGTTAGCTAGGTGATAATGGTCTCCACCAGGCAGGGTGCGCTCTCCAGGAAGTCGGTACACACCCAGACCGACTACCCGTTAAAAAACGCAGCAGTCCAGGTCGCCGGATGCAAGGAGTGTCTGAGCCTGCTGCTGCCATTGGCGGGAGGCAGAGAAACTGCGTGTGTGAGGTGCGAGCAGGTGGATGACCTGGTCCGCATGGTGGCGGAGCTCAAGGAAGAGGTGGAGAGGTTGAGGGATATCAGGGAGTGTGAGCGGGAGATAGACTGGTGGAGCGACTCCCTGCAGGGCCTCAAGGACAGGTACCGGGGTGAGACACCCCAAACAGTGGTGGACCCCCTGCCCTGTAACCGTCGGGCAGAGGGAGGGAATCTGGGAGTTGAGGAGGAATGGAAACAGGTCCCTGCTCGACACCGCAGGCGATGCCCTCCCCTTCCGGCCCCACCTTCTCAGGTGCCCTTATGTAACAGGTTTGAGGCCCTGGAGCTCGACAGACCAGTAGCTGAGGAAGAGGTAGCAAGTGTTCCCAGGAGGATGCCTAGGGCAAGGAGGTCGACTCCACGCCTCAGGACTGCCTCCATCAAGAAAGACAGGAGGGTTATTGTTGTTGGAGACTCTATTCTTAGGGGAACAGAGGGCCCTATTTGTCGGCCCGACCCTACCCGTAGGGAAGTCTGCTGCCTCCCTGGGGCCAGGGTCAGGGACGTTGCCAGGCAGCTTCCCAACCTGGTACGCCCCTCTGATTATTATCCTCTTTTGATAGTCCAGGCGGGCAGTGACATCATTGAAGAGAGAAGCCTGAAGGCTATCAAACGAGACTTCAGGGGGCTGGGACGGTTAGTGGATGGAGCGGGAGTGCAGGTGGTGTTTTCATCCATCCCTACGGTGGCAGGGAGGGGAACAGAGAGGACATGGAAAGCCCACCTGTTAAACACGTGGCTTCGGGGCTGGTGCCAACGCAGAAATCTTGGGTTTTTTGACCATGGGGCACTTTACTCGGCACCTGGCCTGATGGCCGCGGACGGGTCCCTATCTTTTAGGGGAAAAAGGATCCTGGGCCAGGAGCTGGCAGGGCTCATTGAGAGGGCTTTAAACTAGGTAAGAAGGGGGATGGGGCTGAGGCAAGGATTGTTGGGGCTGTGCCAGGGGGAATAATGGCAAGGCCGGAGGATAAGGTAATGGCCCAGCTAAAGTGCATCTACACCAATGCACGCAGCATGGGTAACAAACAGGAGGAGCTGGAAGCCATCGTGCGGCAGGCAGGCTACGACTTGGTTGCCATCACGGAGACGTGGTGGGACCAGTCTCATGACTGGAGTGCTGCAATGCCTGGCTATAAGCTCTTCAGAAGGGACAGGCGGCACAGAAGGGGTGGTGGTGTGGCTCTCTACATTAGAGAGTCTTTTGAGGTTGTAGAACTCGAGGCTAGGAATGACAAGGTCGAGTCCCTTTGGGTTAGGATCGACAGGGGCAACAAGGCTAGTGTCCTGGTCGGGGTCTGCTATAGACCGCCGAACCAGGATGAGGAGACGGATGAGGAGTTCTACAGGCAACTGACAGAAGTTGCAAAATCTTCAGCGCTTGTACTCGTGGGGGACTTCAACTTCCCTGACATATCCTGGAAGCACAACACAGCCCAAAGAAAGCAGTCTAGGAGGTTTCTGGAGAGTGTGGAAGATAGCTTCCTGACGCAGCTGGTTAGTGAACCTACCAGGGGTGGTGCCCCGCTAGACCTTCTCTTCACAAACAGAGAAGGACTGGTGGAGGATGTGATTGTCGGGAGCTGTCTTGGGCAGAGTGACCACGAAATGGTGGAGTTCACTATTCTTGGCGAGGCCAGGAAGGGGACCAGCACAACTGCTGTATTGGACTTCCGGAGGGCTGACTTTGAGCTGCTCAGGACACTGGTTGGTAGAGTCCCTTGGGAGGCGGTTCTGAAGGGCAGAGGGGTCCAGGAAGGCTGGGCGCTCTTCAAGAGGGAAATCTTAATGGCGCAGGAACGGTCTGTCCCCACGTGCCCAAAGACGAGCTGGCGGGGAAGAAGACCGGCCTGGCTGAACAGAGAATTGTGGCTTGAGCTTAGGAGAAAAAAGAGGGTCTATAACCTTTGGAAAAGTGGGCAGGCCACTAGGGAGGACTATAAGGATGTTGTGAGGCTGTGCAGGGACAAAATTAGGAAGGCCAAAGCTCATCTGGAGCTCAATCTGGCTACTGCCGTTAAAGATAACAAAAAACGTTTTTATAAATACATCAACACAAAAAGGAGGACTAAGGAGAATCTCCATCCTTTACTGGATGAGGGGGGAAACTTAGTTACAAGAGATGAAGAAAAGGCAGAGGTGCTTAATGCCTTCTTCACCTCAGTCTTTAGCGGCAATACTGGTTGTTCTCTGGATACCCAGTACCCTGAGCTGGTGGAGGGGGATGGGGAGCAGGATGTGGCCCTCACTATCGACGAGGAACTGGTTGGTGACCTGCTACGGCACTTGGATGTGCACAAGTCGATGGGGCCGGATGGGATCCACCCAAGGGTACTGAGAGAACTGGCGGAGGAGCTGGCCAAGCCACTATCCATCATTTATCAGCAGTCCTGGCTATCGGGGGAGGTCCCAGTTGACTGGCGGCTGGCAAACGTGACGCCCATCTACAAGAAGGGCCGGAGGGCAGACCCGGGGAACTACAGGCCTGTCAGTTTAACCTCAGTACCAGGGAAGCTCATGGAGCAGATCCTCTTGAGAGTTATCATGCAGCACTTGCAGGGCAAGCAGGCGATCAGGCCCAGTCAGCATGGGTTTATGAAAGGCAGGTCCTGCTTGACGAACCTGATCTCCTTCTATGACAAAGTGACGCGCTGGGTGGATGAGGGAAAAGCTGTGGATGTGGTCTACCTTGACTTCAGCAAGGCTTTTGACACCATCTCCCACAGCATTCTCCTCAAGAAACTGGCTGCTCTTGGCTTGGACTGGCGCACGCTTCGTTGGGTTGGAGACTGGCTGGATGGCCGGGCCCAAAGAGTCATGGTAAATGGAGTCAAGTCCAGTTGGAGGCCGGTCACTAGTGGCGCTCCCCAGGGCTCGGTGCTGGGGCCGGTCCTCTTTAATATCTTCATCGATGATCTGGACGAGGGCATTGAGTGCACCCTCAGTAAGTTTGCAGATGACACCAAGCTAGGTGCGTGTGTCAATCTGCTCGAGGGTAGGAAGGCTCTGCAGGAGGATCTGGACAGGCTTGACCGATGGGCTGAGGCCAACTGTATGAAGTTCAACAAGGCCAAGTGCCGGGTCCTGCACCTGGGGCGCAATAACCCCAAGCAGAGCTACAGGCTGGGAGATGAGTGGTTGGAGAGCTGCCTGGCAGAGAAGGACCTGGGAGTGATGGTGGATAGTCGGCTGAATATGAGCCAGCAGTGTGCTCAGGTCGCCAAAAAGGCCAACAGCATCCTGGCCTGCATAAGAAACAGTGTGGCCAGCAGGGCTAGGGAGGTGATCGTCTCCCTGTACTCGGCTCTGGTGAGGCCGCACCTCGAGTACTGTGTTCAGTTTTGGGCCCCTCGCTACAAGAAGGACATCAAGGTGCTTGAGCGGGTTCAGAGAAGGGCGACGAAGCTGGTGAGGGGCCTGGAGAACAAGTCCTACGAGGAGCGGCTGAGGGAGTTGGGCTTGTTCAGCCTTGAGAAACGGAGGCTCAGGGGTGACCTTATTGCTCTCTACAGGTACCTTAAAGGAGGCTGTAGCGAGGTGGGGGTTGGTCTATTCTCCCACGTGCCTGGTGATAGGACGAGGGGGAATGGGCTTAAGTTGCGCCAGGGGAGTTTTAGGCTGGATGTTAGGGGGAACTTTTTTACGGAAAGGGTTGTTAGACATTGGAACAGGCTGCCCAGGGAAGTGGTGGAGTCACCATCCCTGGAAGTCTTTAAAAGACGATTAGATGTAGAGCTTAGGGATATGGTTTAGTGGGGACTGTTAGTGTTAGGTCAGAGGTTGGACTCGATGATCTTAAGGTCTCTTCCAACCTAGAAAATTCTGTGATTCTGTGATTCTGGGTCATTCACCTGGCCCCAGGTCACCGGGTCCTGTCGGGTCCCCGGCCCAGGTCTCCTGGACAGGTCGTTACTTCGGCGCCGGGTCCCCGGGTCATGTTGGGTCCAAGGACCAGGTCCCAGGGTCGGCTGACCACCCTGGCACATGTACCCTGGGTCACGTGGGGAACCCAGCCCCAGGTCAGCGGGTCACGTGGAGACACCGGCCCCAGGTCACCGGGTCAGGTCGGGAACCCGAAACCAGGTAACCGGGTCATGTAAGGTCCCAGGCCCGGGTCCCCGGGTTGGATTGTTACCCAGGCCCCGGGTCACCGGGTCATGTCGGGTACCTGGCCTGGTTCCCAGGTTCCGATGACCACCCCGGCACAAGTACCCCGGGTCACGTGGGGACCCCGGCCCCAGGTCACCGGGTCAGGTCGGGACCCCGGCCCCAGGTCACCGTGTCAGGTCGGGTCGCAGGCCCGGGTCCCCGGGTTGGATTGTCACCCTGGCCCCGGGTCAGCGGGTCATGTCTGGTACCCAGCCTGGTTCCCAGGTTCCGAGGTCCACCCCGGCACCGGGACCCCGGGTAATGTTGGGTTCCCGGCCCTGGTCCCCGGGATGGGTCGGGACCCCGGCCCCGGGTCACTGTGTCGTGTCGGGTCGCTGTCCCGGGTACCAGTGTCGGGTGACATCCCCGGCCCCACGTCCCCGGGTCACGTGGGCTCCCCGGCCCGGGTCCCCGGGTTGCATCGGGACACCAGCGCCGGATCACCGGGACACGTGGGGTCCCCGGCCCGGGTCCCCGGGTTGCATCGGGACACCAGCGCCGGATCACCGGGTCCTGTCCGGTCCCCGGCCCGGGTCCCCTGGACAGGTCATTACCACGGCCCCGTGTCCCCGGGTCATGTCGGGTCTATGGACCAGGTTCAAGGGTCGGGTGACCACCATGACCCCAGGTCCCAGGGTCATGTCTGGTACCCGGCCTGGTTCCCAGGTTCCGATGACCACCCCGGCACCAGGACCTCGGGTAATGTTGGGTACCCGACCCCAGGTCCCCGGGATGGGTCGGGACCCCACCCCGGGTCACCGGGTCGTGTCGGGTCGCTGCCCCGGGTAGCAGCGTCGGGTGACTACCCCGGCCACGGGAGACGGGGTCATACCGGGTCCCCGGTCCGGGTCCCCGGGTTGGATTGTTACCCAGGCCCCGGGTCACCGGGTCATGTCGGGTACCCTGCCTGGTTCCCAGGTTCTGATGACCACCCCGGCACCAGGACCCCGGGTAATGTTGGGTACCCGGCCCTGGTTCCCGGGATAGGTCGGGACCCCGGCACCTGGTCACCGGGTCATTTTGGGTCCCCAGACCAGGTCCCAGAGTCGGGTGACCACCCCGACCCCAGGTCCCTGGGTCATGTCGGGTACCCAACCTGGTTCCCAGGTTCCGATGACCACCCCGGCACCAGGACCCCGGGTCACGTGGGGACACCGGCCCCAGGTCACCGGGTCAGGTCAGGACCCCGGAACCAGGTCACCGGGTCATGTCGGGACCCAGGCCCGGGTCCCCGGGTTGGACTTTTACCTTGGTCCCAGGTCACCGGGTTATGTCGGGTACCCTGCCTGGTTCCCAAGTTCCGGTGACCACCCCGGCACAAGTACCCCGGGTCACGTGGGGACCCCGGCCCCAGGTCGCTGGGTCCTGTCGGGTCCCCGGCCCGGGTCCCCTGGACAGCTCGTTACCCCGGCCCCGGGTCACCGGGTCATGTCGGGTCCACGGACCAGGTCCCAGGTTCCGGTGACCACCCCGGCACAAGTACCCCGGGTCACGTGGGGACCCCGGCCCCAGGTCACCGGGTCAGGTCGGGACCCCGGACCCGGATCACCGTGTCACGTGGGGTCCCCGGCCCGGGTCCTCGGGTTGCATCGGGACACCAGCGCCGGATCACCGGGTCCTGTCGGGTCCACAGCCCGGGTCCCCTGGACAGGTCGTTACCACGGCCCCGGGTCCCCGGGTCATGTCGGGTCCATGGACCAGGTTCAAGGGTCGGGTGACCACCCCGACCCCAGGTCCCCGGGTCATGTCGGGTACCCTGCCTGGTTCCCAGGTTCCGATGACCACCCCGGCACCAGGACCCCGGGTCACGTGGGGACACCGGCCCCAGGTCACCGGGTCAGGTCGGGACCCCGGACCCAGGTCGGGTCATGTCACGTCCCATGCCCGGGTCCCCGGGTTGGATTGTTACCCAGGCCCCGGGTCACAGGGTCATGTTGGGTCAACGGCCTGGGTACAAGGGTCTGGTGACCACCCCGATCCCAGGTCCCCGGGTCATGTCGGGACACCGGACCAGGTCCCCGAGTCCGGTCGACACCACAGCCCCAGGTCACCGGGTCAGGTCGGGACCCCGGAACCAGGTCACCGGGTCATGTCGGGACCCAGGCCCGGGTCCCCGGCTTGGATTGTTACCCTGGCCCCGGGTCACCGGGTCCTGTCGGGTCCCCGGCCCGGGTCCCCTGGACAGGTCGTTAACCCGGCCCCGGGTCACCGGGTCAGGTCGGGACCCCGGACCCTGGTCACCGGGTCGTATCGGGTCGTTGCCCCGGGTACCAGTGTCAGGTGACCACCCCGGTCCCGGGAGACGGAGTCATACTGGGTCCCCGGACCGGGTCCCTGGGTTGGATTGTTACCCTGGCCCCGGGTCACCGGGTCATGTCGGGTACCCTGCCTGGTTCCCAGGTTCCGATGACCACCCCGGCACCAGGACCCCGGGTAATGTTGGGTACCCAGCCCTGGTCCCCGGGATAGGTCGGGACCCCGGCACCTGGTCACCGGGTCGTTTTGGGTCCCCAGACCAGGTCCCAGAGTCGGGTGACCACCCCGACCCCAGGTCCCTGGGTCATGTCGGGTACCCGGCCTGGTTCCCAGGTTCCGATGACCACCCCGGCACCAGGACCCAGGGTCACGTGGGGACCCCGGCCCCAGGTCAGCGGGTCACGTGGGGACCCCGGCCCCAGGTCAGCGGGTCATGTGGGGACACCGGCCCCAGGTCACCGGGTCAGGTCGGGACCCCGGACCCAGGTCGGGTCATGTCAGGTCCCAGGCCCGGGTCCCCTGGTTGGATTGTTACCCAGGCCCCGGGTCACCGGGTCATGTCGGGTCCACGGACCAGGTCCCAGGTTCCGGTGACCACCCCGGCACAAGTACCCCGGGTCACGTGGGGACCCCGGCCCCAGGTCACCGGGTCAGGTCGGGACCCCGGACCCAGGTCACTGTGTCAGGTCGGGTCCCAGGCCCGGGTCCCCGGGTTGGATTGTCACCCTGGCCCCGGGTCAGCGGGTCATGTCTGGTACCCAGCCTGGTTCCCAGGTTCCGAGGTCCACCCCGGCACCGGGACCCCGGATAATGTTGGGTTCCCGGCCCTGGACCCCGGGATGGGTCGGGACCCCACCCCGGGTCACCGGGTCGTGTCGGGTCACTGCCCCGGGTACCAGCGTCGGGTGACCACCCCGGCCACGGGAGACGGGGTCATACCGGGTCCCCGGTCCGGGTCCCCGGGTCGGCTCGTTACCCTGGCCCCAGGTCACCGGGTCATGTCGGGTACCAGGCCTGGTTCCCAGGTTCCGATGACCACCCCGGCACCAGGACGCCGGGTAATGTTGGGTACCCGACCCCAGGCCCCCGGGTCGGCTCGTTACCCTGGCCCCAGGTCACCGGGTCATGTCGGGTACCCAGCCTGGTTCCCAGGTTCCGATGACCACCCCGGCACCAGGACCCCGGATCAAGTGGGGACACCGGCCCCAGGTCACCGGGTGAGGTCGGGACCCCGGAACCAGGTCACCGGGTCATGTCGGGACCCAGGCCCGGGTCCCCGGGTTGGCCTGTTACCTTGGTCCCGGGTCACCGGGTCATGTCGGGTACCCTGCCTGGTTCCCAGGTTCGGGTGACCACTCCGGCACAAGTACCCCGGGTCACGTGGGGTCCCCGGCCCCAGGTCACCGGGTCAGGTCGGGACCCCGGACGCAGGTCACCGGGTCTTGTCGGGTACCCAGCCTGGTTCCCAGGTTCCGACGACCACCCCGGCACCAGGACCCCGGGTAATGTTGGGTACACGACCCCAGCTCCCCGGGTCGGGTCGTTACCCTGGCTCCAGGTCACCGGGTCGTATCGGGTACCCAGCCCGGGTATCCGGGTCGGGTTTTTACCCCAGCCCCATATCACCGGGTCCTGTCGGGTCCCCGGCCCGGGTCCCCTGGACAGGTCATTACCCCGTACCCGGGTCACCGGGTCAGGTCGGGACCCCGGACCCAGGTCACCGGGTCGTATCGGGTCGCTGCCCTGGGTACCAGTGTCGGGTGACATCCCCGGCCCCAGGTCCCCGATTCACGTGGCGTCCCCGGCCCGGGTCCCCGGGTTGCATCGGGACACCAGCGAAGGATCACTGGGTCCTGTCGGGTCCCCGGCCCGGGTCCCCTGGACAGGTCGTTAACCCGGCCGCGGGTCACCGGGTCATGTCGCGCATCCGGCCTGGTTCCCAGGTTCCGGTGACCACCCCGGCACCAGGACCCCGGGTCACGTGGGGACCCCGGCCCCAGGTCAGCGGGTCACGTGGGGACCCCGGCCCCAGGTCAGCGGGTCACGTGGGGACACCGGCCCCAGGTAACCGGGTCAGGTCGGGACCCCGGCCCCAGGTCCCCGGGTCATGTCGGGTACCCGGCCTGGTTCCCAGGTTCCGATGACCACCCCGGCACCAGGACCCCGGGTCACGTGGGGACACCGGCCCCAGGTGACCGGGTCACGTGGGGACACCGGCCCCAGGTCACCGGGTCATGTCTGGTACCCAGCCTGGTTCCCAGGTTCCGATGACCACCCCGGCACCAGGACGCCGGGTAATGTTGGGTACCCGACCCCAGGTCCCCGGGATGGGTCGGGACCCCACCCCGGGTCACCGGGTCGTGTCGGGTCGCTGCCCTGGGTAGCAGCATCGGGTGACCACCCCGGCCACGGGAGACGGGGTCATACCGGGTCCCCGGTCCGGGTCCCCGGGTCGGCTCGTTACCCTGGCCCCAGGTCACCGGGTCATATCGGGTACCCAGCCTGGGTTCCCGGGATGGGTTTTTACCCCAGCCCCAGATCACCGGGTCCTGTTGGGTCGCTGCCCCGGGTACCAGTGTCAGGTGACCACCCCGGCCCCGGGAGACGGAGTCATGCCGGGTCCCCGGCCCAGGACCCCGGGTCAGGTGGTTACCCTGGCCCCAGGTCACCGGGTCAGGTCGGGACCCCGGACCCAGGTCCCCGGGTCGTATCGGGTCGCTGCCCCGGGTACCAGTGTCGGGTGACATCCCCGGCCCCAGGTCCCCGGGTCACGTGGGGTCCCCGGCCCGGGTCCCCGGGTTGCATCGGGACACCAGCGAAGGATCACCAGGTCCTGTCCGGTCCCCGGCCCGGGTCCCCTGGACAGGTCGTTAACCCGGCCCCGGGTCACCGGGTCATGTCGCGCACCCAGCCTGGTTCCCAGGTTCCGGTGACCACCCCGGCCCCAGGTCAGCGGGTCACGTGGGGACCCCGGCCCCAGGTCAGCGGGTCACGTGGGGACACCGGCCCCAGGTAACCGGGTCAGGTCGGGACCCCGGCTCCAGGTCCCCGGGTTATGTCGGGTACCTCGCCTGGTTCCCAGGTTCCGAAGACCACCCCGGCACCAGGACCCCGGGTCACGTGGGGACACCGGCCCCAGGTCACCGGGTCACGTGTGGACCCCGGATCCAGGTCACCTGGTCATGTCTGGTACCCAGCCTGGTTCCCAGGTTCCGATGACCACCCCGGCACCAGGACGCCGGGTAATGTTGGGTACCCGACCCCAGGTCCCCGGGATGGGTCGGGACCCCACCCCGGGTCACCGGGTCGTGTCGGGTCGCTGCCCCGGGTAGCAGCGTCGGGTGACCACCCCGGCCCCGGGAGACGGAGTCATACTGGGTCCCCGGAACCAGGTCCCCGGGTTGGATTGTTACCCTGGCCCCGGGTCACCGGGTCATGTCGGGTACCCTGCCTGGTTCCCAGGTTCCGATGACCACCCCCGCACCAGGACCCCGGGTAATGTTGGGTACCCTGCCCTGGTCCCCGGGATAGGTCGGGACCCCGGCACCTGGTCACCGGGTCATTTTGGGTCCCCAGACCATGTCCCAGAGTCGGGTGACCACCCCGACCCCAGGTCCCTGGGTCATGTCGGGTACCCTGCCTGGTTCCCAGGTTCGGGTGACCACCCCGGCACCAGGACCCCAAATCAAGTGGGGACCCCGGCCCCAGGTCACCGGGTCAGGTCGGGACCCCGGACCCAGGTCACCGTGTCAGGTCGTGTCGCAGGCCCGGGTCCCCGGGTTGGATTGTCACCCTGGCCCCGGGTCAGCGGGTCATGTCTGGTACCCAGCCTTGTTCCCAGGTTCCGAGGTCCACCCCGGCACCGGGACCCCGGGTAATGTTGGGTTCCCGGCCCTGGTCCCCGGGATGGGTCGGGACCCCGGCCCCGGGTCACCGTGTCGTGTCGGGTCGCTGCCCCGGGTACCAGTGTCGGGTGACATCCCCGGCCCCAGGTCCCCGGGTCACGTGGGCTCCCCGGCCCGGGTCCCCGGATTGCATCGGGACACCAGCACCGGATCACCGTGTCACGTGGGGTCCCCGGCCCGGGTCCCCGGGTTGCATCGGGACACCAGCGCCGGATCACCGGGTCATGTCGGGTCCCCGGCCCGGGTCCCCTGGACAGGTCGTTACCACGGCCCCGGGTCCCCGGGTCATGTCGGGTCCATGGACCAGGTTCAAGGGTCGGGTGACCACCCCGACCCCAGGTCCCCGGGTCATGTCGGGTACCCGGCCTGGTTCCCAGGTTCCGATGACCACCCCGGCACCAGGACCCCGGGTCACGTGGGGACCCCGGCCCCAGGTCACCGGGTCAGGTCGGGACCCCGGACCCAGGTCGGGTCATATCACGTCCCATGCCCGGGTCCCCGGGTTGGATTGTTACCCAGGCCCCGGGTCACAGGGTCATGTTGGGTCAACGGCCTGGGTACAAGGGTCTGGTGACCACCCCGATCCCAGGTCCCCGGGTCATGTCGGGACACCGGACCAGGTCCCCGAGTCCGGTCGACACCACAGCCCCAGGTCACCGGGTCAGGTCGGGACCCCGGAACCAGGTCACCGGGTCATGTCGGGACCCAGGCCCGGGTCCCCGGCTTGGATTGTTACCCTGGCCCCGGGTCACCGGGTCCTGTCGGGTCCCCGGCCCGGGTCCCCTGGACAGGTCGTTAACCCGGCCCCGGGTCACCGGGTCAGGTCGGGACCCCGGACCCTGGTCACCGGGTCGTATCGGGTCGTTGCCCCGGGTACCAGTGTCAGGTGACCACCCCGGCCCCGGGAGACGGAGTCATACTGGGTCCCCGGCCCGGGTCCCTGGGTTGGATTGTTACCCTGGCCCCGGGTCACCGGGTCATGTCGGGTACCCTGCCTGGTTCCCAGGTTCCGATGACCACCCCCGCACCAGGACCCCGGGTAATGTTTGGTACCCAGCCCTGGTCCCCGGGATAGGTCGGGACCCCGGCACCTGGTCACTGGGTCATTTTGGGTCCCCAGACCAGGTCCCAGAGTCGGGTGACCACCCCGACCCCAGGTCCCTGGGTCATGTCGGGTACCCGGCCTGGTTCCCAGGTTCCGATGACCACCCCGGCACCAGGACCCAGGGTCACGTGGGGACCCCGGCCCCAGGTCAGCGGGTCACGTGGGGACCCCGGCCCCAGGTCAGCGGGTCATGTGGGGACACCGGCCCCAGGTCACCGGGTCAGGTCGGGTCCCGGACCCAGGTCGGGTCATGTCAGGTCCCAGGCCCGGGTCCCCTGGTTGGATTGTTACCCAGGCCCCGGGTCACCAGGTCATGTCGGGTCCACGGACCAGGTCCCAGGTTCCGGTGACCACCCCGGCACAAGTACCCCGGGTCACGTGGGGACCCCGGCCCCAGGTCACCGGGTCAGGTCGGGACCCCGGACCCAGGTCACTGTGTCAGGTCGGGTCCCAGGCCCGGGTCCCCGGGTTGGATTGTCACCCTGGCCCCGGGTCAGCGGGTCATGTCTGGTACCCAGCCTGGTTCCCAGGTTCCGAGGTCCACCCCGGCACCGGGACCCCGGATAATGTGGGGTTCCCGGCCCTGGACCCCGGGATGGGTCGGGACCCCACCCCGGGTCACCGGGTCGTGTCGGGTCACTGGCCCGGGTAGCAGCATCGGGTGACCACCCCGGCCACGGAAGACGGGGTCATACCGGGTCCCCGGTCCGGGTCCCCGGGTCGGCTCGTTACCCTGGCCCCAGGTCACCGGGTCATGTCGGGTACCAGGCCTGGTTCCCAGGTTCCGATGACCACCCCGGCACCAGGACGCCGGGTAATGTTCGGTACCTGACCCCAGGTCCCCGGGTCGGGTCGTTACCCTGGCCCCAGGTCACCGGGTCATGTCGGGTCCCCGGCCCGTGTCTCCTGGACAGGCCGTTACCCCAGCCCCGGGTCCCTGGGTCATGTTGGGTCCAAGGACCAGGTCCCAGGGTCGGCTGACCACCCCGGCACATGTAGCCCGGGTCACGTGGGGAACCCAGCCCCAGGTCAGCGGGTCACGTGGGGACACCGGCCCTAGGTCACCGGGTCAGGTCGGGACCCCGGACCCAGGTCGGGTCATGTCAGGTCCCAGGGTCGGGTCGTTACCCTGGCTCCAGGTCACCGGGTCGTGTCGGGTACCCAGCCCGTGTCCCCGGGTCGGGTTATTACCCCAGCCCCAGGTCACCGGGTCCTGTCGGGTCCCCGGCCCGGGTCTCTTGGACAGGTCGTTACCCCGGCCCCAGGTCCCCGGGTCATGTTGTGTCCAAGGACCAGGTCCCAGGGTCCGGTGACCACCCCGGCACATGTACCCCGGGTCACGTGGGGACCCCGGCCCCAGGTCACCGGGTCACGTGGGGACCCCGACCCCAGGTCCCTGGGTCATGTCGAGTACCCGGCCTGGTTCCCAGGTTCCGATGACCACCCCGGCACCAGGACCCCGGATCAAGTGGGGACACCGGCCTCAGGTCACCAGGTCAGGTCGGGACCCCGGAATCAGGTCACCGGGTCATGTCGGGACCCAGGCCCGGGTCCCCAGGTTGGATTGCTACCCAGGCCCCGGGTCACCGGGTCATGTCGGGTGAACGGCCTGGGTACAAGGGTCTGGTGACCACCCCGACCCCAGGTCCCCGGGTCAGGTCGGGACACCGGACCAGGTCCCCGAGTCCGGTCGACACCACAGCCCCAGGTCCCCGGGTTGGATTATTACCTTGGTCCCGGGTCACCGGGTCAAGTCGGGTACCCAGCCTGGTTCGCAGGTTCCGATGACCACCCCGGCACCAGGACGCCGGGTAATGCTGGGTACCCGGCCCTGGTCCCCGGGATGGGTCGGGACCCCGGCCCCGGGTTACCGTGTCGTGTCGGGTCGCTGCCCCGGGTACCAGTGTCTGGTGACATCCCCGGCCCCAGGTCCCCAGGTCACGTGGGGTCCCCGGCCCGGGTCCCCGGGTTGCATCGGGCCACGAAAACCGGATCACTGGATCACGTGGGGTCCCCGGCCCGGGTCCCCGGGTTGCATCGGGACACCAGCGCCGGATCACCGGGTCCTGACAGGTCCCCGGCCCGGGTCCCCTGGACAGGTCGTTACCACGGCCCCGGGTCACCGGGTCATGTCGGGTCCACGGACCAGGTTCAAGGGTCGGGTGACCACGCCGACCCCAGGTCACCGGGTCATGTTGGGTACCCGGCCTGGTTCCCAGGTTCCGATGACCACCCCGGCATCAGGACACCGGGTCACGTTGGGACCCCTGTCCCAGGTGACCGGGTCACTTGGGGTCCCCAGCCACAGATCACCGGGTCACGTCGGGACCCCGGACCCAGGTCACGTGGTCATGTCTAGTACCCAGCCTGGTTCCCAGGTTCCGATGACCACCCCGGCACCAGGACCCCGGGTAATGTTGGGTACCCAACCCCAGGTCCCCGGGATGGGTCGGGACCCCACCCCGGGTCACCGGGTCGAGTCGGGTCGCTGCCCCGGGTAGCAGCGTCTGGTGACTACCCCGGCCACGGGAGATGGGGTCATAACGGGTCCCCGGTCCGGGTACCCGGGTCGGGTTTTTACCCCAGCCCCAGGTCACCAGGTCCTGTCGGGTCCCCGGCCCGGGTCTCCTGGACAGGTCGATACCCCGGCACCGGGTCCCCGGGTCATGTCGGGTCCACAGACCAGGTCCCAGGGTCGTGTGACCACCCCGGAACAAGTATCCCGGGTCACGTGGGGACCCCGGCCCCAGGTCAGCGGGTCACGTGGGGACCCCGGCCCCAGGTCACCGGGTCAGGTCGGGACCCCGGACCCAGGTCACCGGGTCATGTCTGGTACCCAGCCTGGTTCCCAGGTTCCGAGGTCCACCCCGGCACCAGGACCCCGGGTAATGTTGGGTACCCGTCCCTGGTCCCCGCGATGGGTCGGGGCCCCGGCCCCGGGTCACCGGGTCATGTCGGGTCACTGCCCCGGGTACCAGTGTCAGGTGACCACCCCGGCCCCGGGAGACGGTGTCATACCGGGTCCCTGGCCCGGGTCCCGGGGTCAGGTGGTTACCCTGGCCCCAGGTCACCGGGTCATGTCGGGACCCCGGACCCAGGTCACCGGGTCATATCGGTTCGCTGTCCCGGGTACAAGTGTCGGGTGACCACCCCCAACCCCGGTCCCCGGGTAATGTCGGACACCCAGCCTGGTTCCCAGGTTCCGATGACCACCCCGGCACCAGGACCCCGGGTCACGTGGGGACCCAGGCCACAGGTCACCGGGTCACGTGGGGACCCCGGACCCAGGTCACCGGGGCATGTCTGGTACCCAGCCTGGTTCCCAGGTTCCGAGGTCCACCCCGGCACCAGGACCCCGGGTAATATTGGGTACCCGACCCCATGTCCCCAGGATGGGTTGGGACCCTGGCCCAGGGTCACCGGATCGTGTCGGGTCGCTACCCTGGCTAGCAGCGTCGGGTGACCACCCCGGCCACGGGAGACGGGGTCATACCGGGTCCCCGGTCCGGGTCCCCGGGTCGGCTCGTTACCCTGGCCCCAGGTCACCGGGTCATGTCGGGTACCCAGCCTGGTTCCCAGGTTCCGACGACCACCCCGGCAGCAGGACCCCGGGTAATGTTGGGTACCCGACCCCAGGTCCCCGGGTCGGGTCGTTACCCTGGCCCCAGGTCACCGGGTCATGTCGTGTACCCAGCCCGGGTCCCCGGGTCGGGTTTTTACCCCAGCCCCAGGTCACCGGGTCCTGTCGGGTCCCCGGCCCGGGTCTCCTGGACAGGTCGTTACCCTGGCCCCGGGTCCCCGGGTCATGTTGGGTCCAAGGACCAGGTCCCAGTGTCGGCTGATCACGCCGGCACATGTACCCCGGGTCACATGGGGACCCCAGCCCCAGGTCAGAGGGTCACGTGGGGACACCGGCCCCAGGTCACCGGGTCAGGTCGGGACCCCGGACCCAGGTCGGGTCATGTCAGGTCCCAGGCCCGGGTCCCAGGGTTGGATTGTTACCCAGGCCCCGGGTCACCGGGTCATGTTGGGTCCATGGACCAGGTCCCATGGTCCGGTGACCACCCCGACCCCAGGTCCCCGGGTCATGTCGGGTACCCTGCCTGGTTCCCAGGTTCCGATGACCACCCCGGCACAAGTACCCCGGGTCACGTGGGGACCCCGACCCCAGGTCCCCGGGTCACGTGGGGACCCCGGACCCAGGTCACCGGGTCAGTTCGGGACTCCGGAACAAGGTCACCGTGTCAGGTCGGGTCCCAGGCCCTGGTCCCCGGGTTGGATTGTCACCCTGGCCCCGGGTCAGCGGGTCAAGTCTGGTACCCAGCCTGGTTCCCAGGTTCCGAGGTCCACCCCGGCACCGGGACCCCGGGTAATGTTGGGTTCCCGGCCCTGGTCCCCGGGATGTGTCGGGACCCCGGCCCCGGGTCACCGTGTCGTGTCGGGTCGCTGCCCCGGGTACCAGTGTCGGGTGACATACCCGGCCCCAGGTCCCCGGGTCATGTCGGGTACCCGGCCTGGTTCCCAGGTTCCGATGACCACCCCGGCATCAGGACACCGGGTCACGTTGGGACCCCGGTCCCAGGTGACCGGGTCACGTGGGGTCCCCGGCCACAGGTCACCGGGTCACGTGGGTACCCCGGACCCAGGTCACCGGGGCATGTCTGGTACCCAGCCTGGTTCTTAGGTTCCGATGACCACCCCGGCACCAGGACCCCGGGTAATGTCGGGTACCCGACCCCAGGTCCCCGGGTCGGGTCGTTACCCTGGCCCCAGGTCACCGGGTCATGTCGGGTACCCAGCCCGGGTCCCCGGGTCGGGTTTTTACCTCAGACCCAGGTCACCGGGTCCTGTCGGGTCCCCGGCCCGGGTCTCCTGGACAGGTCGTTACCCCGGTCCCGGGTCCCCGGGTCATGTTTGGTCCACGGACCAGGTCCCAGGGTCGGCTGACCACCCCGGCCCCGGGAGACGGAGTCATACCGGGTCCCCGGCCCGGGTCCCCGGGTCAGGTGGTTACCCTGGCCCCATGTCACCGGGTAAGGTTGGGACCCCGAACCCAGGTCACAAGGTCGTATCGGTTCGCTGCCCCAGGTACCAGTGTCGGGTGACATCCCCAGCTCCAGGTCACCGGGTCACGTGGGCTCCCCGGCCCGGGTCCCTGGGTTGCATCGGGACACCAGCACCGGATCACTGGATCACGTGGGGTCCCCGGCCCGGGTCCCCGGGTTGCATCGGGACACCAGCGAAGGATCACCGGGTCCTGTCGGGTCCCCGGCCCGGGTCCCCTGGACAGGTCGTTACCCCGGCCCCGGGTCACTGGGTCACGTCGGACACCCAGCCTGGTTCCCAGGTTCCGATGACCACCCCGGCACCAGGACTCAGGGACACGTGGGGACACCAGCCCCAGGTCACCGGGTCAGGTCGGGACCCCGGACCCAGGTCACCGGGTCATGTCGGGACCCAGGCCCGGGTCCCCGGGTTGGATTGTTACCCAGGGCCCGGGTCCCCGGGTCATGTCGGGTACCCAGCCCGGGTCCCCTGGACAGGTCGTTACCCCGGCCCAGGGTCCCCGGGTCATGTCGTGTCCACGGACCAGGTTCAAGGGTCGGGTGACCACCCCGACCCCAGGTCCCCGGGTCATGTCGGGTACCGAGACTGGTTCCCAGGTTCCGATGACCACCCCGGCACCAGGACCCCGGGTCACGTGGGGACCCTGGCCCCAGGTCACCAGGTCACGTGGGGACCCCGGACGCAGGTCACCGGGTCATGTCTGGTACCCAGCCTGGTTCCCAGGTTCCGATGACCACCCCGGCACCAGGACCCCGGGTAATGTTGGGTACCCGACCCCAGGTCCCCGGGACTGGTCAGGACCCCACCCCGGGTCACCGGGTCGTGTCTTGTCGCTACCCCGGCTAGCAGCGTCGGGTGACCACCCCGGCCATGGGAGACGGGGTCATACTGGGTCCCCTGTCCGGGTCCCCGGGTCGGCTCGTTACCCTGGCCCCAGGTCACCGGGTCATGTCGGGTACCCAGCCTGGTTCCCAGGTTCCGACGACCACCCCGGCACCAGGACCCCTGGTAATGTTGGGTACCCGACCCCAGGTCCCGAGGTCGGGTCGTTACCCTGACCCCAGGTCACCGGGTCATGTCGGGTACCCAGCCCGGGTCCCCCGGTCGGGTTTTTACCTCAGACCCAGGTCACCGGGTCCTGTCGGGTCCCCGGCCCAGGTCTCCTGGACAGGTCGTTACCCTGGCCCCGGGTCCCCAGGTCATGTCGGGTCCACGGACCAGGTCCCAGGGACGGGTGATCACCCCGGCCCCGGGAGACGGGGGTCATACCGTGTCCGCGTCCCGGGTCCCCGGGTCGGGTGGTTATCCTGGCCCCAGGTAACCGGGTCATGTCGGGTACCCAGCCTGATTCCCAGGTTCCGAGGTCCACCCCGGCACCGGGACCCCGGATCAAGTGGTGACACCGGCCCCAGGTCACCGGGTCAGGTCGGGACCCCAGAACCAGGTCACCGGGTCATGTCGGGTCCCATGCCCGGGTCCCCGGGTTGGATTGTTACCCTGGCCGCGGGTCACCGGGTCATGTCGGGTACCCAGCCTGATTCCCAGGTTCCGAGGTCCACCCCGGCACCGGGACCCCGGATCAAGTGGGGACCCCGGCCCCAGGTCACCGGGTCAGGTCGGGACCCCAGAACCAGGTCACCGGGTCATGTCGGGAACCAGGCCCGGGTCCCCGAGTTGGATCGTTACCTTGGTCCCGGGACACCGGGTCATGACTGGTACCCAGCCTGGTTCCCAGGTTCCGAGGTCCACCCCGGCACCAGGATGCCGGGTAATGTTGGGTACCCAACCCCAGGTCCACGGGTCGGGTCGTTACCCTGGACCAAGGTCACCGGGTCATGTCGGGTACCCAGCCTGGTTCACAGGTTCCGACGAACACCCCGGCACCAGGACCCCGGGTAATGTTGGGTTCCCGGCCCTGGTCCCCAGGATGGGTCAGGACCCCGGCCCTGGGTCACCGGGTCGTATCGGGTCGCTGCCCCAGGTACCAGTGTCGGGTGACATCCCCGGCCCCAGGTCCCCGGGTCACGTGGGGTCCCCGGCGCGGGTCCACGGGTTGCATCGGTATACCAGCGCCGGATCACCGGGTCCTGTCGGGTCCCCGGCCCGGATCCCCTGGACAGGTCGTTACCACGGCCCCGGGTCACCGGGTCATGTCGGGTCCACGGACCAGGTTCAAGGGTCGGGTGACCATCCCGACCCCAGGTCACCGGGTCATGTCGGGACCCCGGACCACGGCCCCGAGTCCGGTCGACACCACAGGCCCGGGTCACCGGGTCATGTCGGGTACCCATTCCGGGTCCCCGGGTTGGATTGTTATCCTGGCCCCAGGTCACCGGGTCATGTCGGGAACCCAGCCTGGTTCCCAGGTTCCGATGACCACCCCGGCAGCAGGACCCCGGGTAATGTTGGGTACCCGACCCCAGGTCCCCGGGTCGGGTCATTACCCTGGCCCCAGGTCACCGGGTCATGTCGGGAACCCAGCCTGGTTCCCAGGTTCCGATGACCACCCCGGCACCAGGACCCCGGGTACTGTTTGGTACCCGGCCCTGGTCTCCGGGATGGGTCGGGACGCCAGCCCCGGGTCACCGGGTCATGTCGGGTCGCTGCCCCTGGTAGCAGCGTCGTGTGACCACCCTGGCCCTGGGGGACACGGCCATACGGGGTCCCCGGCCCGGGTCCCCGGATCGGGTCGTTACCCAGGCCCCGGGTCCCCGGGTCATGTCGGGTCCACAGACCAGGTCCCAGGGTCGGGTGACCACCCTGGCACAAGTACCCCGGGTTACGTGGGGACCCCGGCCCCAGGTCACCGGGTCACGTCGGGACCCCAGCCCCAGGTCACCGGGTCATGTCGGTACCCAGGCCCGGGTACCCGGGTTGGATTGTTACCCTGGCCCCGGGTCACCGGGTCATGTCGGGTACCCAGCCCGGGTCCCCGGGTCAGGTTTTTACCCCAGCCCCAGGTCACCGGGTCCTGTTGGGTCCCCGGCCCGTGTCCCCTGGAGAGGTCGTTACCCCGGCACTGGGTCCCCGGGTCATGTCGGGTCCACGGACCAGGTCCCAGGGTCGGGTGACCACCCTGGCACAAGTACCCCGGGTTACGTGGGGACCCCGGCCCCAGGTCACCGGGTCACGTCGGGTCCCCGGCCCCAGGTCACCGGGTCATGTCGGGACCCAGGCCCGGGTACCCGGGTTGGATTGTTACCCTGGCCCCGGGTCACCAGGTCATGTCGGGTACCCAGCCCGGGTCCCCGGGTCAGGTTTTTACCCCAGTCCCAGGTCACCGGGTCCTGTTGGGTCCCCGGCCCGGGTCCCCTGGAGAGGTCGTTACCCCGGCCCTGGGTCCCCGGGTCATGTCGGGTCCACGGAGTAGGTCTCAGGGTCGGGTGACCACCCCGACCCCAGGTCCCCGGGTCATGTCGGGTACCCGGCCTGGTTCCCAGGTTCCGGTGACCACCCCGGCACCAGGACCCCTGGTCAGGTCGGGACCCCGACCCCAGGTCTCCGGGTCACGTGGAGACCCTGGCCCCAGCTCACCGGGTCAGCTCGGGACCGCGGACCCAGGTCACTGGGTCATGTCGGGTACCCAGCCCGGGTCCCCGGGTTGGATTGTTACCAGGCCCCAGGTCACCGGGTCATGTCTGGTACCCAGCCTGGTTCCTAGGTTCCGAGGTCCACCCCGGCACCAGCACCCCGGGTAATGTTGGGTACCCGGCCCTGGTCCCTGGAATGGGTCGGGACCGCGACCCCGGGTCACCGGGTCGTATCGGTTCGCTGGACCAGGTCCCAGGGTCGGGTGACATCCGCGGCCCTAGGTCCCCGGGTCATGTCAGGTACCCGGCCTGGTTCCCAGGTTCCGGTGACCACCCCAGCACCAGGACCCCGGGTCATGTGGGGACCCCGGCCCCAGGTCACTGGGTCATGTCAGGTCCCCGGCCCCAGGTCCCCGAGTCCGGTCGACACCACAGCCCCGGGTCACTGCGTCATGTCTGGTACCCACCCTGGTTCCCAGGTTCCGATGACCACCCCGGCACCAGGACCCCGGGTAATGTTGGGTACCCGGCCCTGGGATGGGTTGGGACCCCGGCCCCGGGTCACAGGGTCATGTCGGCTCGCTGCCCCGGGTACCAGCGTCGGGTGACCACCCCGGCCCCGGGAGACGGGGTCATACCGGGTTCCCGGCACGGTTTGGGACCCCGGCCCCGGGTCACAGGGTCATGACAGGTCCCCGGCACGGGTGCCACGTTTGGGTCCCTACCCCGATCCCAGGTCCACGGATCGGGTTTGGTCCCTGGCCGGGGTCCCTGGGTCTCTTCGGGACCCCGACTCGGGATCACAGGGTCCTGTCGGGTCCCCGGCCTGGGTCCCCTCGACGGGCTGTTACCCCAGCCCCGGGTCACCCGGTCATGTTGGGTACCCAGCCCGGGAACCAGGTTCGGGTCGGGACCCCGGCCCCGGGTCACTGGCTCATGTCAGGTCGCTGCCCCAGGTACCAGTGAGGGGTGACCACCCCGGCCCCAGGTCCCCGGGTCACGTGGGGACCCCGGCCCGGGTCCCCGGGTTGCATCGGGACACCAGCGCCGGATCACCGGGTCCTGTCGGGTCCCCGGTAAGGGTCCCCTGGACAGGTCGTTAACACAGCCCCAGGTCACCGGGTCAGGTCGGGACCCTGGACCCAGGTCACCGGGTCATATCGGGTCCCAGGCCCGGGTCCCCGCGTTGGATTGTTACCCAGGCCCCGGGTCATCGGGTCATGTCGGGACCCCGGACCAGGTCCCCGAGTCCGGTCGACACCACAGCCCCGGGTCACCGGGTCATGTCGGGTACCCATTCCGGGTCCCCGGGTTGGATTGTTATCCTGGCCCCAGGTCACCGGATCATGTCTGGTATCCAGCCTGGTTCCCAGGTTCCGATGATCACCTCGGCACGAGGACCCCGGGTAATGTTGGGTACCCGGCCCTGGTCCCCGGGATGGGTTGGGACCCTGGCCTCGGGTCACCGGGTCATGTTGGGACCCAGAACCCAGGTCCCCGGGTCATGTCGGGACCCCGGACCAGGTCCCCGAATCCGGTCGACACCACAGCGCCGGGTCACCAGGTCTTGTCGGGTACCCAGCCCAGGCACCAGGGTCAGCTCGGGACCCCGGCCCCAGGTCACCAGGTCATGTCGGGTACCCGGCCTGGTTCCCTAGTTCCGGTGACCAACCCGGCACCAGGACCCTGGGTCAGGTCGGGACCCTGGACCCAGGTCACCGGGTCATGTCGGGTCCCAGGCCCGGTTCCCCGGGTGGGATTGTTACTCTGGCCTCGGTTCACCGGGTCTTGTCGTGTACCCGGCCTGGTTCCCAGGTTCCTGTGACCACCCCGGCACCAGGACACCGGGTCACGTTGGGACCCCGGCCACAGGTCACCGGGTCAGCTCGGGATCCCGGACCCAGGTCACCGGGTAATGTCGGGTCGCTGCCCCGGGTAGCAGCGTTGGGTGACCACCTCGGCCACGGGAGACGGGGTCATACCGGGTCCCCGGTCCGGGTCCCCGGGTCGGCTCGTTACCCTGGCCCCAGGTCACCGGGTCAGGTCGGGACCCAGGACCCAGGTCACCTGGTCATGTCGGGACCCAGGACCCGGTCCCCGGGTTGGATTGTTAACCAGGCCCCGGTCACCGGGTCAGGTCGGGTCAACGGCCTGGGTACTAGGGTCCGGTGACCACCCCGACCCCAGGTCCCCGGGTCATGTCGGGACCCCGGACCAGGTCCCCGAGTCCGGTTGACACCATAGCCCCGGGTCACCGGGTCATGTCGGGTACCCAGCCCGGGCACCAGGGTCAGGTCGGGACCCCGGACCCAGGTCACCGGGTCATGTCGGATACCCGGTCAGGTTCCCAGGTTCCGGTGACCACCCTGGCACCAGGACCCCGGGTCACGTGGGGACCCCGGCCCCAGGTCAGCGGGTCACGTGGGGACCCCGGCCACAGGTCACCGGGTCAGGTCGGGACCCCGGACCCAGGTCCCCGGGTCATGTCTGGTACCCAGCCTGGTCCCCAGGTTCCGATGACCACCCCGGCACCAGGACCCAGGGTCACTTGGGACCCCTGCCCCACGTCACCGGGTCACATGGGGTCCCCAGACCAGGTCCCAGGGTCGGGTGACCACCCTGACCCCAGGTCCCCGGGTCATGTCGAGTACCCGGCCTGGTTCCCAGGTTCCGGTGACCACCCCGGCACCAGGACCCCGGGTCACGTAGGGACCCCGGGTAACGTTGGGTACCCGACCGCAGGTCCCCGGATCGGGTCGTTACCCTGGCCCCAGGTCACCGGGTCATGTCTGGTACCCATCCTGGTTCCCAGGATCCGGTGACCACCCTGGCACCAGGACCCCGGGTCACGTGGGGACCCCGGCCCCAGGTCACCGGGTCACGTGGGGACACCGGCCCCACCTCACCGGGTCATGTTGGGACCCCGGCCCGGGTCCCCGGGTTGGATTGTTACCCTGGCCCCGGGGTCACCGGGTCATGTCTGGTACCCAGCCTGGTTCCCAGATTCCGATGAACACCCCGGCACCAGGACCCCAGGTATTGTTGGGTACCCAGCCCTGGTCCCCGGGATGGGTCGGGACCCCGGCCCCGCGTCACCGGGTCATGTCGGGTCGCTGCCCCGGGTACCAGTGTCGGGTGACATCCCCGGCCCCAGGGCCACGGGTCACGTGGGGACCCCGGCCCCAGGTCACCGGGTCAGGTCGTTACCCCGGCCCCGGGTCACCGGGTCATGTTGGGTCCCCGGCCCGGGTCCCCGAGTCGGGTCGTTACCCTAGCCTCAGGTCACCGGGTCATGTCTGGTACCTGGCATGGTTCCCAGGTTCCGGTGACCACCCCGGCACCAGGAGACGGGGTCACGTGGGGACCCCGGCCCCAGGTCACCGGGTCGTGTCCGGTCGCTACCCCGGCTAGCAGCATCGGGTGACCACTCCGGCCACAGGAGACGGGGTCATACCGGGTCCCCGGTCCGGGTCCCCGTGTCGGCTCCTTACCCTGGCCCCAGGTCCCCGGGTCATGTTGGGTACCCACCCTGGTTCCCAGGTTCCGGTGACCACCCCGGCACCAGGACCCCGGGTCACGTGGGGACACCGGCCCCACGTCACCGGGTCAGGTCGGCACCCCGGACCCAGGTCACCGGGTCATGTCGGGTCCCAGGCCCGGGTCCCCGGGTTGGATTTTTTCCCTGGCCCCGGGTCACCGGGTCATGTCTGGTACCCAGCCTGGTTCCCAGGTTCCGATGACCACCCCGGCACCAGGACCCCGGGTAATGTTGGGTACCCGGCCCTGGGATGGGTTGGGACCCCGGCCCCGGGTCACAGGGTCATGTCGGCTCGCTGCCCCGGGTACCAGCGTTGGGTGACCACCCCGGCCCCAGGAGACGGGGTCATACCGAGTTCCCGGCACGGTTTGGGACCCCGGCCCCGAGTCACAGGGTCATGACAGGTCCCCGGCACGGGTGCCACGTTTAGGTCCCTACCCCGATCCCAGGTCCACGGATCGGGTTTGGTCCCTGGCCGGGGACCCTGGGTCTCTTCGGGACCCCGACTCCGGATCACAGGGTCCTGTCAGGTCCCCGGCCTGGGTCCCCTCGACGGGCTGTTACCCCAGCCCCGGGTCACCGGGTCATGTTGGGACCCAGAACCCAGGTCCCCGGGTCATGTTGGGACCCCTTGACCAGGTCCCCGAGTCCGGTCGACACCACAGCGCTGGGTCACCGGGTCTTGTCGGGTACCCAGCCCGGGCAACAGGGTCAGCTCGGGACCCCGGCCCCAGGTCACCAGGTCATGTCGGATACCTGGCCTGGTTCCCAGGTTCCGGTGACCACCCCGGCCCCAGGACCCCGGGTCACGTGGGGACCCCGGACCCAGGTCTCCGGGTCACCTAGGAACCCCGGCCCCACGTCACCGGGTCAGTTCGGACCCCGGACCCAGGTCACCGGGTCACGTGGGGTCCCCGGCCTGGGTTCCCGGGTTGCATCGCGACACCAGCGCCGTATCACCGGGTCCTCTCGGGTCCCCGGCCCGGGTCCCCTGGACAGGTCGATAACACAGCCCCAGGTCACCGGGTCATGTCGGGTCCCCGGACCAGGTCCCAGGGTCGGGTGACCACCCCGATCCCAGGTCCCCGTGTCATGTTGTGTGCCTGGCCTGGTTCCCAGGTTCCGGTGACCACCCCGGCACCAGGACCCCGGGTCACGTGGGGACCCCGGCCCCAGGTCCCCGGGTCACGTGGGGACCCCGGCCCCAGGTCACCGGGTCAGGTCGGGACCCCGTCCCGGGGAGGCCTGGGTTCAGGGTGGTCACCCGACCCTGGGATCCGGGTCAGGGAACCGACGTGACCCGGTGACCCGGGGCTAGTGTCCCGATACGACCCATGGAGCCAGTCTGGGGACCGGATATGACCCGGTGATCTGGGGCTGGGGTTCCGATCCTACTCGGGGACCTGGTCCATGGACCAGACATGACCCTGTGACCTGGGGCCGGGTTCCCGACCCGACACAGGGACTGGGGCCGGGGTCCCAACTCGACCCAGGGACCAGGGCCGAGGACTGGACATGACACTGGGACCCTGGGCTTGGGTCCCGACCCGACCCGCAGACCCGGACCATGGACCCGACATGACCTGGTGGCCCGGGACCGGGGTGGGGATCCGACCCTAGTACCCGGGCTGTGGACCTGACATGACCCGGTGAACAGGGACCGGGGTCCCGACCCAACGCAGGGACACGGGCCAGGGACCCGACATGACCTGGGACCTGGGACCGGGGTGATCACCTGACCCAGGGACCCAGGCCGTTGACCCGACATGACCCTGTGACCTGGGGCCGGGGATCCAACCCGACACGGGGACCCGGGGCAGGAACCCAACATGACACGGTGACCTGGGTCCGGGGTGGTCACGCGACATGGGGACCCAGGCCGGGGACCCAACATGACTCGGTGAACCGGGTTCGGGGTCCCTACCAGACCCGGGGACCCGGGCCGGGGACCCGTCATGAGCCTGTGACACGGGGCTTGGGTCCCGACCCGACCCTGGGACTCGGGCCAGGGACCACATATGACCTGGTCACCAGGGTCTAGGGCCCCGACCCGACCCTGGGACCCAGGCCGCGGACACAATATGAGCTGGTCACCCGGGTCTAGAGCCAAGACCAGACCCTGGGACCCAGGTCAGGCACCAGATATGACATGGGGACCCGGGGCTGGGGTCACGACCCAACAAGGGGACCCGGGATGGGGACCCGACATGACCCGGATACCCGGGGCCAGGGTCGCGACCAGACCAGGGGACCCAGGCCGGGAACCCAACAAGACCCGGTGACCCAGAGCAGGGGTAATAACCCAACCCGGGGACCAGGGCCGAGGACCGGATATAACCACAGGACCCGGGGCGGGAGTCCCAACCCAACCAGGGTCCCCGGGACACTGGGTCATGTCGGGTCCCTGCCCCGGGTACCAGTGTCGGGTGACCACCCTGGCCCCAGGTCCCCGGGTTGCATCGGGACACCAGCGCCGGATCACCGGGTCCTGTCGGGTGCCCGGCCCGGGTCCCCTGGACAGGTCGTTACCACGACCCCGGGTCACTGGGTCATGTCGGGTCCACGGACCAGATTCAAGGGTCAGGTGACCACCCCGACCCCAGGTCCCCGGGTCATGTCGGGTACCCGGCCTGGTTCCCAGGTTCCGATGACCACCCCGGCACCAGGACCCCGGGTAATGTTGGGTACCCGGCCCTGGTGCCCGGGACGGGTCGGGACCCCGGCCCTGGGTCACCGGGTCATGTCGGGTCTCTGCCCCGGGTAGCAGCGTCGTGTGACCACCCCGGCCCCGGGGGACACGGTCATACTGGGTCCCCGGCCCGGATCCCCAGATCGGGTCGTTACCCTGGCCCCAGGTCACCGGGTCATGTCGGGTACCCAGCCCGGGTCCCCGGGTCGGGTTTTAACCCCAGCCCCAGGTCACCGGGTCCTGTCGGGTCCCCAGCCCGGGTTCCCTGGACAGGTCGTTACCCTGGCCCCGGGTCACCGGGTCATGTCGGGTCCACGGACCAGGTCCCAGGGTCGGGTGACCACCCCGACCCCTGGTCCCCGGGTCATGTCGGGTACACGGCCTGGTTCCCAGGTTCCGGTGACCACCTCGGCACCAGGACCCCGGGTCACGTGGGGACCCCGGCCCCGGGTCACCGGGTCACGTGGGGACCTGGGCCCCAGGTCACCGGGTCATGTCGGGACCACAGACCCAGGTCACCGGGTCATGTTGGGTCCAGGCCCGGGTCCCCGGGTTGGATTGTTACCCAGGCCCCGGGTTACCGGGTCATGTCGGGACCCCGGACCAGGTCCCCGAGTCCGGTCGACACCACAGCTCTGGGGCACCGGGTCATGTCGGGTACCCAGCCCAGGCACCATGGTCAGCTCGGGACCCTGGCCCCAGGTCACCAGGTCATGTCGGGTACCCGGACTGGTTCCCACTTTCCGGTGACCACCTCAGCACCAGGACCCCGGGTAATGTTGGGTACCCGGCTCTGGTCCCCGGGATGGGTCGGGACCCCGGCCCCGGGTCACTGGGTCATGTCGGGTCCCCAGACCAGGTCCCAGGGTCGGGTGACCACCCCGACCCCAGGTCCCCTGGTCATGTCGGGTACCCAGCCTGGTTCCCAGATTCCAATGACCACCCCGGCACCAGGACTCCAGGTCACGTGGGGACCCCGGCCCCAGGTCACCGGGTCAGGTCGGGACCCAGGACCCAGGTCACCGGGTCACGTCGGGACCCAGGACCCAAATCACCGGGTCATGTCTGGTCAACGGCCTAGGTACCAGGGTCTGGTGACCACCCCGACACCAGGTCCCCGGGTCATGTCGGGACCCCGGACCAGGGCCCCGAGTCCGGTCGACACCACAGCCCCGGGTCACCGGGTCATGTCGGGTACCCATTCAGGGTCCCCGGGTTGGATTGTTATCCTGGCCCCAGGTCACCGGGTCATGTCTGGTACCCAGCCTGGTTCCCAGGTTCCGATGATCACCCCGGCACCAGGACCCCGGGTAATGTAGGATACCCGGCCCTGGTCCCCGGGATGGGTCGGGTCCCCGGCCCCGGGTCACCGGGTCATGTTGGGACCCAGAACCCAGGTCCCCGGGTCATGTTGGGACCCCTTGACCAGGTCCCCGAGTCCGGTCGACACCACAGCCCCGGGTCACCGGGTCTTGTCGGGTACCCAGCCCGGGCAACAGGGTCAGCTCGGGACCCCGGCCCCAGGTCACCAGGTCATGTCGGATACCTGGCCTGGTTCCCAGGTTCCGGTTACCACCCCGGCCCCAGGACCCCGGGTCACGTGGGGACCCCGGACCCAGGTCTCCGGGTCACCTAGGAACCCCGGCCCCACGTCACCGGGTCAGTTCGGACCCCGGACCCAGGTCACCGGGTCACGTGGGGTCCCCGGCCTGGGTTCCCGGGTTGCATCGCGACACCAGCGCCGGATCACCGGGTCCTCTCGGGTCCCCGGCCCGGGTCCCCTGGACAGGTCGATAACACAGCCCCAGGTCACCGGGTCATGTCGGGTCCCCGGACCAGGTCCCAGGGTCGGGTGACCACCCCGATCCCAGGTCCCCGTGTCATGTTGTGTGCCTGGCCTGGTTCCCAGGTTCCGGTGACCACCCCGGCACCAGGACCCCGGGTCACGTGGGGACCCCGGCCCCAGGTCACCGGGTCAGGTCGGGACCCCGTCCCGGGGAGGCCTGGGTTCAGGGTGGTCACCCGACCCTGGGATCCGGGTCAGGGAACCGACGTGACCCGGTGACCCGGGGCTAGTGTCCCGATACGACCCATGGAGCCAGTCTGGGGACCGGATATGACCCGGTGATCTGGGGCTGGGGTTCCGATCCTACTCGGGGACCTGGTCCATGGACCAGACATGACCTTGTGACCTGGGGCCGGGTTCCCGACCCGACACAGGGACTGGGGCCGGGGTCCCAACTCGACCCAGGGACCAGGGCCGAGGACTGGACATGACACTGGGACCCTGGGCTTGGGTCCCGACCCGACCCGCAGACCCGGACCATGGACCCGACATGACCTGGTGGCCCGGGACCGGGGTGGGGATCCGACCCTAGTACCCGGGCTGTGGACCTGACATGACCCGGTGAACAGGGACCGGGGTCCCGACCCAACGCAGGGACACGGGCCAGGGACCCGACATGACGATGGGACCTGCGGCCGGGGTCCCGACCTGACCCAGGGACCCTGGCCGGGGACCCAACATAACCCAGTGACCCGGGGCTAGGTTTCTGACCTGACCCGCGGAACCGGGCAGGGAACACGGTATGACCTGGGGACCCAGGGCCAGCGTCCTGACGCGACAAGGGGACACGAGTAGGGGACCCAACATTACCTGGTGACCCAGGGTCGGGGTCCCAATCAGACCTGGGGACCTGGGCCGGGGAACTGACAAGACTTGGGGACACGTGCCGGGGACCCGACATGACCTGGGACCTGGGACCGGGGTGATCACCTGACCCTGGGACCCAGGCCGTTGACCCGACATGACCCTGTGACCTGGGGCCGGGGACCCAACCCGACACGGGGACCCGGGGCAGGAACCCAACATGACACGGTGACCTGGGTCCGGGGTGGTCACGCGACATGGGGACCCAGGCCGGGGACCCAACATGACTCGGTGAACCGGGTTCGGGGTCCCTACCAGACCCGGGGACCCGGGCCGGGGACCCGTCATGAGCCTGTGACACGGGGCTTGGGTCCCGACCCGACCCTGGGACTCGGGCCAGGGACCACATATGACCTGGTCACCAGGGTCTAGGGCCCCGACCCGACCCTGGGACCCAGGCCGCGGACACAATATGAGCTGGTCACCCGGGTCTAGAGCCAAGACCAGACCCTGGGACCCAGGTCAGGCACCAGATATGACATGGGGACCGGGGGCTGGGGTCACGACCCAACAAGGGGACCCGGGATGGGGACCCGACATGACCCGGATACCCGGGGCCTGGGTCGCGACCAGACCAGGGGACACAGGCCGGGAACCCAACAAGACCCGGTGACCCAGAGCAGGGGTAATAACCCAACCCGGGGACCAGGGCCGAGGACCGGATATAACCACAGGACCCGGGGCGGGAGTCCCAACCCAACCCGGGTCCCCGGGACACTGGGTCATGTCGGGTCCCTGCCCCGGGTACCAGTGTCGGGTGACCACCCCGGCCCCAGGTCCCCGGGTTGCATCGGGACACCAGCGCCGGATCACCGGGTCCTGTCGGGTGCCCGGCCCGGGTCCCCTGGACAGGTCGTTACCACGACCCCGGGTCACTGGGTCATGTCGGGTCCACGGACCAGATTCAAGGGTCAGGTGACCACTCCGACCCCAGGTCCCCGGGTCATGTCGGGTACCCGGCCTGGTTCCCAGGTTCCGATGACCACCCCGGCACCAGGACCCCGGGTAATGTTGGGTACCCGGCCCTGGTGCCCGGGACGGGTCGGGACCCCGGCCCTGGGTCACCGGGTCATGTCGGGTCTCTGCCCCGGGTAGCAGCGTCGTGTGACCACCCCGGCCCCGGGGGACACGGTCATACTGGGTCCCCGGCCCGGATCCCCAGATCGGGTCGTTACCCTGGCCCCAGGTCACCGGGTCATGTCGGGTACCCAGCCCGGGTCCCCGGGTCGGGTTTTAACCCCAGCCCCAGGTCACCGGGTCCTGTCGGGTCCCCAGCCCGGGTTCCCTGGACAGGTCGTTACCCTGGCCCCGGGTCACCGGGTCATGTCGGGTCCACGGACCAGGTCCCAGGGTCGGGTGACCACCCCGACCCCTGGTCCCCGGGTCATGTCGGGTACACGGCCTGGTTCCCAGGTTCCGGTGACCACCTCGGCACCAGGACCCCGGGTCACGTGGGGACCCCGGCCCCGGGTCACCGGGTCACGTGGGGACCCGGGCCCCAGGTCCCCGGGTCATGTCGGGACCACAGACCCAGGTCACCGGGTCATGTTGGGTCCAGGCCCGGGTCCCCGGGTTGGATTGTTACCCAGGCCCCGGGTTACCGGGTCATGTCGGGACCCCGGACCAGGTCCCCGAGTCCGGTCGACACCACAGCTCTGGGGCACCGGGTCATGTCGGGTACCCAGCCCAGGCACCATGGTCAGCTCGGGACCCTGGCCCCAGGTCACCAGGTCATGTCGGGTACCCGGACTGGTTCCCACTTTCCGGTGACCACCTCAGCACCAGGACCCCGGGTAATGTTGGGTACCCGGCTCTGGTCCCCGGGATGGGTCGGGACCCCGGCCCCGGGTCACTGGGTCATGTCGGGTCCCCAGACCAGGTCCCAGGGTCTGGTGACCACCCCGACCCCAGGTCCCCTGGTCATGTCGGGTACCCAGCCTGGTTCCCAGATTCCAATGACCACCCCGGCACCAGGACTCCAGGTCACGTGGGGACCCCGGCCCCAGGTCACCGGGTCAGGTCGGGACCCAGGACCCAGGTCACCGGGTCACGTCGGGACCCAGGACCCAAATCACCGGGTCATGTCTGGTCAACGGCCTAGGTACCAGGGTCTGGTGACCACCCCGACACCAGGTCCCCGGGTCATGTCGGGACCCCGGACCAGGGCCCCGAGTCCGGTCGACACCACAGCCCCGGGTCACCGGGTCATGTCAGGTACCCCTTCCGGGTCCCCGGGTTGGATTGTTATCCTGGCCCCAGGTCACCGGGTCATGTCTGGTACCCAGCCTGGTTCCCAGGTTCCGATGATCACCCCGGCACCAGGACCCCGGGTAATGTAGGATACCCGGCCCTGGTCCCCGGGATGGGTCGGGTCCCCAGCCCCGGGTCACCGGGTCATGTTGGGACCCAGAACCCAGGTCCCCGGGTCATGTTGGGACCCCTTGACCAGGTCCCCGAGTCCGGTCGACACCACAGCGCTGGGTCACCAGGTCTTGTCGGGTACCCAGCCCGGGCAACAGGGTCAGCTCGGGACCCCGGCCCCAGGTCACCAGGTCATGTCGGATACCTGGCCTGGTTCCCAGGTTCCGGTGACCACCCCGGCCCCAGGACCCCGGGTCACGTGGGGACCCCGGACCCAGGTCTCCGGGTCACCTAGGAACCCCGGCCCCACGTCACCGGGTCAGTTCGGACCCCGGACCCAGGTCACCGGGTCACGTGGGGTCCCCGGCCTGGGTTCCCGGGTTGCATCGCGACACCAGTGCCGGATCACCGGGTCCTCTCGGGTCCCCGGCCCGGGTCCCCTGGACAGGTCGATAACACAGCCCCAGGTCACCGGGTCATGTCGGGTCCCCGGACCAGGTCCCAGGGTCGGGTGACCACCCCGATCCCAGGTCCCCGTGTCATGTTGTGTGCCTGGCCTGGTTCCCAGGTTCCGGTGACCACCCCGGCACCAGGACCCCGGGTCACGTGGGGACCCCGGCCCCAGGTCCCCGGGTCACGTGGGGACCCCGGCCCCAGGTCACCGGGTCAGGTCGGGACCCCGTCCCGGGGAGGCCTGGGTTCAGGGTGGTCACCCGACCCTGGGATCCGGGTCAGGGAACCGACGTGACCCGGTGACCCGGGGCTAGTGTCCCGATACGACCCATGGAGCCAGTCTGGGGACCGGATATGACCCGGTGATCTGGGGCTGGGGTTCCGATCCTACTCGGGGACCTGGTCCATGGACCAGACATGACCCTGTGACCTGGGGCCGGGTTCCCGACCCGACACAGGGACTGGGGCCGGGGTCCCAACTCGACCCAGGGACCAGGGCCGAGGACTGGACATGACACTGGGACCCTGGGCTTGGGTCCCGACCCGACCCGCAGACCCGGACCATGGACCCGACATGACCTGGTGGCCCGGGACCGGGGTGGGGATCCGACCCTAGTACCCGGGCTGTGGACCTGACATGACCCGGTGAACAGGGACCGGGGTCCCGACCCAACGCAGGGACACGGGCCAGGGACCCGACATGACGATGGGACCTGCGGCCGGGGTCCCGACCTGACCCAGGGACCCTGGCCGGGGACCCAACATAACCCAGTGACCCGGGGCTAGGTTTCTGACCTGACCCGCGGAACCGGGCAGGGAACACGGTATGACCTGGGGACCCAGGGCCAGCGTCCTGACGCGACAAGGGGACACGAGTAGGGGACCCAACATTACCTGGTGACCCAGGGTCGGGGTCCCAATCAGACCTGGGGACCTGGGCCGGGGAACTGACAAGACTTGGGGACACGTGCCGGGGACCCGACATGACCTGGGACCTGGGACCGGGGTGATCACCTGACCCTGGGACCCAGGCCGTTGACCCGACATGACCCTGTGACCTGGGGCCGGGGACCCAACCCGACACGGGGACCCGGGGCAGGAACCCAACATGACACGGTGACCTGGGTCCGGGGTGGTCACGCGACATGGGGACCCAGGCCGGGGACCCAACATGACTCGGTGAACCGGGTTCGGGGTCCCTACCAGACCCGGGGACCCGGGCCGGGGACCCGTCATGAGCCTGTGACACGGGGCTTGGGTCCTGACCCGACCCTGGGACTCGGGCCAGGGACCACATATGACCTGGTCACCAGGGTCTAGGGCCCCGACCCGACCCTGGGACCCAGGCCGGGGACCAGATATGACCTGGTCACCCGGGTCTAGGGCACTGACCCGACCCTGGGACCCAGGCCGTGGACACGATATGAGCTGGTCACCCGGGTCTAGAGCCAAGACCAGACCCTGGGACCCAGGTCAGGCACCAGATATGACATGGGGACCCGGGGCTGGGGTCACGACCCAACAAGGGGACCCAGGATGGGGACCCGACATGACCCGGACACCCGGGGCCTGGGTCGCGACCAGACCAGGGGACCCAGGCCGGGAACCCAACAAGACCCGGTGACCCAGAGCAGGGGTAATAACCCAACCCGGGGACCAGGGCCGAGGACCGGATATAACCACAGGACCTGGGGCCGGAGTCCCAACCCAACCCGGGGACCCGGGACACTGGGTCATGTCGGGTCCCTGCCCCGGGTACCAGTGTCGGGTGACCACCCTGGCCCCAGGTCCCCAGGTTGCATCGGGAAACCAGCGCCGGATCACCGGGTCCTGTCGGGTGCCCGGCCCGGGTCCCCTGGACGGGTCGTTACCCCGGCCCGGGGTCACCGGGTCATTTAGGGTCCCCGGACCAGATTCAAGGGTCGGGTGACCACCCCGATCCCAGGTCCCCGTGTCATGTCGAGTACCTGGCCTGGTTCCCAGGTTCCGGTGACCACCCCGGCACCAGGACCCCGGGTAATGTTGGGTACCAGGCCCTGGTCCCCGGGATGGGTCGGGACCCCCGGCCCCGGGTCACCGGGTCATGTCGGGTCAACGGCCTGGGTACCAGGGTCTGGTGACCACCCCGACCCCAGGTCCCCGGGTCATGTCGGGTCCACGGACCAGGTCCCCGAGTCCGGTCGACACCACAGAATGGGTCACTGGGTCATGTCGGGTACCCAGCCTGGTTCCCAGGTTCCGACGACCACCCCGGCACCAGAACCCCAGGTAATGTTGGGTACCCGACCCCAGGTCCCCAGGTCGGGTCGTTACCCTGGCCCCAGGTAACCGGGTCATGTCGGGTACCCAGCCTGGTTCCCAGGTTCCGACGACCACCCCGGCACCAGGACCCCGGGTAATGTTGGGTACCCGGCCCTGGTCCCCGGGATGGGTCGGGACCCCGAACCCGGGTGACCGGGTCATGTAGGGTCGCTGCCCCGGGTAGCAGCGTTGTGTGACCACCCCGGCCCCGGGGGACACGTTCATATCGGGTCCCCGGCCCGGGTCCCCGGATCGGGTCGTTACCCTGGCCCCAGGTCACCGGGTCATGTCGGGTATCCAGCCCGGGTCCCCGGGTCGGGTTTTAACCTAAGCCCCAGGTCACCGGGTCCTGTCGGGTCCCCAGCCCGGGTCTCCTGGACATGTCGTTACCCAAGCCCCGGGTCCCCGGGTCATGTCGGATACGCGGCCTGGTTCCCAGGTTCCGGTGATCACCCCGGCACCAGGATCCCGGGTAATGTTGGGTTCCTCGCACTGGTCCCCGGGGTGGGTCGGGACCCTGGCCCCAGGTCCCCGGGTCACGTGGGGTCCCCGGCCAGTGTCCCCGAGTTGCCCCGGGACACCAGCACTGGATCACCGGGTCCTGTCAGGTCCCCGGCCCGGGTCCCCTGGACAGGTCGTTACCCCGGCCCCGGGTCACCGGGTCATGTTGGGTCCACGGACCAGGTTCAAGGGTCGGGTGACCACCCCGACCCCAGGTCCCCGGGTCATGTCGGGTACCCGGCCTGGTTCACAGGTTCCGCTGACCACCCCGGCACCAGGACCCCGGGTCACGTGGGGACCCCGGTCCCAGGTCACCGGGTCACGTGGGGTCCCCGGCCACAGGTCACCGGGTCAGCTCGGGACCCCGGACCCAGGTCACTGGGTCATGTCGGGTCCCCAGCCCGGGTCCCCGGGTCGGCTCGTTACCCTGGCTCCAGGTCACCGGGTCATGTCTGGTACCAAGCCTGGTTCCCAGGTTCTGACGACCACCCCGGCACCAGGACCCCAGGTAATGTTGGGTACTCGACCCTGGTCCCCGGGATGGGTCGGGACCCCGGCCCTGGCTCACCGTGTCATGTCGGGTTGCTGCCCCGGGTACCAGCGTCGTGTGACCACCCCGGCCACGGGAGACGGGGTCATACCGGGTATCCAGCCCGGGTCCCCGGGTCGGGTTTTTACTCCAGCCCCAATTCACAGGGTCTTGTCGGGTCGCTTCCCTGGGTACCAGTGTCGGGTGACATCCCCGGCCCCAGGTCCCCGGGTCACGTGGGGTCCCTGGCCCGGATCCCCGGGTTGCATCGGGACACCAGCACTGCATCACCGGGTCCTGTCGGGTCCCCGGCACGGGTCCCCTGGAGAGGTCGTTACCCTGGCCCCGGGTCACCGGGTCATGTCAGGTCCACGGACCAGGTCCCAGGGTCGGGTGACCACCCCGACCCCAGGTCCCTGTGTCATGTCGGTACCCGGCCTGGTTCCTAGGTTCCGGTGACCACCCTGGCACAAGTACGCAGGGTCACGTGGGGAACCCTGCCCCACGTCACCAGGTCACGTGGGGACCCCAGCCCCACGTCACCGGGTCAGGTCGGGACCCTGGACCCAGGTCACCGGGTCATGTCGTGTCCCAGGCCCGGGTCCCCGGGTTGGATTGTTACCCAGGCCCCGGGTCACCGGGTCATGTCGGGACCACGGACCAGGTCCCCGAGTCCGGTTGACACCACAGCCCCGGGTCACCGGGTCATGTCGCGTACCCAGCCCGGGCACCAGGGTCAGGTCGGGACCCCGGCCACAGGTCACCGGGTCATGTCGGGACCCAGCCTGGTTCACAGGTTCCGATGACCACCCCGGCACCAGGACCCCTGGTAATGTTGGGTACCCGGCCCTGGTCCCCGGGATGGGTCGGGACCCCTTGACCAGGTCCCCGAGTCCGGTCGACACCACAGCGCTGGGTCACCGGGTCTTGTCGGGTACCCAGCCCGGGCAACAGGGTCAGCTCGGGACCCCGGCCCCAGGTCACCAGGTCATGTCGGATACCTGGCCTGGTTCCCAGGTTCCGGTGACCACCCCGGCCCCAGGACCCCGGGTCACGTGGGGACCCCGGACCCAGGTCTCCGGGTCACCTAGGAACCCCGGCCCCACGTCACCGGGTCAGTTCGGACCCCGGACCCAGGTCACCGGGTCACGTGGGGTCCCCGGCCTGGGTTCCCGGGTTGCATCGCGACACCAGCGCCGGATCACCGGGTCCTCTCGGGTCCCCGGCCCGGGTCCCCTGGACAGGTCGTTAACACAGCCCCAGGTCACCGGGTCATGTCGGGTCCCCGGACCAGGTCCCAGGGTCGGGTGACCACCCCGATCCCAGGTCCCCGTGTCATGTTGTGTGCCTGGCCTGGTTCCCAGGTTCCGGTGACCACCCCGGCACCAGGACCCCGGGTCACGTGGGGACCCCGGCCCCAGGTCCCCGGGTCACGTGGGGACCCCGGCCCCAGGTCACCGGGTCAGGTCGGGACCCCGTCCCGGGGAGGCCTGGGTTCAGGGTGGTCACCCGACCCTGGGATCCGGGTCAGGGAACCGACGTGACCCGGTGACCCGGGGCTAGTGTCCCGATACGACCCATGGAGCCAGTCTGGGGACCGGATATGACCCGGTGATCTGGGGCTGGGGTTCCGATCCTACTCGGGGACCTGGTCCATGGACCAGACATGACCCTGTGACCTGGGGCCGGGTTCCCGACCCGACACAGGGACTGGGGCCGGGGTCCCAACTCGACCCAGGGACCAGGGCCGAGGACTGGACATGACACTGGGACCCTGGGCTTGGGTCCCGACCCGACCCGCAGACCCGGACCATGGACCCGACATGACCTGGTGGCCCGGGACCGGGGTGGGGATCCGACCCTAGTACCCGGGCTGTGGACCTGACATGACCCGGTGAACAGGGACCGGGGTCCCGACCCAACGCAGGGACACGGGCCAGGGACCCGACATGACGATGGGACCTGCGGCCGGGGTCCCGACCTGACCCAGGGACCCTGGCCGGGGACCCAACATAACCCAGTGACCCGGGGCTAGGTTTCTGACCTGACCCGCGGAACCGGGCAGGGAACACGGTATGACCTGGGGACCCAGGGCCAGCGTCCTGACGCGACAAGGGGACACGAGTAGGGGACCCAACATTACCTGGTGACCCAGGGTCGGGGTCCCAATCAGACCTGGGGACCTGGGCCGGGGAACTGACAAGACTTGGGGACACGTGCCGGGGACCCGACATGACCTGGGACCTGGGACCGGGGTGATCACCTGACCCTGGGACCCAGGCCGTTGACCCGACATGACCCTGTGACCTGGGGCCGGGGACCCAACCCGACACGGGGACCCAGGGCAGGAACCCAACATGACACGGTGACCTGGGTCCGGGGTGGTCACGCGACATGGGGACCCAGGCCGGGGACCCAACATGACTCGGTGAACCGGGTTCGGGGTCCCTACCAGACCCGGGGACCCGGGCCGGGGACCCGTCATGAGCCTGTGACACGGGGCTTGGGTCCTGACCCGACCCTGGGACTCGGGCCAGGGACCACATATGACCTGGTCACCAGGGTCTAGGGCCCCGACCCGACCCTGGGACCCAGGCCGGGGACCAGATATGACCTGGTCACCCGGGTCTAGGGCACTGACCCGACCCTGGGACCCAGGCCGTGGACACGATATGAGCTGGTCACCCGGGTCTAGAGCCAAGACCAGACCCTGGGACCCAGGTCAGGCACCAGATATGACATGGGGACCCGGGGCTGGGGTCACGACCCAACAAGGGGACCCAGGATGGGGACCCGACATGACCCGGACACCCGGGGCCTGGGTCGCGACCAGACCAGGGGACCCAGGCCGGGAACCCAACAAGACCCGGTGACCCAGAGCAGGGGTAATAACCCAACCCGGGGACCAGGGCCGAGGACCGGATATAACCACAGGACCTGGGGCCGGAGTCCCAACCCAACCCGGGGACCCGGGACACTGGGTCATGTCGGGTCCCTGCCCCGGGTACCAGTGTCGGGTGACCACCCCGGCCCCAGGTCCCCAGGTTGCATCGGGAAACCAGCGCCGGATCACCGGGTCCTGTCGGGTGCCCGGCCCGGGTCCCCTGGACGGGTCATTACCCCGGCCCGGGGTCACCGGGTCATTTAGGGTCCCCGGACCAGATTCAAGGGTCGGGTGACCACCCCGATCCCAGGTCCCCGTGTCATGTCGAGTACCTGGCCTGGTTCCCAGGTTCCGGTGACCACCCCGGCACCAGGACCCCGGGTAATGTTGGGTACCAGGCCCTGGTCCCCGGGATGGGTCGGGACCCCGGCCCCGGGTCACCGGGTCATGTCGGGTCAACGGCCTGGGTACCAGGGTCTGGTGACCACCCCGACCCCAGGTCCCCGGGTCATGTCGGGTCCACGGACCAGGTCCCCGAGTCCGGTCGACATCACAGAATGGGTCACTGGGTCATGTCGGGTACCCAGCCTGGTTCCCAGGTTCCGACGACCACCCCGGCACCAGAACCCCAGGTAATGTTGGGTACCCGACCCCAGGTCCCCAGGTCGGGTCGTTACCCTGGCCCCAGGTAACCGGGTCATGTCGGGTACCCAGCCTGGTTCCCAGGTTCCGACGACCACCCCGGCACCAGGACCCCGGGTAATGTTGGGTACCCGGCCCTGGTCCCCGGGATGGGTCGGGACCCCGAACCCGGGTGACCGGGTCATGTAGGGTCGCTGCCCCGGGTAGCAGCGTTGTGTGACCACCCCGGCCCCGGGGGACACGTTCATATCGGGTCCCCGGCCCGGGTCCCCGGATCGGGTCGTTACCCTGGCCCCAGGTCACCGGGTCATGTCGGGTATCCAGCCCGGGTCCCCGGGTCGGGTTTTAACCTAAGCCCCAGGTCACCGGGTCCTGTCGGGTCCCCAGCCCGGGTCTCCTGGACATGTCGTTACCCAAGCCCCGGGTCCCCGGGTCATGTCGGATACGCGGCCTGGTTCCCAGGTTCCGGTGATCACCCCGGCACCAGGATCCCGGGTAATGTTGGGTTCCTCGCACTGGTCCCCGGGGTGGGTCGGGACCCTGGCCCCAGGTCCCCGGGTCACGTGGGGTCCCCGGCCAGTGTCCCCGAGTTGCCCCGGGACACCAGCACTGGATCACCGGGTCCTGTCAGGTCCCCGGCCCGGGTCCCCTGGACAGGTCGTTACCCCGGCCCCGGGTCACCGGGTCATGTTGGGTCCACGGACCAGGTTCAAGGGTCGGGTGACCACCCCGACCCCAGGTCCCCGGGTCATGTCGGGTACCCGGCCTGGTTCACAGGTTCCGCTGACCACCCCGGCACCAGGACCCCGGGTCACGTGGGGACCCCGGTCCCAGGTCACCGGGTCACGTGGGGTCCCCGGCCACAGGTCACCGGGTCAGCTCGGGACCCCGGACCCAGGTCACTGGGTCATGTCGGGTCCCCAGCCCGGGTCCCCGGGTCGGCTCGTTACCCTGGCTCCAGGTCACCGGGTCATGTCTGGTACCAAGCCTGGTTCCCAGGTTCTGACGACCACCCCGGCACCAGGACCCCAGGTAATGTTGGGTACTCGACCCTGGTCCCCGGGATGGGTCGGGACCCCGGCCCTGGCTCACCGTGTCATGTCGGGTTGCTGCCCCGGGTACCAGCGTCGTGTGACCACCCCGGCCACGGGAGACGGGGTCATACCGGGTATCCAGCCCGGGTCCCCGGGTCGGGTTTTTACTCCAGCCCCAATTCACAGGGTCTTGTCGGGTCGCTTCCCTGGGTACCAGTGTCGGGTGACATCCCCGGCCCCAGGTCCCCGGGTCACGTGGGGTCCCTGGCCCGGATCCCCGGGTTGCATCGGGACACCAGCACTGCATCACCGGGTCCTGTCGGGTCCCCGGCACGGGTCCCCTGGAGAGGTCGTTACCCTGGCCCCGGGTCACCGGGTCATGTCAGGTCCACGGACCAGGTCCCAGGGTCGGGTGACCACCCCGACCCCAGGTCCCTGTGTCATGTCGGTACCCGGCCTGGTTCCTAGGTTCCGGTGACCACCCTGGCACAAGTACGCAGGGTCACGTGGGGAACCCTGCCCCACGTCACCAGGTCACGTGGGGACCCCAGCCCCACGTCACCGGGTCAGGTCGGGACCCTGGACCCAGGTCACCGGGTCATGTCGTGTCCCAGGCCCGGGTCCCCGGGTTGGATTGTTACCCAGGCCCCGGGTCACCGGGTCATGTCGGGACCACGGACCAGGTCCCCGAGTCCGGTTGACACCACAGCCCCGGGTCACCGGGTCATGTCGCGTACCCAGCCCGGGCACCAGGGTCAGGTCGGGACCCCGGCCACAGGTCACCGGGTCATGTCGGGACCCAGCCTGGTTCACAGGTTCCGATGACCACCCCGGCACCAGGACCCCTGGTAATGTTGGGTACCCGGCCCTGGTCCCCGGGATGGGTCGGGACCCCTTGACCAGGTCCCCGAGTCCGGTCGACACCACAGCGCTGGGTCACCGGGTCTTGTCGGGTACCCAGCCCGGGCAACAGGGTCAGCTCGGGACCCCGGCCCCAGGTCACCAGGTCATGTCGGATACCTGGCCTGGTTCCCAGGTTCCGGTGACCACCCCGGCCCCAGGACCCCGGGTCACGTGGGGACCCCGGACCCAGGTCTCCGGGTCACCTAGGAACCCCGGCCCCACGTCACCGGGTCAGTTCGGACCCCGGACCCAGGTCACCGGGTCACGTGGGGTCCCCGGCCTGGGTTCCCGGGTTGCATCGCGACACCAGCGCCGGATCACCGGGTCCTCTCGGGTCCCCGGCCCGGGTCCCCTGGACAGGTCGTTAACACAGCCCCAGGTCACCGGGTCATGTCGGGTCCCCGGACCAGGTCCCAGGGTCGGGTGACCACCCCGATCCCAGGTCCCCGTGTCATGTTGTGTGCCTGGCCTGGTTCCCAGGTTCCGGTGACCACCCCGGCACCAGGACCCCGGGTCACGTGGGGACCCCGGCCCCAGGTCCCCGGGTCACGTGGGGACCCCGGCCCCAGGTCACCGGGTCAGGTCGGGACCCCGTCCCGGGGAGGCCTGGGTTCAGGGTGGTCACCCGACCCTGGGATCCGGGTCAGGGAACCGACGTGACCCGGTGACCCGGGGCTAGTGTCCCGATACGACCCATGGAGCCAGTCTGGGGACCGGATATGACCCGGTGATCTGGGGCTGGGGTTCCGATCCTACTCGGGGACCTGGTCCATGGACCAGACATGACCCTGTGACCTGGGGCCGGGTTCCCGACCCGACACAGGGACTGGGGCCGGGGTCCCAACTCGACCCAGGGACCAGGGCCGAGGACTGGACATGACACTGGGACCCTGGGCTTGGGTCCCGACCCGACCCGCAGACCCGGACCATGGACCCGACATGACCTGGTGGCCCGGGACCGGGGTGGGGATCCGACCCTAGTACCCGGGCTGTGGACCTGACATGACCCGGTGAACAGGGACCGGGGTCCCGACCCAACGCAGGGACACGGGCCAGGGACCCGACATGACGATGGGACCTGCGGCCGGGGTCCCGACCTGACCCAGGGACCCTGGCCGGGGACCCAACATAACCCAGTGACCCGGGGCTAGGTTTCTGACCTGACCCGCGGAACCGGGCAGGGAACACGGTATGACCTGGGGACCCAGGGCCAGCGTCCTGACGCGACAAGGGGACACGAGTAGGGGACCCAACATTACCTGGTGACCCAGGGTCGGGGTCCCAATCAGACCTGGGGACCTGGGCCGGGGAACTGACAAGACTTGGGGACACGTGCCGGGGACCCGACATGACCTGGGACCTGGGACCGGGGTGATCACCTGACCCTGGGACCCAGGCCGTTGACCCGACATGACCCTGTGACCTGGGGCCGGGGACCCAACCCGACACGGGGACCCAGGGCAGGAACCCAACATGACACGGTGACCTGGGTCCGGGGTGGTCACGCGACATGGGGACCCAGGCCGGGGACCCAACATGACTCGGTGAACCGGGTTCGGGGTCCCTACCAGACCCGGGGACCCGGGCCGGGGACCCGTCATGAGCCTGTGACACGGGGCTTGGGTCCTGACCCGACCCTGGGACTCGGGCCAGGGACCACATATGACCTGGTCACCAGGGTCTAGGGCCCCGACCCGACCCTGGGACCCAGGCCGGGGACCAGATATGACCTGGTCACCCGGGTCTAGGGCACTGACCCGACCCTGGGACCCAGGCCGTGGACACGATATGAGCTGGTCACCCGGGTCTAGAGCCAAGACCAGACCCTGGGACCCAGGTCAGGCACCAGATATGACATGGGGACCCGGGGCTGGGGTCACGACCCAACAAGGGGACCCAGGATGGGGACCCGACATGACCCGGACACCCGGGGCCTGGGTCGCGACCAGACCAGGGGACCCAGGCCGGGAACCCAACAAGACCCGGTGACCCAGAGCAGGGGTAATAACCCAACCCGGGGACCAGGGCCGAGGACCGGATATAACCACAGGACCTGGGGCCGGAGTCCCAACCCAACCCGGGGACCCGGGACACTGGGTCATGTCGGGTCCCTGCCCCGGGTACCAGTGTCGGGTGACCACCCCGGCCCCAGGTCCCCAGGTTGCATCGGGAAACCAGCGCCGGATCACCGGGTCCTGTCGGGTGCCCGGCCCGGGTCCCCTGGACGGGTCGTTACCCCGGCCCGGGGTCACCGGGTCATTTAGGGTCCCCGGACCAGATTCAAGGGTCGGGTGACCACCCCGATCCCAGGTCCCCGTGTCATGTCGAGTACCTGGCCTGGTTCCCAGGTTCCGGTGACCACCCCGGCACCAGGACCCCGGGTAATGTTGGGTACCAGGCCCTGGTCCCCGGGATGGGTCGGGACCCCGGCCCCGGGTCACCGGGTCATGTCGGGTCAACGGCCTGGGTACCAGGGTCTGGTGACCACCCCGACCCCAGGTCCCCGGGTCATGTCGGGTCCACGGACCAGGTCCCCGAGTCCGGTCGACATCACAGAATGGGTCACTGGGTCATGTCGGGTACCCAGCCTGGTTCCCAGGTTCCGACGACCACCCCGGCACCAGAACCCCAGGTAATGTTGGGTACCCGACCCCAGGTCCCCAGGTCGGGTCGTTACCCTGGCCCCAGGTAACCGGGTCATGTCGGGTACCCAGCCTGGTTCCCAGGTTCCGACGACCACCCCGGCACCAGGACCCCGGGTAATGTTGGGTACCCGGCCCTGGTCCCCGGGATGGGTCGGGACCCCGAACCCGGGTGACCGGGTCATGTAGGGTCGCTGCCCCGGGTAGCAGCGTTGTGTGACCACCCCGGCCCCGGGGGACACGTTCATATCGGGTCCCCGGCCCGGGTCCCCGGATCGGGTCGTTACCCTGGCCCCAGGTCACCGGGTCATGTCGGGTATCCAGCCCGGGTCCCCGGGTCGGGTTTTAACCTAAGCCCCAGGTCACCGGGTCCTGTCGGGTCCCCAGCCCGGGTCTCCTGGACATGTCGTTACCCAAGCCCCGGGTCCCCGGGTCATGTCGGATACGCGGCCTGGTTCCCAGGTTCCGGTGATCACCCCGGCACCAGGATCCCGGGTAATGTTGGGTTCCTCGCACTGGTCCCCGGGGTGGGTCGGGACCCTGGCCCCAGGTCCCCGGGTCACGTGGGGTCCCCGGCCAGTGTCCCCGAGTTGCCCCGGGACACCAGCACTGGATCACCGGGTCCTGTCAGGTCCCCGGCCCGGGTCCCCTGGACAGGTCGTTACCCCGGCCCCGGGTCACCGGGTCATGTTGGGTCCACGGACCAGGTTCAAGGGTCGGGTGACCACCCCGACCCCAGGTCCCCGGGTCATGTCGGGTACCCGGCCTGGTTCCCAGGTTCCGCTGACCACCCCGGCACCAGGACCCCGGGTCACGTGGGGACCCCGGTCCCAGGTCACCGGGTCACGTGGGGTCCCCGGCCACAGGTCACCGGGTCAGCTCGGGACCCCGGACCCAGGTCACTGGGTCATGTCGGGTCCCCAGCCCGGGTCCCCGGGTCGGCTCGTTACCCTGGCTCCAGGTCACCGGGTCATGTCTGGTACCAAGCCTGGTTCCCAGGTTCTGACGAACACCCCGGCACCAGGACCCCAGGTAATGTTGGGTACTCGACCCTGGTCCCCGGGATGGGTCGGGACCCCCGGCCCTGGCTCACCGTGTCATGTCGGGTTGCTGCCCCGGGTACCAGCGTCGTGTGACCACCCCGGCCACGGGAGACGGGGTCATACCGGGTATCCAGCCCGGGTCCCCGGGTCGGGTTTTTACTCCAGCCCCAATTCACAGGGTCTTGTCGGGTCGCTTCCCTGGGTACCAGTGTCGGGTGACATCCCCGGCCCCAGGTCCCCGGGTCACGTGGGGTCCCTGGCCCGGATCCCCGGGTTGCATCGGGACACCAGCACTGCATCACCGGGTCCTGTCGGGTCCCCGGCACGGGTCCCCTGGAGAGGTCGTTACCCTGGCCCCGGGTCACCGGGTCATGTCAGGTCCACGGACCAGGTCCCAGGGTCGGGTGACCACCCCGACCCCAGGTCCCTGTGTCATGTCGGTACCCGGCCTGGTTCCTAGGTTCCGGTGACCACCCTGGCACAAGTACGCAGGGTCACGTGGGGAACCCTGCCCCACGTCACCAGGTCACGTGGGGACCCCAGCCCCACGTCACCGGGTCAGGTCGGGACCCTGGACCCAGGTCACCGGGTCATGTCGTGTCCCAGGCCCGGGTCCCCGGGTTGGATTGTTACCCAGGCCCCGGGTCACCGGGTCATGTCGGGACCACGGACCAGGTCCCCGAGTCCGGTTGACACCACAGCCCCGGGTCACCGGGTCATGTCGCGTACCCAGCCCGGGCACCAGGGTCAGGTCGGGACCCCGGCCACAGGTCACCGGGTCATGTCGGGACCCAGCCTGGTTCACAGGTTCCGATGACCACCCCGGCACCAGGACCCCTGGTAATGTTGGGTACCCGGCCCTGGTCCCCGGGATGGGTCGGGACCCCTTGACCAGGTCCCCGAGTCCGGTCGACACCACAGCGCTGGGTCACCGGGTCTTGTCGGGTACCCAGCCCGGGCAACAGGGTCAGCTCGGGACCCCGGCCCCAGGTCACCAGGTCATGTCGGATACCTGGCCTGGTTCCCAGGTTCCGGTGACCACCCCGGCCCCAGGACCCCGGGTCACGTGGGGACCCCGGACCCAGGTCTCCGGGTCACCTAGGAACCCCGGCCCCACGTCACCGGGTCAGTTCGGACCCCGGACCCAGGTCACCGGGTCACGTGGGGTCCCCGGCCTGGGTTCCCGGGTTGCATCGCGACACCAGCGCCGGATCACCGGGTCCTCTCGGGTCCCCGGCCCGGGTCCCCTGGACAGGTCGTTAACACAGCCCCAGGTCACCGGGTCATGTCGGGTCCCCGGACCAGGTCCCAGGGTCGGGTGACCACCCCGATCCCAGGTCCCCGTGTCATGTTGTGTGCCTGGCCTGGTTCCCAGGTTCCGGTGACCACCCCGGCACCAGGACCCCGGGTCACGTGGGGACCCCGGCCCCAGGTCCCCGGGTCACGTGGGGACCCCGGCCCCAGGTCACCGGGTCAGGTCGGGACCCCGTCCCGGGGAGGCCTGGGTTCAGGGTGGTCACCCGACCCTGGGATCCGGGTCAGGGAACCGACGTGACCCGGTGACCCGGGGCTAGTGTCCCGATACGACCCATGGAGCCAGTCTGGGGACCGGATATGACCCGGTGATCTGGGGCTGGGGTTCCGATCCTACTCGGGGACCTGGTCCATGGACCAGACATGACCCTGTGACCTGGGGCCGGGTTCCCGACCCGACACAGGGACTGGGGCCGGGGTCCCAACTCGACCCAGGGACCAGGGCCGAGGACTGGACATGACACTGGGACCCTGGGCTTGGGTCCCGACCCGACCCGCAGACCCGGACCATGGACCCGACATGACCTGGTGGCCCGGGACCGGGGTGGGGATCCGACCCTAGTACCCGGGCTGTGGACCTGACATGACCCGGTGAACAGGGACCGGGGTCCCGACCCAACGCAGGGACACGGGCCAGGGACCCGACATGACGATGGGACCTGCGGCCGGGGTCCCGACCTGACCCAGGGACCCTGGCCGGGGACCCAACATAACCCAGTGACCCGGGGCTAGGTTTCTGACCTGACCCGCGGAACCGGGCAGGGAACACGGTATGACCTGGGGACCCAGGGCCAGCGTCCTGACGCGACAAGGGGACACGAGTAGGGGACCCAACATTACCTGGTGACCCAGGGTCGGGGTCCCAATCAGACCTGGGGACCTGGGCCGGGGAACTGACAAGACTTGGGGACACGTGCCGGGGACCCGACATGACCTGGGACCTGGGACCGGGGTGATCACCTGACCCTGGGACCCAGGCCGTTGACCCGACATGACCCTGTGACCTGGGGCCGGGGACCCAACCCGACACGGGGACCCGGGGCAGGAACCCAACATGACACGGTGACCTGGGTCCGGGGTGGTCACGCGACATGGGGACCCAGGCCGGGGACCCAACATGACTCGGTGAACCGGGTTCGGGGTCCCTACCAGACCCGGGGACCCGGGCCGGGGACCCGTCATGAGCCTGTGACACGGGGCTTGGGTCCTGACCCGACCCTGGGACTCGGGCCAGGGACCACATATGACCTGGTCACCAGGGTCTAGGGCCCCGACCCGACCCTGGGACCCAGGCCGGGGACCAGATATGACCTGGTCACCCGGGTCTAGGGCACTGACCCGACCCTGGGACCCAGGCCGTGGACACGATATGAGCTGGTCACCCGGGTCTAGAGCCAAGACCAGACCCTGGGACCCAGGTCAGGCACCAGATATGACATGGGGACCCGGGGCTGGGGTCACGACCCAACAAGGGGACCCAGGATGGGGACCCGACATGACCCGGACACCCGGGGCCTGGGTCGCGACCAGACCAGGGGACCCAGGCCGGGAACCCAACAAGACCCGGTGACCCAGAGCAGGGGTAATAACCCAACCCGGGGACCAGGGCCGAGGACCGGATATAACCACAGGACCTGGGGCCGGAGTCCCAACCCAACCCGGGGACCCGGGACACTGGGTCATGTCGGGTCCCTGCCCCGGGTACCAGTGTCGGGTGACCACCCCGGCCCCAGGTCCCCAGGTTGCATCGGGAAACCAGCGCCGGATCACCGGGTCCTGTCGGGTGCCCGGCCCGGGTCCCCTGGACGGGTCGTTACCCCGGCCCGGGGTCACCGGGTCATTTAGGGTCCCCGGACCAGATTCAAGGGTCGGGTGACCACCCCGATCCCAGGTCCCCGTGTCATGTCGAGTACCTGGCCTGGTTCCCAGGTTCCGGTGACCACCCCGGCACCAGGACCCCGGGTAATGTTGGGTACCAGGCCCTGGTCCCCGGGATGGGTCGGGACCCCGGCCCCGGGTCACCGGGTCATGTCGGGTCAACGGCCTGGGTACCAGGGTCTGGTGACCACCCCGACCCCAGGTCCCCGGGTCATGTCGGGTCCACGGACCAGGTCCCCGAGTCCGGTCGACACCACAGAATGGGTCACTGTGTCATGTCGGGTACCCAGCCTGGTTCCCAGGTTCCGACGACCACCCCGGCACCAGAACCCCAGGTAATGTTGGGTACCCGACCCCAGGTCCCCAGGTCGGGTCGTTACCCTGGCCCCAGGTAACCGGGTCATGTCGGGTACCCAGCCTGGTTCCCAGGTTCCGACGACCACCCCGGCACCAGGACCCCGGGTAATGTTGGGTACCCGGCCCTGGTCCCCGGGATGGGTCGGGACCCCGAACCCGGGTGACCGGGTCATGTAGGGTCGCTGCCCCGGGTAGCAGCGTTGTGTGACCACCCCGGCCCCGGGGGACACGTTCATATCGGGTCCCCGGCCCGGGTCCCCGGATCGGGTCGTTACCCTGGCCCCAGGTCACCGGGTCATGTCGGGTATCCAGCCCGGGTCCCCGGGTCGGGTTTTAACCTAAGCCCCAGGTCACCGGGTCCTGTCGGGTCCCCAGCCCGGGTCTCCTGGACATGTCGTTACCCAAGCCCCGGGTCCCCGGGTCATGTCGGATACGCGGCCTGGTTCCCAGGTTCCGGTGATCACCCCGGCACCAGGATCCCGGGTAATGTTGGGTTCCTCGCACTGGTCCCCGGGGTGGGTCGGGACCCTGGCCCCAGGTCCCCGGGTCACGTGGGGTCCCCGGCCAGTGTCCCCGAGTTGCCCCGGGACACCAGCACTGGATCACCGGGTCCTGTCAGGTCCCCGGCCCGGGTCCCCTGGACAGGTCGTTACCCCGGCCCCGGGTCACCGGGTCATGTTGGGTCCACGGACCAGGTTCAAGGGTCGGGTGACCACCCCGACCCCAGGTCCCCGGGTCATGTCGGGTACCCGGCCTGGTTCACAGGTTCCGCTGACCACCCCGGCACCAGGACCCCGGGTCACGTGGGGACCCCGGTCCCAGGTCACCGGGTCACGTGGGGTCCCCGGCCACAGGTCACCGGGTCAGCTCGGGACCCCGGACCCAGGTCACTGGGTCATGTCGGGTCCCCAGCCCGGGTCCCCGGGTCGGCTCGTTACCCTGGCTCCAGGTCACCGGGTCATGTCTGGTACCAAGCCTGGTTCCCAGGTTCTGACGAACACCCCGGCACCAGGACCCCAGGTAATGTTGGGTACTCGACCCTGGTCCCCGGGATGGGTCGGGACCCCGGCCCTGGCTCACCGTGTCATGTCGGGTTGCTGCCCCGGGTACCAGCGTCGTGTGACCACCCCGGCCACGGGAGACGGGGTCATACCGGGTATCCAGCCCGGGTCCCCGGGTCGGGTTTTTACTCCAGCCCCAATTCACAGGGTCTTGTCGGGTCGCTTCCCTGGGTACCAGTGTCGGGTGACATCCCCGGCCCCAGGTCCCCGGGTCACGTGGGGTCCCTGGCCCGGATCCCCGGGTTGCATCGGACACCAGCACTGCATCACCGGGTCCTGTCGGGTCCCCGGCACGGGTCCCCTGGAGAGGTCGTTACCCTGGCCCCGGGTCACCGGGTCATGTCAGGTCCACGGACCAGGTCCCAGGGTCGGGTGACCACCCCGACCCCAGGTCCCTGTGTCATGTCGGTACCCGGCCTGGTTCCTAGGTTCCGGTGACCACCCTGGCACAAGTACGCAGGGTCACGTGGGGAACCCTGCCCCACGTCACCAGGTCACGTGGGGACCCCAGCCCCACGTCACCGGGTCAGGTCGGGACCCTGGACCCAGGTCACCGGGTCATGTCGTGTCCCAGGCCCGGGTCCCCGGGTTGGATTGTTACCCAGGCCCCGGGTCACCGGGTCATGTCGGGACCACGGACCAGGTCCCCGAGTCCGGTTGACACCACAGCCCCGGGTCACCGGGTCATGTCGCGTACCCAGCCCGGGCACCAGGGTCAGGTCGGGACCCCGGCCACAGGTCACCGGGTCATGTCGGGACCCAGCCTGGTTCACAGGTTCCGATGACCACCCCGGCACCAGGACCCCTGGTAATGTTGGGTACCCGGCCCTGGTCCCCGGGATGGGTCGGGACCCCTTGACCAGGTCCCCGAGTCCGGTCGACACCACAGCGCTGGGTCACCGGGTCTTGTCGGGTACCCAGCCCGGGCAACAGGGTCAGCTCGGGACCCCGGCCCCAGGTCA